>CM057233.1:95968822-96568822 GCA_029891385.1 Erythroxylum novogranatense
ATTTCCCTCCGATCGAATAAATCTTCTGTTGATCGACCCTACAGAATCGCCAAATATAAAATCAGATTCTCCCCCTCAACCGGGCTTTGCAGGATAGGCGAGTTAGACAAATACTGCTTCAAGTGCTGAAAAGCCTTCTCGCATTCATCCGGCCACTGGAACTGGGTTACATTCGCTTTCCTTAAAATTTTGGAAAATGGGAGGCACTTGTCTCCCAATCTAGAAATGAACCTGCTTAGAGAGACTATCCGACCGGTCAATATCTGTACTTTTTTCAAGCATTGCAGCGAGGGCATTTGGATGATGGCTTCGATCTTCTCTGGATTAGCCTCAATTCCCCGCTGAGTAATCATGAACCCCAGGAATTTTCTTGATGCCACACCAAAGATGCATTTTTTCGGGTTCAACTTCATCTGAAATCTGTTAAGGGTCTGGAAGACCTCTCTGAGGTCTCCCACATGCTCCGCGGCCGTCTTACTTTTGACCACCATATCATCTACATAAGCTTCAACAGATCGACCGATCTGTTTTTTGAAGACCTCCATGACGAGCCGCTGATAAGTGGCCCCCGCATTCTTCAAGCCGAACGGCATTACTTGGTAACAATATGTGCCCTGGTCGGTTATGAATGCAGTTTTCTCTTCGTCTTCAAGGCTCATCTGAATTTGATGGTAGCCCAAGAAAGCATCCAAGAAGCTGAGAAGTTCATGTCCGGAAGTGGAGTCTACTAGCTGGTCGATCTTGGGTAGGAGGAAACTGTCTTTTGGACATGCCTTGTTCAGGTCAGTGGAGTCGATGCACATTCTCCACTTCCCATTTTTCTTCTTCACCAACACCACATTAGCGAGCCATTCGATGTACTTGACTTCTCGGATGAACCCGGCATCGAGTAGTTTCTCTATTTCTTTCTCGATCACTCCCTGTCGCTCTTTGCAGTGCGATCGCTTCTTTTGCCTAACCGACTTGTAATCTTTTCGAATACCTAGTGAGTGCGAGGCGACCGATCGAGAAATTCCGAGCATGTCACTCGGTACCCAAGCAAAGACCGATTTATTTTCCACCAAACAGTCCATGATTTCTTTAACCAGGTCCTTCTGAAGCTTGGAACCTAGATTTGTGAATTTAGAGGGATCGGCCTCGTCCAGTGCGACCCGCTGCGTTTCTTCCACTGGGTTCATCCTATCCATCTCCTCATCGGCTCTCACATCAAGAGAGCTCGTCAGGACTACCGCCCCATCTAATGTTTTCGTTTCCGCTAAGTAGCACTCCTTAGCGATTCTTTGCTGACCTCTGATAGTACCGATTTCATGGGGCGTTGGGAATTTCATCGCTTGATAGTAGGTGGAGACGACCGCTCTAAGGGCGTTTTGAGTAGCTCGCCTGATTATTGCATTGTACGCCCCTTGAAACTTCACCACTAGGAAGTCAACGTCCCTCTCAATTTGACGCGGCCTTTGCCCGAACTTCACTTTCAAACATACCCGGGTAAATGGATAGGCCGATGCTCCAGTTACCCCTTTGATGGGTCCTTCTATAGGCAGTAGTCGATCTTCGGGTACTTCCATCTGCTTGAAGGCATCATAATACAACAGGTCGGCCGAGCTACCCGTATCAATCATCACTCGTTTCACCTCATAGTCGTCCATGTCCAGATTTACAACGAGGGCGTCATCGTGAGGACAACTTACACCATCAAGCTCAGACTTGTCGAACGAAATCATCCCGTCGTTCTCCCTCATTCTTTTGGTTGATGAGTCTCTGCCGACCTGTTTGGCATATCTCTTTCTCCCTTTAGCAGTGGATCCTCCTGCTGCATTTCCACCAAATATCATGTTGATGACCCCTGTCAGTCGGTCAACTTGTTGCCTAGCATTTATGTCGCCTTTTTCCCTTGATCGACCTCTCTCTTCGCGTCGATCGCCTGTATTCGTATTCCGCCTCCCTCTATCATTTTTATCATTCCGTCTCCAATTTTGTCGTTTGTTGTCAGATCGACCGCTCTTATGCTCGTTATCTCGATCGACATTTTGTTCGTGCCTCACAAATCGGCCTAACCTTCCTCTTTGTATGAGGAATTCGATTTCTTTTTTCAATTGCCAGCAATTTTCCGTGTCATGACCGATGTCTTTATGAAAACGGCAGTATAGATCGGGGTTCCTATCCTTGGGGGGAGTCTTCATCTTTTCGGGTTCTCAGATAGTTTCCCCATCCGCTCTCATGGCGCTTGATTTACGATATCGTCATTGGCGGGATGAACTCCTGTCGATATCCCTGTCGATCGGTCGGCTTTCTCCAGCTCGACTAGCCTTTTTTTCGCTTGTGCGAGCCACCCGCTCTGTCATTTGACGAGCGATCATCCGTTCTACACTTCGTATTTCTCAACACTTCTTCGAGCTGAATGTACCTATCCGCCCTGTTTCTTATTTCCTGAACGGATTGAGGTTGATCAAGGGCTAACGACTTTTTGAACTCCTCATCCTTCGTGTTGTTCATAAGCGCTGCCAACATTGACGAGCAGGTGAGGTCGGGAACCTCAACCGCTTCATTATTAAACCGAGTGATGAATTCTCGTAGGCTCTCGTTCCTCCCCTGTGTTAGCTGCATCACTTCCAAGGCCGTCTTCTGCGGCCACTTACTAGTGACGAACTGATTCAGAAATAATAACTTGAAATCTTCAAAATATGTGATACAGCTCGGGGGCAAGCTATTAAGCCATCGTCGAGCTCCCTCTTGGAAGGCCGTACAGAAAGCCTTACACTGAATGACGTCCAGAACACAATGTAGATTCATCATGGACTGAAAGTGCTGTAGGTAATCCAGGGGGTCGGTCTTCCCAGTGTATTTTTCAGGCGTCGGTATTTTAGTCCCAGACGTCGGGAGGCTATCCAAGATTTCCGAAGTAAAGGGAGAGTTGTACTGTGCCGTCGGGCGATCTGAGCGGAAGCTCATAGCTGCGTTAATCCGATCATTCACGATTTTCTCTAGGGCTTCGGTTGGGTGGTGATCGGTCGTAATCTTTGATCTGCCGTCTTGACAGGCCATTTATCTATCTTTCTTTGAGGCGCAAAATCTGGCGAATCAACAGGTCAGCCGCTTCCTCGATCTGTTTGCGGGTAAGGGAGGTGTGTGTAGGCGGAAGAGGATCTGCATCAGAGAGGTGCTGGAGATTCGGGCGCATGTTGGTATTAACGTTATCTTCCAGGGCTGCGCTCTGTTCTTTTTGTTCCAAGGTTTGAGGTTGCGGTTGATCATTCGGGTCTGAGGATTCCGTGCGGGAAACATGATGTGCAGGCGGCAGGGTTGCAGGTAATTGTAAACCCATGCGTTGCATCGCCAGAGCCGCGACAGCGGCTATATCAAGGTTTGTCGCTACCGCCTGACTGATTTGTGTCTTTCTGGACGTGGTGCCTTGAAGTTGGGTCCCACAGTGGGCGCCAATTGGTTCTGCCAGATTCTGGCGAAACTGTACGTTGCCGTTTGGATCCATGAAGTTGGCTGCTTTCTGTAGAAACTTCGACGTGAAGGTCGCTGCAAAACAAAGAAGGCACGTCGGGGGTTGTGTCCCGATTAGCCTCTCCGACGCTCAAGTCAGTCTTTTTGATGAAGGTGAGATTGTTGTATGCAGAAAAAAATTAGGTTATGATTGCGTACCTCTGTTATGGCAAAGTCGTACCTTATATATAAAGTAATAACTAGGTTTAAGTCTTTACGTGTGTGCATGGGAGATTTTCACATCTGGATGGTAGGAGATCGTAAATTTGGACTGTGATTGGCATAAATTTAGTAGGTATAAGATCGATCTTTGAAGATTTGACCGATCGGTACCATACGTCGTTATGGTGAGTTAGTACAAATTCGATCGGCCGACCAAACATAATTTTTAAACTTTATGTAATAAATACGCTAGCGAGTATGTATTTTTAAATTAAATTATTTATGTAATATTTAAAAATCACAAGAGAGATATGATATAATTTTATAAATGACAAAATTATAGTATTAATAAATGAAAAAATAATAAATGGAAACAGTACTGTTGAAGAGTTGGAATTTTTAAGAAACCTATTACTTTTAATTAAAAAAAAAGAAACCTATTACGTACTTTTCCTTGTTGAGATTGACGATTGACGAGCCCCCACCGTTGCGCACCACCGCGTCACGAATATTTATATACAAAATTGGTTGGCTGGCGGCCCACAAACGCTTGGTTCCGACACGAGGCAGTCTCATTTTCCGGTGGTGGGGTCGTGTAATAATGCAATGCAAGGGCATGATTATGAATGCCCCTGAAACCCAAGGACGTGCTTGCTCTTCTGCCTGTTTTGTTTGCTTTGCTTTGGTTCTTCGAGACAAAGAGACAAAAGACGTTCTTGTTGTTATAGTAATACTCGTTAATGAAAAATCAGAAGCAGAATATGGTGATGGTGATGACGACGACGACGGAGATCACAGACACAGACAAGAGAGTCTCTTATCGGTGAGTGGTCCAGAGACTCTATTTATCGACCTCCCAAATCTCTTCTCGTCTGCTTCAATTCAAAACAAACAATACAAACGAACCCCATCAACCAAAAATAATTGAACCCTGTTGTGGGATCATTTCGACATATTCGTTTGGTGAATCAAAGTACGAACCAGTGAATGAGTTAAAAAGATAAAAATGGTGAAATGGAGGAGGAAGAAGTCAGCGGAGGTTGAAGGAAGAAGATGGTAATCTTGTTATTTTGTCACGTGGTGTAGTTCTCATGGAACTTAATTTGTTCTTAATAACCTTTGTAACAAAACAAACACTGTATCATCACATTTCTCGAGCTTCGACGCACGATTCCTTTTGTGGCTACCAACCAATAGCAGCCCAGATCAGTATGGTCCCACTCACCATAACACACAAATCTCTCTCTTTCTTCTACATTGTGTGTTTTCCATGTACACGGCACAAAGACGTTAGACAATATAAAGAGCACAGAGGTTGTAGAGAAGAGATCGGAGAGAATTGAGTATTCTCTTCTTCTTTGATGAGAAGTGATATTGGCCATATAATTTGCAGAAGGAGAAAAGGAGAGAAGGGTCGGTATTCTCTTCTCTTCTTGGTTGATGAGAATATTGTCTTTATCACTGAGAAAGGAAGAGGCAGAGACGTTTTTTAGGCTTTGTAAACCGTTTTTTTTTTTTGTCCTTGGATTTTCCTCATAAAGTTTCCATCTTTATAGCAACCCAAGAGAGATAAGAGAGAAAAAAATCATGGCGACGAAGATGGGTTGCAAGTACAAGATTGGTTTGATAATTATCGTCAGTGTTATTGTAGTCTGGGTCACCTGTGCAGAGGTTACACAGGTCTTGTTCTTTCTTTCCTTCCCTCCTTCTTTCTTTCCCTTTGAATGGCTTTCTCTGTATGTGCATGGATAGTGTCGTAGTGGATGACCTATCATCTACTTCCAAGTTTCGGTAAATGAGAAGATATCGTCTTTTTCCTTTCTGGGTTTGGTTTCTTTTACTTTTATTTTGGGTTCTATCGTTGTTCGATCCCTGAGATCATCCGCTGAAGATTATGAAAGATGAGTTCTTTCGTTGTGGTGGCGGGGGTGGTTGGTAGTTGAACAGTGTTTACTTTAAGTGGAGAAAGTTACACATTATTTGATTTTTCCTTTTTGTCCCTCTATTGATTTCAGCTTTGGAGGTGGTCTAGGTTGGTCATGTAGGCTTTAGGAATGATAATGATGTTATCCTTTTGATTAATGTTGCAACCAATCATTACAGTTTTGTTCGTTTTGGAGTTTTGTCCCAGACAATGGGAACTGACTTTAATCATTACCCAGCATGTGTAATCTTGAACATGTTTTATTTTATTGATTAATAATTTGGCATATTAAGTTTTCACATCCCGCACCACGTCTGGTCTATAGTCCCTTGCTTCATAATTTTGTTCAAGTCCGTAGGAATAATGGATGCATCAGATACTGTTAAAAAAAGCCCAAATTTTGTGTTCTTCAGTTCTTGCTCTTCGCTTAAAAGCAGCATTTCATCATTAAATTCCTTTGTACAAAAACAAGTTTGCGTCGTGGACATACAGTTTGCCCTCTGCCTGAGCTTTCAACTGACTTGTCGTTGTTCAACAGGGCGTATTCACAGACTATGAGCACCCTTTTATGATGGCTTATATTGGAACCTCACTCTTGGTTCTTTACCTTCCCATTGGATTCATCAAGGAGTGGTGGGAAATGTCTTTGAGAAATCGATCTCGTAAAGGTGTCAATAATGCAGCAAGCAGTGACGAGTCAGGAGATGATGATGGTTCTCCTGAACCTGTGGAACATAACAGTGTAGCTAATCTTGACATTGAACAACGAGGTGTTGCTGTTAACAAAGACTCTGCTATGGTAGATGTAGGAGTAATGGAAAATGGAAATCCTATAGCCCCTCAAAGTAATGATGGTACGGACATGGAGGAACTTAGCTCTTATCAGAAAACAAAAAGAGCTGCCATCATCGGCTTCTTCTTTGCTCCTCTCTGGTTTTTCACGGAGGTATGCAACCTTGGCATGGATGGTTTTTTTCCCCCCCTCATATCTCCGTCAGAAAGCTGATTCGATAGAAAGAACCTGAAGTTTTCTTGAACAAATGAATTGTTCAAAACGAATAAAATAGAAGAAACAAGCAAGATAAGTTCACTTATGACTAAGGTTTCTTAAATGTTCAGACGGGGTTCGTGAATAGCTTCTGCAAACTGATAAGAACATATATTAAAATTGTTGAGTGAGGTAAAAATGAACAATTTTTCCAAGGGGTACCCTCTTTAAAACAGTGGTTTGATGTTTGCAGTATCTAACAAATGCTGCACTTGCAAGAACAACGGTTGCCAATACAACATTATTGAATTCAACTTCAGGCCTTTTTACACTAATAATTGGGGCGATACTGGGTGAAGACAAGATCAACATAGTCAAAGTAATTTCTGTTATTGTCAGCATGGCAGGTGTTGGAATGACAACTGTTGGGAAGACATGGTCTGCAGATAAATCACATTCAAGTTCATCTAGGTATGTACTATTGGAGATTGCACAAGGATCCAAATTTCCAGATTAAAAGTTAAATGGTTGTAATCTTACAGCTATATCTATGAAGGTTTTCAAGGAGAAACTAATCATTTTTTCTGCAATCTTTCTTACGGTGGACAGTGATCACAAGAGTTCTCTTATAGGCGACCTATTTGCAGCACTCTCAGCTTTGACTTATGCTCTATTTACAGGTGAAATCTTCTTAAGTTTGTCAAGAATTTAGGTAAAAATCAAAAGTATAGTTTCCAATGTTGTGGGAAAAACTGACAGAAATCAACTGACAGTGCTGCTCAAGAAGTTAGCTGGAAAAGATGGCCGAAAGGTCGACATGCAGAAGCTGTATGGTTTTATTGGACTATTCACACTAATATGCCTTTGGTGGCTTGGTACGAGCAAAATTCTTCTCATATATACTCTTTTTAACTTTTCATCATTTACAGGGTTTAACTGGTTTTCTTAATGTCTTCAGTTTGGCCTCTCAACGCCATGGGAATGGAACCCAAGTTCTCATTTCCACATTCAGCTAAACTCATAGGAATCATTTTTGCTAACTGTTTGGTTGGAAGCGTTCTGTGTGACTACTTCTGGTATGCGAAGACAGATATCGTTTTCAGCTTTTATCTTTATGTTCTTTGTCTGAGCAAGTGGAATTATTGCTATCTCCAGGGCATTAGGTGTTGTGTGGACTAACCCACTAGTGGCTGCTCTTGGCATCTCCCTAACCATACCAGTGGCCATGTTGGAGGATATGGCGATACATCGACAACGTTATTCTGCAGTTTATCTACTTGGTGCAGCTCAGGTGAACTTATAACATGAAACATTCACAGGCTTAGAACTAATAGTTTGATCAACTCTTTCTCAGATAAATAATAGTTCATTGGTTGGTCCTGCAGGTGTTTGTGGGATTCGTAATAGTCAATCTTTCAGATTGGATTTCCCCAAAGATCAAGAAGATAGCCCCTGAAATCCCAAGAATAAAAATGACCTTTCTACGTCTCGGCTAATTTTGCTGGCATTATTGGTCTTCATGTTCTTAAGTTGGGGGGCTCATGAACTTGGGATCTACGAAAGAGACATTAGATTCTTAAATCTTTCAGTAATTCTAATTAGTGTCGGTATGCTTTTGTTTCGGAACATGATAGGGTAGTGTTTTTTTGAAGGTGTAGCAGCATCGACCAAGAACCACGTATGCTCTGTTCGAAACTGTCAATAAAGAGTTGAAATCACATCCGACAAGAGTTCATTGCATTTGCAAGTGTGCCATATCTCTCATCGCCTGCTTTCTTAGAGAAACGACAACAACTTTTAGCTTCATAACTTGTACCATCCATATTGGTTAAAAGCAGCAAGCAAGCAGACAACTTTTTAAACAGAAGTCAAGTTAAAAGTAAACAAGCAGCTATAGGATTCAACTAACGATTATACCTTGAAACTAATGGACCAAAAATTTAGCAAAAAAGAAGGCATTTGTGCTTTGGCAAGTTATGCTTTATCAGCACCAAGTTGCTTCAACAAATGGATATGAAATCGTTGTAGATATGGTAAACGACAGAAGTGGATGGAGAACATATACTCAGTAAATTTCGGGGACTAAATGCTTCCATAGCATGAAACGACGGCAATTCATGGACTTGGACAGGGTAAATAAACTGAGGACAAAGGGATCAAGTGGGTCAAGATTTCTTCTTTTCACATCCACAAATTTTCAGATGCAACAAATCTCTATATAACAATTAAATGCATTACCCTTTTATGCGTCTGCCCAACATTCGAGTGAAAAGACAACTCCATCCATTCACATACTTATGTGAAAGCAAAGGCAACTGACTAACCGAGGCTTAGCATAAGCGTATGGATGGTGTCATTGGGCCTAAACATGTGGCAGCTCAAGCATCACAACTAGACAGAACCTAAATGATCGGAAAATGAAAGGTAACTTTTTTTATCTATACTTCTCGACATTGAAATGTTACTTGCAAGGTGACTTTGCGAGCCTTCAGGGGAAAGGTCCACAAGAAATGATACTTCCTAATGCTTCCAAGAGGGTAGTTTTCGATCAGACTTGTCTTGTTCGGCCAATTGTAATCTTTGCAAATTTGAAATGTCACTTCAGATCATTATAAAATTGGAAAGAATTCTATACCAAACAAGTGTGTGTAGAGCAGGGATTTTCAGAGGACCCCCTGCGAATATCCTTATTTGACTGAGCAATGATCAAGAAGATATATTCGGTAAATCTTTTTCTGGGTAAGCTTAGAAAACAATTATCTAAAGGGGCAAGCAAAGCGATTGCCTTTCATAGTAAACCTTCTGTAATTCATATACCCGGTAAGAAAGGATTGGTACAGTGGTGAACTACATTCCCAAGCATTTGACCTCTCTAGAGGACCTTGAGGAGAAAAAAGAATCAATCCAACCTACACTTGAATGAGAATAAAAGGAAACTTAAGCGGAAAAAATCAAATCAGGAATCACTTAAAAAGAGTAATATGTACCTCCATAAAACGTAATGTTCCCAATGTTGAAGTGCCTCAAAAATTTAGGCCCACTTATGTTCCAACTCATCAATAAAAGTACCACTCAGATAGCGGTCATGTAGGAACTTCCACGGTGCAAGAAACTGGGTCATTGTTATTTTTCCTCTTGGCTTGCAAAGGTTAGCCATGGCATCTGCGTTGGTAAATTTCATGTTGGTCATTGATACTTCTTCTCGCTTGCACAAGTGAGTTGATCACCGTTTTACCCTTTCTGGCATTGTATCACGTAGTGGCTTGTTTTTCACTTGCTTTGTAATAAATCATTTTCTGTACATAAAACATCATGTACCCCTGGGCGGCCCTCACAATGTTCTCATTGACTTGAGTGACCCAAGCATCATCGCACTTGTACCATTGATCACTCAGACGCAGATATGTGACATAATGTCCAGCATCTAGCTTACCCGTGTGAGTCACCACAGCAAATAACTCAAACTCTGCTGGCATCTCATTTGATGCGTCTGGCTCATCTCCATCAAATGGGAAAATCCTATTGCCAAATCGACTCCTCAGGATAGAAGAAGAAAGGTAAGGTGACATGTCCAAGGAGAACGGAAACTGCAAGTATCGATCTATCTTCCTTGACATTTTACGCATTGACGAATGCTCAAATCTTTTAATGTGGAAACAAGAAACCAAAGGAAGCTTTCTTATAGACATCTGTTTGAGAGATTCCTGCCTCACCTGACACTGCTGGCAAAAGAATTTTTGGTCAGATCCCAGTCTCTCAGGTCTAGTAAATCGATCCAAACACCCCATCAGTGTAGATATCCCACAATGTTGGCCCGAATTCTTGCAATCTGCCTCACCATTGCAAGATTGATGAGCCTTTGTCGACACTGTCTTTGCTGAACCTCCTTGGTGGGGTTCTAAATCCAGTGAAATGTCAACACATGGGTCATATGTTGTAGAGGTGAAACCACAAGTCATACACATGACATCAGATCTCAAGATACCAGAAAACACTTTATGAGCAATACAACATTCTCCATGACCTGCATTAAAAGCAAGGTGGTATTAAAACTTTGACTGTAAGAGATTACGAAACCTACAAATCTGATTCATATCACATTACAAAATAAAGAAAACCCATCTAAAATGCTTCCAGATCAAAGTTAGGACACGTCACCAGCAAATGACTCCAGAGGGCACACTATTCAATCAAAGTAATCTATTAGCTACTAGCAGCCTAGATATTAGTTCAATTCCTGGATTTAACAATCAATTCTCCCAACTTGGTAACATTAGTGATTCTTTCTCTTGCTAGGCACCTACACCAAATAACTATCCCATATCACCATGAAAAGAAAACTACAGAGGAAGTTTCATCCTAAAGCAACATAAACAAGGAAGCTCAAGAAGTATGCAACATAAGCCTTAGGCAGGATGTGAACCTAGTGCAACCACCCTTGTTAGCTCCTGGAATGGATCAACTTTTCAACGAGGTAAGACCCCAAGAAGGACAAAGGCGGAATTAACACGAGTATTCTAACAGGTGACAATTCCCTATGATGAAACCAAGTAGTCTAAGGAAAAGTTGACTTACTGGAATTAAAGCAGATGACACCATCAAGTCTGCAAGTTGATGTTGAGACTTACCCCTAAATGAGCACTTTGTCAACTCCTAAAGCAAAAACAAAGGAACCTAAAACCACACCCTGCAGTTAAAAGTTACGGTTACTGTGGTTGGTACTACTTTGGACCAATGTGATGAAAGAGATGTATTCACATAAGAAAATAGGGTTGTGCGCGTTGAAGAAAACTTAAGGTTGACAGTCTTCAACCTTAAAAGTCAGAAATCTCAATCTAGGGGCCATAACAATCACCACTCCTCTAGGCACCACTGATCAGAAAATTAGTCACTTACTGTGCCAAAACCCTCGATAACTCCCTCCTATTACAAGCGGCTGCCACTTAAACACGAGCTTTTCATGTTCCATTCATGGCATTCTAAATCTACACGGGTGAATACTACTGCAACATAATTCTTAAGAAATCACACAAATTGGCTTTGACCAAACAACCTAACTGATATTCGATCTTATATACGCACAAGCGAGGTGAAGCAATCCATAAGAATGAAATCATGACCTCATTGCAACATCAAAATAGAGAATGAAAATGGAACTGCCTTGATAACAAAAAAAAATCTTTTACATTTACATTGTGCTTGTAAGAACAATCATTTCCCAGATAAGTTAGTAAAGTGTAGAAACCTGGAACCAGAAGACTACAATGTGATTTCTTTTGCCAATCAAATACAAGCATCAACACTGATTTTCATTGGATACAGTATGATTACAATTTATCACACAGCTTATCGGCATATGGAACCTATGAGTCAGCACATGTTCCAGCACAAGTGGCACCTTAATGTTTCCTTCAAAACTGGCATCCTTAAAAGGCATAAAATCTGGAAAAAATCGTTGAAAACCAAACAGTCTTTACCTTGACTCTGAGGCTTGCAACGATCTTTCTCCACCTTTTCATGGATCCCATCGAGCATAGAAATAAAAAACTCATGGGCATCCTGCTGCTCATAACTCGCCAAGTTTGCAGCATGTTGCCACCAACTGTAACACATGAAACCAAAATTCATAAAATTTCCGAACAAAAAGACCGCAAATCATGACTAATGAGTACAACCCTACATGCCAAAAGTCAAAGTAAGTTCCAAGGTACTGTCTTCAGTTCTTTCCTATTCTTACATAACAAACATCAAAAAAGATCGCTAACAACAACACTGAAAAGGCTATAAAATTTCTGACAAACCCCACAATGTATAGGATCAGTACCCATATTGTTGTACATGCATTATACACAAGGTATCCATTAAAACAAACTCCTCACTTCGCACATAAAAAAGAACGTTCCTTTACACAGACCCACAATATACACTGTCATATATACCTGTACAGAAACTTTGCAGGACTATAAGGCTTCCGATCACCGGAGAAAACCGCCGAAAACATAGCATCCATATCACATGCCAAACATAACCTTGCGGTTTTATTATCTCCACCACCTACATTTCGTCTTCTACCGTTATTATTCGTATTAAAACCATTGCTATTACACGAAAGTCCATTCTTTTGTTGACAATAGTAACGGTTATGCCGATCACTGAGAAAATAGTTCCTCAACGGAGGAGTATGGAGCAATGCTTGAAGAACAGAGTTCATAAAGCACGTGTTTCCAAGATTGTTCAATCCTCGCAACCCCCACGGCGGATCTGAGCTCCAATCCAACGGACTCGAGCCGTTTCCGATCAGAGCGCGCTCTTGGATCTCCGGAGACCACGGCCGGTAATCTATTCGTCGCCTTTTGCGTAGGTTCTCCGGTTTGACGGTGTTGATTGTGGCAGATTTGAGAGTGGAGGTCTGTGAAAGGACCACGGCAGCATCGAAGTCGCGATCGTAGACCTGATCACGGCACACGCAGCAGAAGAGCTCGGCACGGTCGACATCGACGGCGATCTCGTGACCAGGTGGCATAGAGGTGGCATGGGCGGCAGCGTGGGAGTGGCCGGACGGCATGTGGCAGGATAGGGCGGCGCAAGCCACGCATGCATAGAGACGAGGACGCGCCGACTCTCCGCACGCACCGCAGCGAGGGATCTCGGAAGGATCGCGGTGGATGGCGGCTCGGCCTCCCGGCGGCTTCACGCGGAGGCAGTCCTGGAGGGCGCGAAACGGTTTGGCGCCATTACGGTTGCGGAACTCGGCGACGTGGGGACACGGCGACGGCAAAATCTGACCGTTGATGCGGTGATGGTGGTGGTGGTGGTGTTGATTGATCTTTGATGACATGGATGGAGATTTGCAGCGGAGCGGCGGCGATTGAAAACCCTAGATTTGAAGGACATAAGGCAAGGGAAGCAGGAGATCAACGGCTGGGATTGGAAGATCAAGGGTGGGGGTCCATTGAGGGTGATGAGGATGAGGATTGCTCCACTGAAACTCTCGCTCTAGTTCCTCTGTTGCATAAGATTGTATGTCCTGGCAATGCCTAATGGGTGTTTTGGTGTAATTTTTGTAGGTTTTTGTGCTTTTCTATTTTATTGGAATTTGTTTTCCAAAATACTCAATACTGTTTATCATTTAGTTTATAAACAACATTTGACAATTTTTTAAATTATTTTATCCAATATAGTGTAGAAATTAAACAATTAAAACAGTAAATTGGCCCATCAGCTTCCATGCAACTCACTATTGTCAAGGTCTACTAGTCTTGGTCTCTCAATGGGCAGGGCCAGTCCTTAATTGCTACTGCCACTTTATCTATTACGTTACAGTAAAAATATTTACAAGTCAATAATATAAATTTTCATTTAAAATAATTTATTTCGAAATGAAAAATTAGCATTAATTTGTAATTAGGGCTTAATTAAGTTTGGATCAAGTTCGATTAAGCGATCGATTGATCCATTGTCACTCCTACTAAGTTGAACGGCAGATGGTTGCTTCTTTGGATCGCCTTCCATTTTTTGGTTGGTCAAAGGTTCTAGACTTTGGATCGAAGCTTACGTGAAGTATGAGACTGACCTAATACGGCGGCGTACGACAAAACGACAGAAGATACCTTCGTTTGACATTTTACCAAATTACCACATGCTTTGTTGATCATTTTCGTTTTGTTGCAATTTGCAATCAAAAGTTGTTTTTTTTTCAATTATTATTACTTGTTTTGATGGTGAAATAAAAATGATTTAATTGTAATAAGAGATTGAATGATTCTTAATTTTTTTTAAAAAAAATTCAATTCTATTCAATTTAATTTAATATGTTAATTTTTATTTAATTATAATTTATTAAATTTAAAAATATTTATTAAATTCAAATTCGAATCTAAATTTAATTATATTATAATAATTAAACTCCAATCTAATTATATTGGAGTTGGTCCTTGATTTTAGGCCGAATCAATTTAATTTATTATCCTTAATCGATTTGGTTGATAATAAAATAATAAACTGTTACGTTTATATCTTAGTTAAATAAAATTATATCAAACAGAAAAGCTCTGCAACACTCACATGGCTGCCAGGTTTAATTCACATGCCTACCCCAAGCGAAGGTAATCACATCAGCCGCACCACACGACTTCTACATTAGACAATAACTTCATTTCTTTATTTTCCTCTAACCAACATTAATTTTCAAATTGAGAAGGTAATCACATCAAGATTCAGATTCCTAATCATTACATAACATTGATCATAGCTTGCCTGGAAACGTGCACCGCATGTTCTTTCCAGGGCCTTCTTTTGCATGACAGAGTACCATCAATTGAGTCTACACTCTACAGTTCACTTTGATACTTTAAAAAGTTTCCATAACTAGAAGGTGAGATAGCCCCAGAAGAGAAAGAAATGAAAGGACAGCCTTAAGATGTTGTTTTCACTTGATTTACTTCTGTACCAAGTTTCACATGTCTGTTTGCTTCAGTTTCATACGATTTCTCAACTTTTAAGCGACCTTATGTCAGAAGTGATTCCAAGTCAAGCATTACATGTTTCACATAAAGAACAGTTGATTAGAGCAGATTAGAGCTCTGGAACATTGAAACGTAACGACAAAAGAAACAACAACACGATCACCTTCTTCCACAACAATCTAACTTCTGCAAAAACAACAACGTGACGTGCTTAAGAATTTACATCTGATTTTTTTTTCCCTGGACAAAGAATGATACTGCTACCATTTCTAGCTGTACATTGCATTATTGTTAGTTGAACTCAGAGGAGTACCCAATTATATTATGCTTGTAAATGATGATGTCAATTTGTATGGAACATTGGCAAGAGGACCACGCTGCTCAGCAAGGTCATGAACGTCCCTGACAATATCGAACACCGCATCAGGTTGGGCTAGTTTAAGTGCATTCTCTGACATTGTCTTGAGTTCATCCTTTTTGGTACTGAACCACTCTGTCACAATTCTTGCTGTTTCTTTAGGACTTCTGATGAAGATACCAGCACCATTTTCGACAACATAAGGAACATTGCCCTTTTCCTGGAGTTGCCAGATTTAAGAAGGAGAAGAATATGAGATAAAATTACTATTTGGTTTCACTAAGCAGCTGCAGTGGCAGAACTTGTATCACTTACTTGTCCAGGAATGTAGTCATTGAGAATAATAGGAAGTCCACGGATCAGAGCCTCTGCAATTGTACCAGGTCCAGCCTATATAACCCAGAAGTTCAAGAAACCGGTTACATCAAAAGTAATCATACAATAAGTAAAAGGGTCGCAAACTTTCTGTAACATACGTACTTTTGTAATTATGCAGTCACAAGCTCCCATCCATTTCTCCATCTGTGTTTCAAATCCTCTAACCTGCAATTCGGAAAAGAAGGAATGAAGAGGAAAGTGTCAATGATGTTCTATTTGTAAAAAATGATCAATCAGGTTTCAGAATCAAGAACCAACACCTTAACCAGGATCTTCCAGTCTTCAGATTCCAAAGTAGATTTAAGAATCTTATTGCGACCACAGATTATAACCAACTGGCCAATTGGTTTTCCTGTCTCTTTATCCTGCAGTGATTCTCCAAGGGCCTTAGCAGTTTTACCAACAGGTCCCATACCCTCACCACCTCCCATCAGCAAAACCGCGGGAAGATCAGGATCCATTCCAAGTTCTTCTCTCAACTCATCCTACAATCGTAAAGTCGAAATGCAGACTTACTCAGAACCCAATGCAGTTGCAAATGTTAATATAAATTCACGATCACAATTAGATATACCTTGGAAAGGACTGCACGGGCAAAAGAAGGGCGAACCGGCAAGCCAAAAACACGAATTTGGGACTCTTCTAGTCCATCTAATGCAGCTCTCTTTGCTACTTCCTTTGACGGGCAATAACATCTATTAACCCCAGGATGAAACCTGAAACATTTTTAGTGTTAGTAACGTCCGTCGGGATGACAAAAGAGGTAATTTGCAATTGAAATGACCTATAAACTTACCATGTAGGGTGGCAAGAGTTCAGATCTGTGATAACTGTTGCAAACACCACTTTCTTTTGAAGGCCTTGCCATTTAAGAACCCATAAAGGAATATGCTGCATCAAGGGATGAACGCTGATGATGATGTCTGGCTTGTACTCCATTAGACCAGCTTCCACTTCCCTTCAAATCATACAAAACTAGAATTAGAAATTACGATCGTACTTTGAATCTAAATACCAATCCTTGATTCGTTTGTCCATCTTTAGTTTCTAGCAGCGTAAATAATTACAGCTTGAGGAAACAAGTAAATGGGGTGATAAAAGTTCTTAAAATAGCAAAAGAAAGTATTTACTTGGCGTAATAGGCTGCTATTGCAGCAAGGTAGCAGCTGTGTATCCATTTCGGAGAGGTGCTGTGAAATGCAACCTTCCATAGTTGGACATGCTTTACCATGAATTTGTATTGTCTTTCCATGTCGTTCAATGGCCACCCAGTGTACTCTTTCCAAACATCCTTCACAATTACCTGAAACAAGAGGAAAAGCTGAAACTGTTTCTAAGATATTCCAAATATAGGAAAATCCCTGGAGGAATTTATTGATTATGAGGAAAAAATTAAAAAGTTGGTCATCGTCGTTTTCTGTAAGAGAGAGGTGGGGAGAGGAGAACGACAAAATGAAATTCAAACATTGGAAAAATGATAAGCAATTGATTAAGATCTGTATAAGTCTTTCGCTAACGTTCAAAACAGAAGAAAAAACCACAAGCAAGAAAATTCAGAGATTGAATCCTTGCAAAACAAAGAAACAAAGACTAAAATTTAGTAGAAGAAGAAACAAAAAGGTGTGTAGTGCTCACCTTAACAGGCCCAAAAAGACCGGATAAAAAAGCAAGATCATGAGGAATAAGAACAAATTCTAGAAATATAGCAAAATTGAGTTATATAAGCATACCCTGTACTCGTCACCAAACTCGAGCTTGAAAGCATCGCGAATGGCTTCAGCGGAGGCACGATGACCACCACCTGTATCACTCATAAGGATGAGCACATTCTTGGTTCTCTCTGCACCCATTTGAACAAGCTCCATGTTCCCATCACCGTCCTCAAAATCATCCTCCATCTCATGAACATGGTACCTTTTGTGATGGTGGTGACCGTTGAAGCTTCCGATGCTACCGCTAGAGCTAAAATTCCCATACACTCTCTGCAACACCTCCGTAATGGACGCCTTCTTCGGAGACTCCACTCTCACCGCCATGTTCGTATAATCAATGACCAGAGACACAAGAAAGCAATGAAATAGCACAAGCAAACTTATAAACTTATTACGGATTGAAAAGAAACAAAGAGAGACAAAAACAACGAAAACCCAGATGGGAAACGCTGGCTAATCCTCCGTCCCGCCGCCAGAAATGGAAATTTTCCGGCGGAGAGAGGGAAGGTGGAGACTTTGGACGACGGGCAGCGAAAGGCAGAAGCAACGGAGATTTTATGATTGGTATTGTTATTTGTTGCTGGTAGGGTTGTTGTACGTCTGAGTTGGCAAAAAAACTGTGGGGTCCGAAATTGTGTGCAGTGAGGTGTATGTTTGTGTGCCTGTGTTTGTTTGTGGTTCTGACGCTAGGAATACGATTCTAAAGAAGTGTGCTTTGGGGACTTATGATGGAATTGGAGACTATTTATGCTTTTTCCATGAGGAACTTTATAGCCGTCAGATTCGCATATTATTTTTGGAATGTTCCAAGGTAGATTCGAATCTTCTGTTTTATAACTGCGGTAAGTTATTTTTTGTTTTTATTGTGTAATATTGTCTCTTAGGATTATTTATTCCGCTTATGTGTAATAAATACGTATTTTTAAATGATTATTTGTTTGAGTCATTTAATTGTCTAGTGTACTAAGAAGTAGGTCAGTTTCAATTTCTAAAAGCATAAAATTATAGGAGGTGTAAAACACATCAAATCTTCTCTTTCAATTATTCTATTATAATCTTATTTTATTAAGTTTTATCTATATATTTATATAGAGTCTACATAAATATGTAGATAAAATTTAATGAAACAGGATAGAAATACTATAATTATAACATGAGATCTAATCCTCGTATACAAAGCTACTCAATTTGAGAGAGTTTAGAAAGAATCATATTATACCCAAGCCTTTTTGTATATTTTTATAAATAAATTGTTTCTATAACTTAAGCATATAATCTTATAGTTGCAAATCGGTTGCTTTAAGGCTCATTTTCTAAAAACATAAAATTAAATAAAATAGTTTATGCTCTCAAGTTTTAATCATATTATTTACTATTTTAAATACTTCTTTCAAATTTTAATATTTTCCTTTCTTTAAAATTGACTATAATTGAGAAAGTTAAATATATTAAAATCTCTATAATTAAATTTTTTATTTCAATCCTTGTTTAACTTCTTGCTATATTTGTTAGTTATTGTAAAATTTTATATATCATATCTTATTAATTTTCACTTATTTTTCTCATATAATATTTAAAAATTTTAAATTCTATTATGAATATATATAATTGAAAAACTAAATAAATGTAACAAATAAAATTATGTTAAATTATATTTTTAGAGTATAATAATTGAAATGAAAAATAAAACTTAAAATGGTTTAATATAATTAACCTTATTTTAAATATTTGTTTATAACCTAAAGAAACTACAAGTGGAAACCCTTTTTTTTTAATTAAGTTGATGCGGTGAGAATGATTTGTGAGTAAACTAAAGATGACTTGTAAGCCACTAATTTTTTATATATAAAAGCAACTTTTGACTATAATTAGCTAAAAGGGCATCAAAATCTAAAGAAGTGAGCCAGATGTTTCCTTCAGATTGACTGCTATAGTCTTCACTCAACCGCCAGTCTCATGCTAAATTTAGTGAAAAGGGTACCGTTCAATTTGGAGTGTTTGATTAGTTGGTATGAAAAAATGGATGAATAAAATAGATAATTAATAATATATTATAATTTAGCGAAGAGTATTTTTATAGTTTCTTTTAGTAAAATATTCTATACTTCAAAACAACGAAGAATAAAAGTTATATTTATTTCTATTTTTAGTATATTTATTATAAGCATATATTAGATGTAATATAACTAAGAGTTTCAATAAAGTTCAAACGGTTTAATTAACCAATTAAAACGATATCATTTTAGATAAATTTTTATAAAATATTATTATTTTAAACGGCATATTCCAACCTCAACTTAGATCCGAGTACAATTCGAGTTGAGTTGATGTCATACTGGTCAGAAAGGACAGATTTGGGGATGAAAATGAAATGTCAGGGAAGTACAAGGGCATGACTGCAAAATCTATGTGATCAGTCAATGAGTGGGGTCCCATTCCGGTAATGGCAGTGGTGGGCCATATGTAGCAAGTTGTCTAGTTGGCAGTGAGGTGAGTCCAAGTTGTCTAGTTGGCAGCGAGGTGAGTCCAAGTCATCCTGTGCCCTTTGTGGAGGTCACATTGATCCCAAAAAGGTTAACTTAGGTTAAATTTATTATTCCAAAATGCAAAATCAATGTAATAAATACTCCCTCTTATTTAAAATAAAAGTGTTTTAGAGAGATGAACGCTTATTAAGAAAATTAATGAAATATTTGATATACTCTTATTAATGGTGTTACTCATGTGAGAAAAATTACATTTAGAATTACCTTAAAAATACAACCTGTGTAATTAAGGTGTGAGATAAATTAAATGATAATTTTGGAAGTAAAATTATAAACATATATAAAAAGTTACGAATAACTCTTATTTTGAATAATTAAAATCTCTCTAAAACAACATTCATTTTAGACAGGAACAAGTAAAACTTGGTGAATTGTCAAAAAAGGATGCGGTAATTAATTATCTTTATGTTTTATTTTTTGCTAAAAAAACCTCTCAAGTGTTTAAGCTTGTAAGAGACAAATTGGAATAGTGCCCAACTAAGGGTTACATCAATGCTAACTTTACCTAACAAAATCATCTGACGCCAAAAACTCTGCCCAGTTGTCATCTTGTTCATTTTTGGTAGCTTCTCATATCACATGAATAGATGATTAGATTCCCAATAAAGCTGTAATTTGATTGGGTTTTGCCTAATCAGTGATTACCCCAGTTGAAATAACAAATTAATTATGAAAGCAAAAGGAAAGTTGATCGCTGGCTTTGGAGTACAGCTATCCACAACAGTGAGACGGCACGGTGAAGCTGTCAAAGTACTTGTAGTGAAGACATTATTACACTCCAAACAAGGAAATATACTATTTTTAATTTAATATAAAATATTAAAAATATCAAATTTAAATAATATCTACATTCTACAATTGAATGGAGAGGACTTAGGCTCTTATTGATTTAGAGGTTAATAATGGGATGGAATGGAACGTAACACACTTCCATCATTTATTTGAAAGTTCATAATGGAATGAAATGAAATAAGATGGAAGTTGAAAGTTTCATCTTACATTCTATTCAATCTTAAACAGTGAAAATAAGAAACCTTCAATTCAGAAGGTTTAGGATGGAACGTAAATTAATAAATATATATTACTTAATATACCCTTAATAATTCTTCTTAATATCAACTCGAACAAATCATAATATTAATATATTAAATAGAATATAATAATATTTAATATAATAATATTTATTAAATAATTAATAATAATATTTTATATTATTAATAATAATAAATTATATATATTTAATAATAAAATAAAACTTTATATTTAAAAATATTTATTTATTTACATATAAATATATACAAACAATTAAATAATATTATATATATATTTCATTAATAAAAATATATTAATAATTATTCTTATTTGTATATTTTCTATATAAATAAAAATATAAATAAATTATTTTAAATATAAATCAAATTTTAATATAATAAAATTTATTAAATAATTAATAATAATATTTTATATAATTAATTAATAAATTTTATATAATTGATAAAAATAAATAAAATTTTTATTAATAAAATAGAAAATATATTTAAAATTATTCTTTAATTTTTGTATATATTTCTATATAAATAAAATAAAATAATTACTTTTATATACAAATCACATAGAATAAAATAAAATAAAATATATTAAATAATTAATAATAATAATTTTATATAATTAATAATAAATTGTATATAATTAATAATAAAATAAAATTTTAATAAAAATTTTATTAATGAAAATAGAAAAAATTAAAAATTATTCTTTAATTGTTTGTATATATTTTATGTAAATAAAATAAAAATAAAATATTTTAAATATAAATCACATAAAATAAAGTACAATATATTAAATAATTAATACTAATATTTTTATATAATTAATAATAAAATAATAAACCCCTGCAACTACCATTTTAATATAAGGAAATAAAAGTCATTTATTATACATTACATTTTATTCCATCTATCTTTCAAACAACATTTCATTACATTACATTATAAACCCTTCCATCCCTCCCAAACAACTTTTCACTATATTACACACCTGTTTGTTTTAACTTTTGGAGGCTCTAAAAGTATTTTTTTTACCGCAAAAGCTATTTTAAGGAAAAAAACAAATATTTGGTTGTAAACTTCAAAAGTACTTTTGAAGTATAAATAACTTTTTCAAAAGCTATAATTTGAAGCTCTTTAGAAAAGCCCCAAATTTTAGCTTTTTTTTGTAGAAGTTTTTCCGTCACTTCTGTATAAAACATAAAGTTAAAACAACTCTTTGTTTATGTGGTTTTCATTCTTCTGTTTATAAACACGCAAAACACCTCTTCTCTCAAGACACTCGCGGACCAAAATCGCAGGTTAGTTATTGATTTTTTTCTCCTCGACGTTGAACGTGATTCGACGTCTGTGTTGAATAAACGCAGATGAAAGTCTGCGTTGATTCAAAGCAAACGTGGTATGAGTTTAACAACGCAGGTGGTCTGTGTTGTTAAACGCAGACCATCTGCGTTGTTAAATGCAGACGTGATGTGCATTGCATTGTTCAACGCAGACGTCTCTACGCACGTATGCGTTGAACAACTCTGCTTTGTGCAGTCTTGTTTTGTTTGATATTAGAACAACTTATGATCATATTGTGACTTCATATTGTGCAGTATATTACTTGCGAGGCTACTGAAGTTGTGCAATCTGTTGGAGAATTATTTGCGAAGCTAAAAGAAGCGAAAGAAGCTTTTGTTGTTGTTGAGGTAAGCTCAATTTTTTTATTGTTTTTTTAATTTTCTGAAATATTTACAAATATTTGGACAGCCAAAAATTTTCTTACTATTACCATTCTCTTAACATTGATTCTATTTATGTACGTGTATAAACTTCCATAGTCATTTTGGTTATGTTTTTATATTTCCTTATACTTGTTAAATTCATTGTTATATGCAATGGAGATTTTGTTGTAGATAGAAAATGTTAATACCAAGCCAAGATATTCAAGGTGGGGATAAATTGAAAAAAAGGATTAAAACGGAGTGGAATGATAGAACTCTTTAAATTTTAACCAAGATTTTTGTGGAAGAGATATTAGCTGGAAATCGACCAAACAATCACTTTAACAAGATTGGATGGAAAATTATAGTTTCAAAGTTTGTTCATGAAATTAAGAAGAACTATGAATACAAACAATTTAAAAATAAATGGGATTGATTAAAAAAAGATTGGTAGCTTTGGACAAATTTAGTAGGTAAGGAAATTGCACTAGGATGAGATCCTACTAATCAAACTATTGATGCAAGTGACGAATGGTGGGAAAATAAATTGAAGGTAAGCATTTAAGCTTTAGATTTATATTGGTTTAATGTTACTTGATAGTTTAATAACTTAAACGATGTTATTGTAGGAAAATCCTGAAGTTGCCAAATTTCGAACTAAAGCTTTGAAACATATTAAACAGCTGAATATTTTATTTAAAGATGTTGCAGCTACAGGAGAAGGAGCTTGGGCACCTTCTTCAGGTTTTGTACCAACTGATGCTTATGTGGCATGTAGAGAAAGCCCAATTGATATTGATCTTGACTATGACCTTTTTGAAGACTTTGCTGTCAATCCAGAAATTGGAAATATTAATAATGAGATTGGTTCATCAACTCCAACTCTAGAAACTTCAACAAAAAGAAAGGGGAAAAAAGAAAGAAAGAAACATGATATTAGAACATGGGTAACAGAAAGGTTATGTAATTATTTGGACCGTATATGTTATGCAGTAGACAGTAGAACTTCAATGAGCTCTGGTTATAGCATTGATGAGGCGCTGAACATCTTACAAAGTATAAATGAAATAGAAAGGGGAGGTGAACTGTTTATGTTAGCTAAGAAATTATTTTTTAAGAAGGAAAATAGAGAGATGATTATTGAGCTTAAGGATGTTGATCTTCAAATCGAATGGCTTAAGAAAATGAAATGATTGTGATTTTTGTAATAAACTAGACATGTCTTTGGATTTTGCTACTTGTAATTTTATTGTAGTGAATTAAATTGCACTTTATTATTATTGTGTTATGTTTATTGCTATGTTATCTTGTTATACAATAAGCCTATTATTTATCCTTTTTATATATTTTGATACAAATGTCATCTTCTGATAATGATTCTGACAATGATCATGAATATAATGAAGAGGTTGAAGAAGAAATTTTGCATAAGGTTTAAATTGGAGTTGCTATGACCATAGACCATCATATTAAATATTATATGAAAAAATAATGTAGAACATCCTCTCACACTGGATGGATGTTTGTAATGGAGTTGCTTAATGGCCATAAAGATATATGTCATCAATAATTTAGAATGGAGAATGATGTTTTTATCAAACTATGTAAATTGTTAAATGAGTCATATGGACTAAAAAAAGGTACAGAAGTTACAATAGAAGAGGCATTGGCTATGTTTTTGATCACTTTAGGCCATGGACTTTGCAATAGAATGGTTCAAGAAAGATTTCAGCATTATGGTGAAACAATTTCTAGATGGTTTGAAAAGGTATTAGAGGTTGTTTCACGAATGTCGATTGATTTCCTCAAACCAAAAGGACAATTGATGGAACACATATACTAGTTATCGTTCAAAGGTCCAATCAAATAAAATATATTGGGAGAAAAGGCATTCCTACGCAAAATGTAATGGATGCATGTGATTTTGATACGTGCTTCACTTTTGCTTGGGTTAGTTGGGAAGGCACAACACATCATGCTCGAATTTTAATTGTAACATCTCACCCTCAATTGGAAGGGTAAAATAGTAAATTTGACATAAGATGGAATAGATTTGGAGTGCATAGGACTGTTCATGCATAATAGGATTGGTCCACAGTCACATTTGCGCACATGAAATTACTGTGCATGTATACATGATATTCCCAGTTTGCGTGCCTAAGACAATTTTATTGGGATTAACGTGGTTAATGGGTTTGAAAAATTATTCCGAGTGAGCCATAAATTGTTTTCTATTTTACTAAAATTATAGGAATTTTTCTGGAATTTTTCGAAGAAAATTCCCGGACCGAAAAAAAAATCGTCAAGTGGAGAACCGGTAGATTTTCGGTAGCAAAAATTGTTACCCAATGGCACTTTCATATTGGGTATATTATTTTGAAATTGAAATTAGGGTCATTGGACTAGAATGAGTCAAATTGTAGTAGGATTTCTAAATCCTATCCCTAATTTGTCTTTTAGCCATTTTTGTCTCTCTCCTCACCAACTTGACACTTGTCCTATTGATTTAATGAGTTTTGTCTTGTTCCTAATCATTAAAGTCGGCAACTTCAAGGAGAAAAGGATGAAAAAGATGAATTTAGTGCTTATGGCTCTCATCATCCGAAAACCTATTTTTAGTTCCTCTTCTCCATCGATTTTTTTCTTTTGGTTCTAGCTTCTCTTCTACCTTTTAAACACTTCCTCTCATGCATGCAAGCTCAACCCTCTTCCCCTTTTGCAAGTGATGATGTCGTGTATGTGTAGGAGAAACTAGGAAGTTGTGAGAGTTGGAGAATTGAGGAGATGGAAGCTTTGACTAGGTAAGGTTTATGTTAAGCTTTCATTATATATTTCATGAATCATGGTTATTAGATGTATTTAAAGGTGGTTATTGTTTACTAATCATGGGTTATGATGGTTAAATGTTATGAAAATGATAGTTTGAATTGTTGGGTTATGTTTGAATATGATTTGAGGAAGTTAGCATGAAAGATGTGTTGTAACTTGGTTTAACTTGCTTTTGGATGATTCTCGATGATTTTTCTTACATGAAAATGATTGTGTATAGTGCTGCCAAGTTGAGGTAGTATTTCCTAGTGAATGTATGCATGACCTAGGGACTGATTTCTTGTTCATTTGGTATGCTTAGTGAAGTAGAATTGGACTTGGCATGATAGGAAGTGAATGGAGAAGTAAAGCTGGAAAATTTGTTTTTGACCTACTGTACTGTTTTGGCAATAACTTATTGTGTGGTTATACAAATGAGTTGAGGTTTGTTCCCAATGAAACTTTGGTTTGTTGGCTACATTTTTGTGTGAAATAGGTGTTGTCAAATTGTAACTCTAAGAGGTTGAAATTTGGCTTGGAAAGTTACTGTTTTGACTTAGGTGAAGAGTATCCGGATTTATAACCTGATTGTTTTGATGATTTTTCTAAATTAATTGAGAGGGAATTAGTGAAAATGGTCTTCATGAGAGTTGAAGCCTATATTGTTAGCTTTCCATTTCCATGGATTTTTGAATTTTTCGATCTGTATATTGGGAGATATCCACTGTGGAATATTGACTGATTGTGAGCAATTGGTGAAACCTAGCTATCAGTGTAGGTATTGTGACCATTCTGTTTAGAGGCAATTTTAGTGATTTATGTGAATTGAATTGGCTTAAGTGATCTTCTTAAGAGTTGTAGAGGAAACAATTATCTTGAAAATGGTATATAGCATGCTATTTTTTAGATAACAGAATTGGGACTTATGATTTTTCAAAGATTGGACTAAAGTTAGGTCATGGACTGCTGAACAGGACAGTAACTTGAAAGACTGTTTTGAATTGGTTAATGATGGAATTTGATTCTGAGCCCTGTATGAGAAGTGTAGTACTGTGTTTTATCTTTTTATGGGTATAAAGTATGCAATTTTTCGACATTTTTACAAGGAGTTATACTGCTTGAAAAATCACTGTCCAATTTGAGTACCTTCAGGGGCAGCAGCATTCACTGAATTGTTTGACCTAGTTAGCCATTGAATTTGAATCTAGACTGTTCATCAAAGTTGTAGATCACATTGTGATCTTACTGAGAACATTTATTGTGTAATTTTGGACTAAGGAAATGGGAAGTTATAGAATTTACAAAATACTGCACTGGTTAGGAACTCTACTGCACTGGTTAGGAACTCATTGACTGGACAGAAACTTTGATTGTATTTTTAACACCCTTAGAGGTGAATTTGGCTTTTGGGTTCTTCATGAACATCGTAGATCTTTCTTTTCTCTATGAAATAGACATTAATTTTACGCAATTTGGAGTTTGGAGTAAAGAGTTATGACCTATAAAAGTTGGTATGTCGGAGAACATTTTGCAGATCTGTCATGGGAGTAATGTAGTCGACTTGTATCCTCAGATAACTCGACTTATGCATCGGATTTATGACTTATTGAATTTCATTTTTCTGAGATATTTAGAACTATTGGACAGGAAATTGACGTGGGTCCGGTTTATTATTTTCTGGTCACTGTTTTATTTTATGGGACCTATAGAGGTCAGAATTGAGCGTCGTCAACGCCATTGGATTTCTTATTTTTGAAACAGATTTTTCTGTGAAAAAAGATGAGATTAGGGTCGGAAATATTATGACCATGCATTGTGCACCTTCTAAGTGTTACATGTGCATTCTGAAATAGTTCTGATTGAAAAATTGATAATCTTTGTATACTGTCACTGTTATAGAGTCACACTTGGAGCGTCGGTCCACCGACGTCACTGAGACTGCCAGATTTTGGCTCGAAAATACAAGTGAGTAACCTAGTTGGTTTCTCAAATTCCTGAATGTCTAAATGCCCTATGTGAATTACTTGCTGAGGTGATTTACATGGATTACTGAAACATATTGGATGGAATTACATGCTTTTACTGTACTGAATGGAACTACTTGCAAAGGTGAATTGTATGGTTCTTGAATCAGATAGGATTAAGTTGCATACTTTTCCGTATTGAATTGGACTATCGCATGAAACTGAAACCGCAATCTCGAGCTTTTATAGCCATATCATTTGGATTCTTGAAGATCGCAATACCGGGCTTTTATAGCCATATTATCAGAAACCATCGAGTCTTGCATTACATGCATAAATGCATGAACAGATAATGGACGTTGTGACCCAAGTTGCGATTATTATTGACCGGCCTCAAGTCCGAGGGATTTATCCTCAATCTTTGTCGACCGGGCCTCGAGTCCAGGGAGAAATCACCGACGCGTCCCCACCGAATCTTGATCGAGCACTTGGGCACAACATCAATAATTGGAAAGAGTCACATATGCATTGCATTCACATGAATGACTGTTTGTGAAAATTACCGATTACGTGATAGCATGATTTCATCAGAACTGTTACATGTTACGCAAATTATTATTTAATGTCAGAAATTGTTATGTTATCGCTAATTGAATACTCTCAGATTATGTTGTACGCTATGCGCGTGTGCATGATTTGAGTGAACCATCGATGATGGTTTCTCACCGAGTTCGCAAAACTCACCCAAAATTTGCATCTATTTTTCGGTCTGAAGAATACCCCGTTGACACGGAGTATGTCTCGTAGGCAAGTAAAGGATGAGCGTCGGGATCGGTCCGTATCTGCAATAGTGTCTTATCAAATTGTGTTCCACAATCACCGTGATAACAATGCATTGTATTTCTCCGAGCCCATTGTGGTTTTAATGTTTTACTCATTGATGATTGTAAATTATTCTTGGATGACCGTAATAACTGAAACCGGTTTATTATGAACATGAGTTTTAGTTACTTCTTTTTTTTTGCTTGCTAACGTGGAATCAACGACTTCAAAAAATGTATCTTTGGGTTTTAATCGATCGATGTAATCGACGCCCTCATGCATGATACGGACTCGGATATCACCAACGATATCAAGTTCGAGTCACTCGAGAGTGGGGTGTTACATTTATGAAGGCTTTGCATAACGATAGATTGCACTTCCCTCATTCACCTAGAGGTTTGTGACAAATAACTTAATGCTTTTTTATTTATTGTTAATAATTCAGTGCTTCTTTATTTATTTATTTTTTAATTTGAAATGTAGGAAAATATTATTTGGTAGATGCATGATACCCTTACATGCAAGATTATCTAGGACTATACAAAGGTGAGAGGTATCATCTTCCTGATTTTCGACGCGCTGGTCTTCCAAGAGGAAAGAAAAAAATATTCAATCATATACATTCTTCTTTAAGATGCACAATCGAAAGAACATTTAGCGTTTGAAAAAATAGGTGAAAATTTTTACGTCAAATGCCAAATTTTTCATTTCCAAAGCAAGTTAAAATTGTAATTGCGTCAATGGCCATTCATAATTTTATAAGGTTAAATACTCAAAAAAATGAAGAGTTTTCTCCTTATGATGAAGATGATGAATTACTTCCTACAAATAAAGAAATCAGTGAAAATGAAGACGTTGAAGGAAATCATTTAAACGAGCCACAAAATAACAAGATAGATGATGCGAGGGAACATAATGCAAATCTTCTTGTATTACGATCAAATACATAATTTATTATGTATTTAACTTTTTACTCAGCTTGAATATTAATTTTAGGATTATAATATTATTCAACTTTTTACATGTTTTAATATTTATTTTCATATTAATTTTATTTCCTACAAAAAAATGAGACATCTTTTAAATTATTTCCTATAAGATAGTTATCTAAAATTTCCTACAAGATGGTTATCTAAGAAATAGATAACTATAAATATAATATATTTAGTATACTTTAAATATTATTTAGTATAAATAATTTATTATAAAATAAAATATAGATAAAATTAATAAAAGTGCTTTTTATTTTTATATTACCAAACAATTTACTGTATAAAGCTCTTTTAAAAAAGCTGTTTTTTTAACTGACAGTCAAACAATCAACTGACTTCTTTTTCTTTTTTTTTTGACATTAAAAACATCATAAAGCAACAACGAAACTAAAAGAAGAGGTTAACTAAACCCGAAGCCAATAGGCTTTACCCCATACACCTAGGCCTAGACCTCCTCCGAATTACAGCAAACCGAAGCAACATCAGAAAGAACAAAAGAAGAAAGAAAACTTGGCAACGAAGACCAAGTAAAGCGATCTGCATGTAACAGAGCTACCCTTGCTAAAGAATGAGCGGCTCTATTAGCAGTTCGAGGCGTCCAAATGAAGGACAGATGCTGAAAGTGAGTCTTAAGCTTCTGGTAGTCAGAAAGCACTACACCAACCTCAGAGAAATTAGCAGAACAAGAATTAAGACCATCAATAATTTCTAAACAATCTGATTCTAACAAAACATGATCCAAATTAAGCCTTTTAAGCCAGGTTAACGCCTCTCTTATCGACATGGCTTCAGCAAGAGTGGCATTGGCACAAGAAGGAAAAAGCCCCGAAAAACCTGTCATAAAGGAGCCTTGACAATCTCGAAGGATAGCCCCAAAGCCTGACTTATTTCGCCTTTTATCAACCGAGGCATCAACATTGCATTTTACCCATCGAAACGGAGGTTTTTGCCAGCCTACAGGAGCCTGGGGCTTATTAGTAGCAACCTGCACCTTCCCAAATGTACGTTTCGCCTCTTTCCAGTCACGCAAATAATCATCCGCAAAAGCCACAATAGAATAAGGAGGAATGTCTTGCTGTTTCCAACAGAAGAGATTCCGATGAAACCACAAACTCCAACAAATGGTAAGGGCTCGACCTCCAAGCTCAAAGCTACCTACACGAATCCAATCAACAATACAGTCTTTAACGTTTACACTATGAAAGGTAATACCTGAGGACATCCATGCATGGCGAGCATGAGGGCATATAAGCAGGACATGATCTATGGTTCCTATATCCCCACAACGGGAACATGTCGGGTCCAAATTAACCCCATGAGCAAAAAGGCACTGTTTACAAGGAACAAAATCACGCAAAACATGCCAAGCAAAATCTTTAACCTTGGGGGGAAGATTAGCACCCCAAATGCCACTCCACGGACCCATCACCTCATAGTTTTGCGTTTCCGACAATAAGGACGTAGCAACCCTATATCCAGACTTCACACTATAAATCTCATTCTTAGTATGATGCCAGCAAGCAATACCTTTCGGCCGGGAAGGAGAGATGGGGATTTGGAAAACTAGAGACGCTTCTTGAGGAGCTAAGATACCATTTACCAAAGCAGGATCCCAATTCAAAGTAATAGGGTCGATTAACTCACTAACCTTCATATCAGACATAACCTGTAGTGGACTCGAAAGCACGTAGAAATTAGAATCATCAGGCAGCCAAGGATCTTTAAACACTCCAATGGAAGATCCATCGCCCACACGCCACCGAACACCCTTTTGTAGGATACTTTTATAAGACTGAGATTTCTTCCTTCGCTAGCGTGAAGGAAATCCAAATTTGGGAAATATCTGGCCCTGAACACCTGGCTTGCCAAAGAATCAGGGTATGTTAAAAACCGTCATCCCTGCTTGCCCAACATTGCAAGATTAAAACTCGTCAAATCCCGAAAACCCATACCACCTAATTTCTTAGGAACATATAATCTTTCCCATCTACTCCAATGGATTTTAGCACGATCAGTCGAAGACGAAGCCCACCAAAAAGAGTTCATCATCTTCTGCAGTTCATCGCAGATACCCAATGGCAGCTGGAAAACACTCATAAAATAAGTAGGGAGGGCCTGAGCAACTGTTTTCAACAATATTTCCTTACCTGGTCTGGAAAGCAGCTTGTTCTTCCAGCTAGAGATCCTTTTCTGTAACCGATCTTTCAGAAAAGCAAAAACTTGTTTTTTATTCCTCCCAATCAGTGAGGGTAAGCCAAGATAGCTCCCGTGATCAATATGATTGAACACCCCCAGAATATTAGAGATAGCATGTCTAACGTCTTGCTTCCTATTAGAACTGAACATGATCCCCGACTTCTGAAGATTAATTGCTTGTCCCGACGCCTCTTCATAAGTAGATAGGATATGCTTGATCCGACCACACTCACTGGGAAAAGTTCGGAAAAAGAAAAAACTATCATCTGCGAAAAAGAGATGCGAGATGGTAGGGGCATCCTCACAAATCCGAACACCATGTATATCGCTACGCAACTCCCCTTTACGCAGTAAGGCTGAGAGGCCTTCCGCACACAATATAAACAAATACGGAGAAAGAGGATCTCCCTGACGTAGACCCCTATTAGGGCTAATAGGCTCCACACTGTTGCCATTAAGCCCCACCGAATACCTCACAGTAGTCACACACAGCTTAATCCAGCCAACCCATTCGCCAACCCATTCAGCATCAAAACCCAAATGAAACAAAACAAATTCCAAATAACTCCAATCCACCCTATCATAAGCCTTGCTAATATCAATTTTAAACGCAATATCCCCACTTGATCCACGATTCTTGTTCTTCATGTGATGAATCAATTCGAATGCAACCATAATATTATCCGAAATTAACCGACCCGGAACAAACGCCAACTGCATGGGAGAAATAATTATGGGTAAGATGACCTTTAGCCTGTTAGCAAGAACCTTGGCGATGATTTTATAAAGCACATTACATAACGCAATAGGCCTTAAATCAGTCATACTACTTGCATTATCCTTCTTCGGAACAAAGACAATAGTAGTATTATTTAACCCCTTAGGAAAGTCACATTTATCAAGCCACTCACAACTCTCAGTAAAAATATCATCACCAATAAAATCCCAACACTTTTGGAAAAATGCCGGATTCATGCCATCAGGGCCAGGTGCTTTATCAGGATGCATGTCAAAAATTGCTTTCTTAAATTCTGCCTGGGTAAAAGGAGCTAGAAGCTGAGCATTATCCCGATCACTCACTACCGAATTTATACATGAAAACTCATCAAAGTTATGACTTCCAATAGAAGCGCCAAACAGGTTCGTAAAATATTCCAAAACAATGGTCGCCATAGTATCATAGTCCGAGCATAAGTTACCAGAGTCATCCTTCAAAACAGAAATGTGATTAACACGCCTACGCTTCGACGCCTGAGCATGAAAAAATTTGCCATTCACCTCACCATGATTTAGCCACAAAATTTTAGACTGTTGTTTCCAATAAATAGCCTCTTGGGCCAATAAACTGGACAATTCGGTCTTAAGAGTCAACAAGGTTGGATCAGCTACATTCATATTACGCAACACATCCATCTGTTTTTTAACTTCCATAATCCGACCCCTAGTCGAGGAACCCAACACCTTATTCCATTCAATAAAAGAAGCACTACAAGCGGCAATTTTTGCCAGAACACTAGGATTGACACAGCTTGTCCACGCCCAAAGAAGAACCTCCATAAACCCGGTTTGGTTAACCATTTGTTTTCAAACTTAAATCTGCTGAGCTTTTTCACCGGAAAACCAATGTTTGCATAAAGCTTTATGGGATTATGATCTGAATATGGACTGATAAGGCTGAATAATTTATGATAGGCAAAATGATCAACCCAGGCAGCGGAGACGAAAGCTCTATCCAAACGCTCCATAACAAAAGCATGCGAACCCCGCCCACGCTCCCAGGTATACCCACAACCAATGAGAGGCACTTCGATCAAATTACAGTCCTCAATACAGTCCCGAAATCCTTCCAAGAGAGCGCTAGGATAATCATGCCCACCAAATTTATCGGAAACATTCATTAAGTTATTAAAATCCCCCATACAAACCCACGGGAGAGAAGAAAGTCGAGACAAAGATCTCAATAACGCCCAAGTGGAACGCTTGCGGTGCCTCTCGGGGAATCCATAGACACCCGTAAATCTCCATCGAAAGTTGTCGAAACAAATAATCTCAACATCTATGTGGTTGCTCGAGTAACCCAGAACAGAAATAGCTTTATTAGAATATCAAAGGAGGGCGAGGCCTCCACTACGACTGATTCAGTCTACACAGAAGCAACAATCAAATTTTAAGCTAACACGAATCTCCTCCATTCTAGCAGAGGAAACAAGGGTCTCACAAAGAAAAAGAAAAGAAGGCCTATGCTGTCGGACAATATCCTGTAACGACGTGACTGCACGAGGATTGTCCAAACCTCGGCAATTCCACGCAATGCAATTCATGGTGAGCGGCGGGCCTCATGAAAGAGACCGGCCGATTGAGAAGAAGATGTAGTTGTACCACTGTACGAGGTAGCAGGGGCGCCACCATCGATGTCCCCATCATGATGATTCAGCCTGGTTGAAGACGAGCGTTGACGTTTTTTCGAGTCATCCACCTCCATGACAGAACCTTCCTTCACATTAATGGGATCAACCAAGTTGGTGGGTTGGGTTGTAAGATCTGGCCCAATCTCTGAAGAGGCAACATCATGAGGCCCATGTGTTGGCGGAAAGGAAAACTGCCGAGGATAATAATTATAACTATTAAGAATCTTCATCTTCGATCCTCCCACCCTATCTCCTGTTTGAAATCCCTGATTCACGGAGCTAAATCCAGTGTTTCCTTGTGTGGAGGGATCTCGGCGCCATTGATTTGGCCGATTTCGCTGTTGAGCTCGTATCTCGACGCGAATATCCTCCGTCCATCCCCGTTGAAGCTCCGTCATCGGCAACTCCGTAAGCTTTGGACAGTGAGTGTCGCTATGTCCAATAATACCACAAAGGTAGCAGAGAAGAGGGAGCCGTTCATAGCTGAAAGAAACTTCAAAATGAGTACCCCCTTCCTTTCGGATCTTCTTGGTTCGCATCAGGGGTTCTGTAATGTCCAACCGAACTCGAATCCGCATGTAGTTAATCATAGAACTCCTCTTAGGGCCCGAATCATAATCCAGAAACTTACCCATCAGATTCCCAAGGTTCCGAGCTAGTGTTTCAGAAGCAAATCCAGGCGGAAGATCATGAACTCTAACCCAGAAATCCGCAGCGTGAAATTCAATATCTTCTAGATTCTCACCTTCCCGCAACTGATGAATGAGCAGAAGACAATTATTAAAGCTCCAAGGACCACCAGCAACCATCTTTCTCAAATCAACCTCATGAAAAAACTGAAACAGATATAGACCATTTCCTCCTATCGGTTTGATGCACGCACCCTTAATCGGTCGCCAGAGGTTCAATAAGGTCCTCTCCATAGCTTCAAAACTGATCATTCTTTCCCCAAGAAATCGACCCACCAGGCTCAGCTTATAGTCTATTTCCAGTCCTCCCACATCAGAAGCTTGAATCACCAACTCCTCGTTCTCCTTGTTGTTAAGAGACAATCTATGAAACTCCGGCTCCATTACCGCCAAACCCAAAGAAAACTCTAATAGAATCGAACAGAACACCACAAACTTGACAAGCAAAATGGGACATGCACTAGGGCATGACGAAACTAAACACTCGAGAGAAAACGAGGCAGACTTCTTTGCGTATTTTTCGTGTTGAAATGTTTAATGAAATGTCATCAACTGACTTCTTAAAAAACTTTTTTTAGAAAAACACTACTGACATAAACTCATCCAAACAGACACTACATTCTATTATATTATAAACCGTTCCGTTCCGTTCCATTTTATTCCATTCCATTCCGTTACATTAATTAACATCCAATAAAACAGGACCTTTAAGGTCCAAAGCCTAGAGGCATTTCCACTTTCCTTTGCCAGATCATGCACGCAAATAACAATATATTGTCAACTTGTAGGAAGATGTGAGATCATTATTACAAAGTTCACTCCTAGATGTTACTTTCATGGTTTAGCTAGCATCCATCACTGGAGGTGATGAAATATAATGCGACTCCCAAGTGACATAAAACTATGCAAAAGCGGATGTTTCACTTGAGCTAAGTCAACCACCTATGTTTCTGACCGAGTTGTTCTTCTACATATCAGATATCTATCAGTTAGCATTATCTAAAAGCTAATGTCTGTGCGTCACTGTTGTGCTGCTGAGGTTTCAGTTGGAGAGAGTAAGTTCAAGCACGATGGACACGGTGGGTCGCAGATATGTTCAACACTTGTTTTCTGCTCCAAACAGTCTGCATGATAAATGTGGCCACAGACTAGAACTGCCACAACAGAGTGTTCACCGGAAGAAAGCGACTCTCCAAGAAAATAAGGTTTGCGCCTTAACATCTTCTGGCAAATCCCGCATATCATCTTCACTGCATCGGATGAAACTGCATCTACCACTGAGGAACCAAACCTGATCCTCTCAGCTCTGTTAAATGGCTTCTCCCTGTTCTCTGATCACGGGGGAGAGAAGAAAAGATTGTGAAAAAGGCAGGAGAAGCTGATATGATTAAACTGTACACTTACATGCAACATAATTCCGAAAAGTTGTTTCGATGAGTAAATTTTGACGATCCAATGAGAACGAAAAGAAACATAAAATGATGTTACAGAATGCAGATTGTCACCTATTTGACATCCGGAGTCCGACACTAATTGTTTCAAGGGAAGTCTCGTCAACTTGAAGGGAAGTCTCTCACTGTTTGAAGGGCCAGTCTTCTCATGAGAGCTTGATGCATTGCCATGATTCCCTGAGTTTCTCCTTGAATACTGATGGCTGTAGTGATGGCGAGAACGTTTCAGGAACATTGAACGACTGAGATTGTAATGCTGATGTGACAGAGGTGAGTGCACATTCAGTAGCTTTGCGGTACCATCTGAGACATCCATTCCAGGTGAGGGAGGCTTTAATTCAGTCAAACGTGAAGATTTCTGCAAAAGAAAAGTGGAGGACAATCAATGCTCGAGAAAATCACTTTTGCAGGCCCAATTTAGAGGACTGACCTCTCTAGATAATAATTCTGTTCCAGAAGAGCAAGGCATGTTGTCTGCAACATTTAGAAAAAGCAAAATGATCACTTCAAATACAATTAGTTACAATAAAGAGGGGGCCAAAAAAAAAAAGAGCATAGCTGAAACTGATACACAACCAAATGTAATGAACAATATGATAAGCTTGTTCAAAACCTTAATCACAAAGAAGTGAAAACAGCATGAAAAATCTGAAAAGGAACTCCATAATTAGAAAATACTAGAAGATATCGGAACTCCGAAGGTGTGATAAACACTTTCAGTTGCATCAACATAGTTAAAGAAATCCAAAGTTCCAAACAATGGGGGCATATCAATGCGATCTTCACAGAACTAAGAACTCAAGAAACAAAAAAAGTTTAGAATGGTCTTGATTGGTAACATCTACACCTCAATCCCTAACATACGAAAAACAAAGAAAAAGTTTTAACAACTCTGACCCAAATTTATTTGAATTTTTAAGAATCAGAATATATGATGATATGTACTGCCTCCAAGCCTCCAACTAATTACCCACCACAAGCATTGAACGAAAACATCATCTTCTAGTTTATAGGATTCATATCCATAGAATTCCCACATCAGCATTTTGCAAGGAATGAAAAACAACTTCCTAATCAGATAAAATGAGATGGGTAAGGAAGAAGAAATGCTACAGCAGCTTTTACACCATCAAATCCCAATCATATGCAGCTCGATTAGAAGAATAAAGCACTGGACTTTGATTAAATATTCGTCACAACCAACAACAAATAGACCCATAAAAGTAGCTTTTTTGCTTCACAACAATGAGAGACAGAAGAAACATAAATAAACCCTAACCCTCCAGCCTGTTGCTAAGAGGTATAGGCAAGAAAATTCTATTAAAAACAAACTAAATCTTTTCGCAGTTTCCTCTAAATTTAAATCCCAACAAGCATAAAATACACAATCCCCGGAAACCCCAGTCCCTGCTTCACTACACAATCCGCTTTATAAGCCATCTCACCTCAATCAAGAATCAACATTTTCCAAAATTTTCTCAGGAAACAAACACACCCAACAACAGAAAAAAGAAAAAGAAAACGATCCAAAGTGAAAAGAAAGCAAAAGAAACGTACCAGAAGAAGAAGGTGTTGCGGTGGTTTTGTTGTTGTGGTTGGTACTACTATTCCTAGCACTACTTCGCCTTCTCTTCCCCATAATAAAACCAAAAAGCAGAGATTTTTAAGAAAAAAGTATTTTAGTATCAGTGAAAAACGGATGCATGGAATTTAATGGCTAAAAATCAATTGGGAATCGAAGGGTTTACAGTTACACATTATAGAAGATGGGTTGATGGCATCTATGGATTTGCGGTATTTTAGAGCAGTACAAAACGGATAGACAGAAAAGCTTTCATCTTTTTTACTCGTCTAACGTACGGTCATCAAATTTCTAGCTCACACAACAATCCATAGTTAAAAAGTAGTTTCTGGCATAGTATGAGTCAAGTAGGAAAGAAGCCAACAAACAAAGAACAGGAGACGCGAGAAATGGAGAGAAGCAAAGGGTCGCTCTTGGCTTTGTCACTTTCATTTCATTTCCCTTGGCTTTGGGTTATCATGTATATCTTTTATTTAATAAAGCAACAACCTTTTTAACCATTGATCAACGATATTCCAAAAATCCACTGTATTTGAATCTGCTCAACCGACACGTATACACAACCCAGCCATCCTTGGCTCAAGCTCAAACATGAAACATGGCATTCACCTCTAAAAATGATGACAGATCACAGATGTTGCATGTATGTCGTCATAAATGAAATTATGAAGATATTTTCTTCTTCTTTTTCGTAATCAAAAACTGAATTTGGCTCACTAATATATTCCAATAACGAAAAATGATATGAAAGCATATAACAGGGTAAGCTTGTTTTTATTCAAGTCGAGATTTATTAGATGCCGCTGTAATCCAATAGCAAGTTTCAAACTTTAAAGATGCCATTTCATGGACCTTCTTGTTATTTGATAAAAGGCCCGCAGAGATTGAACAAGCACGTTGAAATTGCAAGTGTCGATCTGTTCTTGGACTGGGCTTCTAGTTGAGGATACTCTTTAAGTAACACTAATTACCAAATTACCAATACAAGTATATTTTAAATAAAATATTAATTTTTGAATACATTTCTTTTACTTTTTTATTTTTTTAATAAAAGACAATTAAGTTTATTTAAACTATAACAGCCCTCGATATATGAACCGTTGGAGATTACTCTGAACCCAAATATCTGCCTCTTATAAGGTCATAAACCCAACTCCTTCGCCGGCCGTTTCTGGTAATCTTCAACAAACGTTTGAGTCCGTAGTTTCTGAATCTGAACCAAATATAGCCCTGTGTATGGTTGCTGTTTTTCGTAGTTGGAGGCAGAATAGAATAAGACAGAATAGAACAGAAATTGGGAATAGTGAGGTGTTTAGTTAGGGTTGTGAGCGTAATAAATCGCTCCGCCTCAAGAAGATGAAATGTGTTTGATTGCGAAGTAACACAAATATAAGATGAATAGCGAATATGTCCCTGATCTTTAATATGATTAGAAATATGTAATTTATTGAAACTTTTATTATGAATGATTTGTATTAGTGAAAAAATAACTTAGAATAATAATAACAATTTCAGATTAATCACGAATAAAATTAATAATAATTGTTATTATTTTTTCATAACAAAAAAAACCAAAAATAAATAAGTGAAAAAATGTTTACTAACAATAAATTTGAATAATAATAAATACAATTTATGAAATAATTTGTAATAATAATAATTAGACATAATAAAAACACTTAATTAGATATGAACTTATGATTATGACCTGACATAAGCTTTGAACTAAACTATGGCCTTTTTCTTGAGCAAGTGTCCAGACAGAAGTTGTATTTGGATTTAGTTGTAGCTCTATAATTACACTCACATGGGTAGGATTCGTTTGTTTAAGATTATTGTCTAGTTATCAGCTTAAGATGCCACATTCCTCTTAACTCTTCTCTTCAGGCAGGATTCGTTTGTTTAAGATTATTGTCTAGTTATCAGCTTAAGATGCCATATTCCTCTTAACTCTTCTCTTCAGGCTTATCCAACTTGATGGTCCCAGGTTTCGATAGGATGAAAACTAAAGGCATGATTTTTCATAATTTGGGTTTCGCGAAAAAAAATCTTAGTTTAAAATTAATAAATTAAATTTTTATTTGATCAAATTTGAATTTATTGAATTTGAGTATTTCAGTCATATTTAACAAAATTTTTAATCAAATTATTTAATAAAATATAAATCTTAGAAAGATTTTATAATTTTAAATTTTGAAAAACTTTATTTAGCTTCTAATTTTATACAAAATTTGAAAATAATAACGAAATGTATGCAATATAAATATTAGACTTGAATTAATCAAATATTCATTAATACAATAACTCATTCTAAACTCGGTTTGAATCAATTGAATTCAAATTAAATTAATAATTTAAGATAATTATAATAAATTGTTAATTAATATTAAATTTAATGAACCTAGTTTGTGTTTAATAGTTGAGTTAATTTTTTATAGGATTTGATTAATTTTTATATTACAAGTGTTTTACGTTATTTTTACTTAAAATATAAGAAAATATTTTTTTTAATACAAGGGAAATTTTAAACACAATTAATCTAACCATCGCATAACTTTGTGGTACTCAATTCCCTGCTTGTCCCGTCGGATGAGATCTTGGACTGGCAAAAGGGGCTCCCAAAGAATATGAAATCCCGGATAGGTCTTGATTGCAACTGTTATCAGATGGTCCGCACACTGGTTTTCCTCCAGGGATACGTGTTGGATTCTCACCTCCCAGTTGCATTGGAGCAATCCACGCATACCTGCCAATAAAAAGTTATTTAAATCAATCTCAGTAATGAGAGCTGAAAGCAAATTAATGATTTCTAAGGCGTTTACTTCTAAGATGATCTTACGATAACCAAAAATTCAAGTTAACGTGAGGCTCGAGTGGACATCTCAGAGCTTGGTTATTATAGACGAGCTACTACCAATGTGCTGAAGAAATCCTCCGTATCACTGTCTCTGACAGTCGCGAATTAAGCCGCCAACGGTAACTATACCTGATGTCAGATTAAAAGTTTCATTCGTGTTGAGTTTGACCCAGTCAGCTAGTGGTTTGGTCCACTCCATTCGACTAGAAAATAAATTTTTAAAAACCTAAAATTCAAAAAATTTCAAAAATTTTTTTAGCAATATCTAAAAAAAAAAATAATTAAATTTAAGATCCAAGTTGAATTATTCGTACTTCAAAATATGAGGATCTGGTCTTATCTATTTTCCAGACTCACTCGCGTACTCGTCGTGATGCAGAAGCTTAGGCAAGAATGTGCAGTGAAACTCCATGATTGGTTCATCTGAACACAACTTTCCAATTGTCAAGTTACGTATCAGCTCAAACGTCTCCTAATGAAAGGACATTGATTCTCTCCCATCAACAAAGCTCAGGACACTGAAGACTTAAAAGCCACTTCAGAACCAGCGATCCTATACACCAACAAGCTCAGGCAAACCAAAAACAAACTTCAATGTAAAGCTGCAACAACGTTGTTTTATCAGAGAAAGCTGCTTTCCACTACCTCCTCAACTCCTTCCCAATTTTTGTCAGCTTCTTCATTCGGGGTTCAGATCCTCTGTCCCGTTAACTCTGTACCTATTCTATCCCACATCCAAAACGTCGACGTTTACCTTTAAACCAACGTCTCCTTTAGGCGTTAATGCAAGCCATCGTCTCCTCCAAGCCAAGCCAAAGTCTTCTCCTCCTTTTCATTTTGCTTCCACCTTACTTCTTCGAATGTTAACTCTGTAACTTGTCATTTTCTATACAAACGAAACTTAGAAATCAAACATAGCCGTTATCTTATTATTATTATAATTATCTAACTGTTATTATTATTATTATATAATTTGTATTTATTATTATTAAAATTTATTATTACAAATTATTCAAAAATATAAATTTTATGTGTCATAATTATAATTATTATAATAAATTTGTATTTATTATTATTCAAATTTATTAATGTTATTATTGTAATACAAATTATTATATAATAATTTGTATTTATTATTATTTAAATTTATTATCACAAATAATTCAAATATATATATTATATAAAGTAATTATTGTAATTCAAACGTTGTTTTGATTATACTTATTATTATTTATTATAATAATATATTAATTATTATTCATTATTATTATTATGATTCAAATTATTATGATTATTATTAATATTATTATTAATTTATTATTATTCGTATGATTATTAAATTTATTAATTAATTTTATTTATTATTAATATAATTATTATTATTACTTTGTTATAATTACTAATTTTCTACAATTTCTTCAAAATGTTTATTATTATTATTAAATTTATTATTCTGATTAATTTAATTATCCTTATCATTTTTAATTATTATTATTATTAATTCAATTTGAGTATATATACTTGCTATTATAAATCTCATTAATTTTTAATTATATGTATTATTACTATTAGTATTATTATTATTAGGAAATACCTTTTATGATTAAATGCATGTATATTATTTCTATTATTATTATTATAAAATTGCTTATTATTATTAAATATAGTCAAGTTAATGTGTCATATGAAATAATTGAATTCAATTAGTAATTTTATGGGATTAATAATAAACATTTTGAAAATTTTGTAATAATAAATTTGATTAGAAATAAATATAAAATTTCTAATAATAATAATAATATTTTATTATTAATAATAAATTTGAATAATAATTAATACAAATGATGTAATTACGCATATAAAATAATAAAATAATAATTACACATAATTACACATAATAATAATACATTTGAATAATTTGTAATAATATTTTGAATAATAATAAATATGAATTATATAATAATAATAATAAGTATAATAAAAACAACTTTGAATTACAATAATTACACATAATAATAATATATTTGAATTATTTGTGATAATAATTTTAAACAATAATAAATAAAATTATATAATAATTTGTATTACAACAATAATAACATTAATAAATTTGAATAATAATAAATACACATTTATTATAATAATTATAATAATTATTACACATAAAATTTATATTTTGAATAATTTGTAATAATAAATTTTAATAATAATAAATACAAAATATATAATAATAATAATAATAACAGTTAGATAATTATAATAATAATAAGATACCGGCTATGTTTGGTTTCTAAGTTTCGTTTGTATAGAAAATGACAAATTACAGAGTTCACATTCGAAGAAGTAAAGTGGAAGCAAAATGAAAAGGAGGAGAAGATGTTGGCTTGGCTTGGAGGAGATGTTGGCTTGCATTAACGCCTAGAGGAGACGTTGGTTTAAAGGTAAACATCGACGTTTTGGATGTGGGACAGAATAGGTACAGAATTAATGGGACAGAGGATCTGAACCGCTTCATTCGCTACTTCAAAATTAGATTTGTTTCTCGTGTCACTTTAAACACGACAATAGATATATTTCTATAATTAATAAATTAAAATTACTATATATAGTTTTTATTTATGACATATTAATTAAACTTTAAACATAAATCTCATATATTATCAATTTAATGTTTAATATAATTTTTAAAACATTTTCCATAATCACATAATTATTTGGTCTATTCGCAAGATTACGTAAATAAGTAACAATAATATCTTTTATCAAATATCTTTTGTTTTTTTAATAGAAAAACCTATAGTTGCTATCTTTTAGATACACACTAGATAAATCTCCAGATTGATATAATCGAGAAAACATAAATAAGAGGATTTAAACTCAGGACCTTTTAATCCTATGTCTCCTACTCTACCAACACGACTGTGTTAAGATTTAAGAAAGAGCCAAAGGGCTTAATTATCATTCCTTTCAATAGTTGAATATATACATGATTGAATATGTTATACATGGAAAAATCCTATGCCTAAGCTAATTCCCGCAATCAAGGAATTCGCAGATAACCGTTGGAGATATGCATTTGACTTTCATACAAGGGAAGCCGATAATATTGCGATGATAATGGTTGTGATTCTTCAGGAATCTCATCACTCCCCCTCAAGCTGGAGAGTGTAGGTTTGACACGTCGAACTTGCTAACGATTAAAAGGAATGCTTCTTTGCCAAAAAGTTTAGTGAAAATGTCGGAAAGTTGAGAAAATGAAGGGACAATGGAAGGAGCAATCAAACCAGCTTGTATCTTTTTACTTATGAGATGACAGTCCAGCTCGATATATATAGTACACTCGTAAAAAACTAGGTTAGCTGCAATGTGTAAGGCTGCTTGGTTGTCGCAGAATAATGATGCAACTTGTGGGTGATCGATGCCAAGGTCATGAAGGAGAAATTTTAGCCATTGAATCTTGCATGAAGTTTGGGTCATGGCGCAATATTCAACTTCAGCAGATCATTGAGAGATGGTGACTTGTTTCTTGCTTTTCCATGAGATAGGAGAGGAGCCAAGGAAGACACAATAACCTGTGGCAGAATGCCTAGTGATTAGATAGCTTGCCCAATCCGAGTCGCAATAGGCAATTAATTGGAGAGAGTTATAAGTAGATAATAAAAGACCTTGGCCTGGAGTCCCTTTAAGATACCAAGCAATCGAGTGGCAGCATTTATGTGTGGTTGTCGTGGCTCATTCATAAACTGACTTAAAATTTGCACACAATTGATAATGTCAGGGCGTGTTATTGTCAAGTACATCAAGCGTCCAACTAGATGACGATAACGAGAAGGATCATCAAATGGAGTGCCATCTGAGTTTGTGAGCTTCAAGTATTGCTCCATTAGAAAGTCAACCGTACGAGCTCCTAGTAGCCCTGAATCATCAAGAATTTCTAACGTATATTTTCTTTAAGAAAGACATATACCTTAAGATAAGTGTGTGACTTCGATGTCCAATAAATATTTCAAAGGGTCTAAGTCTTTGATATTGAATTTGGTATTAAGATAAGCCTTTAGATTCTCAACACTTGCATTGTTAGTGTCTGTAATAACAATATTATCTATATATACTAAAATGAAAAGTTGAGCATTACCGTGTGTGTGAAAGAATAGGGAATGGTCTGCCTTATATTGAGTGAAACCAATGTTTAGAAGTGCTTCGGCAAATTTTTTGAACCAATTTCGGCCAGCTTGTTTAAGTCCATAAAGGGACTTATTCAACTTACAGACTTGGTTCATCCCCTAACGAGAGAATCCATGTGGAATGGTCATGTATACCTCTTCAGAAAGGTCTCCATGTGAAAATGCATTATGGACATCCAATCGATGAAGATTCCATCCTTTTATTGCAGCAATGGCTAGCAGACAACACACTATTACTAGTTTGACAACTAGCGCAAAGGTCTAATGAAAGTGAATCCCTTCTTGTTGAGTGTATCATTTTGCAACTAGATGAGCTTTGTATCGCTCAATTATGCCATTTGATTTGTATTTGACTTTGTATGCCTACTTACAACCAATGGGATTTTTTCCAGTTAGTAAGTTTGTTATGGTCTATGTATTGTTGGTTTCAAGGGCTTGAACTTCTTTGGCCATAGCATCCCTCCATTGTGGTGATTTGACAACTTGTGAGAAAGTTATAGGTTCTATAACGTTAGTGATAGCAGCTAAAAATGAATGATGGGATGAAGAGAATCTATTGTAAGTTAAGCACTTTGAAAGAGGAAATTGCGTACATGATGAAGGTGTCATTGAGGGAGAATCTCGATTTTGGGGGAACTTTGAGGTCGTGACATTTGAGCAATAAAAATCCTTTAAGTAAGCTAGTGGTTTATAGGGACGAGTAGATCAACGAGGAGGGATGGTTAAGGATTCGTCTAAGGTGGTATCATGGCATGGTGAGGTGTTGTTAAGAAAGACTCTTGAAAGGTGGAGTTGCCAGATGGGCTGTTTTAATGTGGATCTTGGTGTTGCAAAAGAGTGTATGATTCTAAAGAAATGTCATTGGCTGGTAAAGGAAGAACTTGATTGGGATTAGAGGGAGGTTTTGGGATATACTCAAAAGGAAAAATAGTCTCAAAGACTTGAGCATCTCGACTGGTAAAAATCTTGTTCGAGTTAATATCATAGATGCGATATTCCTTTTGACCAAAAGGATAGCCTAGAAAAAATTCGGGGTTAGAGCGAGCATTAAATTTATCTCTTTTATGAATGTTGTAAGCAACTCAAAGGCACTAAAAAACACGAAGATTATCATGTTTAGGTTTGGTGCCAAAAAGAATATCATAAGGAGAGCATCCAGATCAGAGCGGGGATGGAATTCAGGTTTATAAGGTATACGACAGTAAGGGCACACTCTCCCCAAAATTTAATTAGGAGATGTGCTTGAAAATGTAAAGCACGAGCTACCTCGAGTAAGTGTTTATGTTTGTGTTCGACTGCTCCATTTTGTTGAGGGGTATCGACACAATTAGATTGATGCAAGATGCCCTCTGATTGAAAAAGTTGTGGAAGATCATAAGCAAAAAATTAAACCCCATTGTCAATTCTAATTTTTTGAATTTGACATTTATGTTGAGTTTTAACGAGGGATATAAAAGCTTTAATATTTTGTTTAGTCTCAGATTTGTATTGCATCAAATAAACTCGTGTAGGTCGTGAAAAATCATCAACTATGGTTAAGAAATAATAAGCATCAGTATGAGAGGAAACACTATAAGGACCTTAAATATCGATATGAATTAACTGAAAAATAGTTGTGCTAGAAATCGAGCTAAGAGAAAAACTGCACCAAGTTTTTGTTTGAAAGAGGACAAACATGAAACATGCAATTTTTTGAAAATCAAATGCAAGGATTGCTTTTAGATAGAAAGAGGAGTCTCGTAGAGGATATTCCACAAGTTGAAGTTCTTTGAGGAAGGTAAAAGTCCTGAGAAAGTGTTGATGAAATTAGGTTCAAATATGTATAGACAATCTTGTTCCTTACCCAAACCAATCACCATCCTCGTTGATAGGTCCTGCAAAACACATTTATCATGGTAAAAAATAACAACACAATTTAACACTATGGTGAGCTTGCTTACTAAGAGTAGATTGTGCTTGAAAGAAGGGATGTATAAAACATTATCAACGTTTAGAGTAGAGTTTATTTTAGCAGAACCAATATAAGTGATTTGTTCCTTTTGACCATCAAATAAGGTGACCATGTGAGAAGCGACAAATTTAGTAGATGAAGTTGGAAGTGATTGATCTAAAATCATATGGTCTGTAGTTCCACTGTCAATAACCTATAATTTTGAAAACTTCATGAGAAAAGTAAAAGATGTACCTGCTAAATTTGTTGCAGTTTACGGACTACCTAAAGGGATGAGACTGAGTAACTTGTTGACTTGCTATTGAGTGAGTTTTGGAGTTATAGAAGTCTCATTAAAAGGACCAACACTACCATCGGTTATCTCAATTTGTGTGCTTGAAGCATTGGTTGCATGATGAGAAGCACGAGATCGTCCCTGTAGAGAAGACATGGAAGTAGAACCACCTTGTTTCTTTTGCATATATTTCAATTTGTTGCACTCTTTAATAGTCTATTTATCTTTCTTGCAATAACTACAAAATTTCTGGGTTTGAGTATTAGAATTAGTGCCATATTTTGTGTTTTGTGAAACAGTCAAAGCTGTTGTTTCTATAAGGGGTTTGGAGATAAAAGAAGATTTCGTTGTCGTTCTTCTTGCAGAAGTAGGCTGTAAGCTTTGTTGACAAATGGTAGAGGATCCATAAAGAGAATTTGACTGTGGAGTGCACCATAAGACCTATCGCCCATTAGAAATTGCATTAAGCATTGTTGAGCTTCAAATTGAGATATAGATTTGGATGTGCCACATCTGTAGGGACTAGCCTTGGATAGTTCAAATAATTCATCTCAATGATTTAAGTTTACCATAATAAATAATTATGGAAGATGTACTTTGTTGATTTGTGGCAATAGCATGAGTGAGTTCAACGACGCGAGGTGCGCTGCTTTGTGAGAAGCACTCTTTTAAGTCTTTCCATGTCTCAAAAGCAGATGAGCCACATAAGATACTATCTATAATGTATAGTGAGATCACGTTCAGTATCCATAATACCTCCATATCGTTTGCATGATCCCATAGTGGGTAATCTCGGGATGTAGTGGAGGGCATGACAAGGTCCCATTTACAAGATCAAATTTGTTCTTGGTATTTAGAGCCATTTTCATGGCATGAGACCGGTTATAATAATTGTCTCCAATCAATGGTTTGGACGCAAGGATGGCACTTGGATTATCTTATGGATGGAGGGTGTAAGAAGAGAGCAAGTTTTGATCAACAGAAACATTTTCTTGACTGTGTGAAGCACTTGAAGTTTCTGAATCAATGGAAGAATTGGTATTTGTCATGATAAGGAAAGCTGGAGATGTTTGAATAGAATGAAATTGTAGAGAAAAAAGTTAATGCTCTGATACAATATTAAGATTTAAGAAAGAGCCAAAAGGCTTTATTCTCGTTGCTCTCAATAGCTGAATATATGTATGATTGAATATGCTATACATGGAAAAATCCTAAGTCTAAGCTAATGAATTCTTGCAACCAAGGAATTCGCAAACAATCGTTGGAGATATGCATTTGATTTTTAGATAAGGGAAGTCGATAATATTGCAATAATAATGGTTATGATTCTTCATGAATCTCATCAAACTACTCCTAAGTGGTTCATCAAATACCATCTAATGCTATTTTTAAACATCGAGATAAAGATTCCTTGAATTGTTATTCGAGACTTATGAAAATATCATAAGCTGACATTTACGTTTTAAGTTTTGAATTATAAAATTAATTTATAAATTAAAATTTGAAGTTAAAAATTATGTCAAAAATTAAGTTTTGAATTTAAAATTAAGTTCTCGTTATATTTCAGTATATATATAACTCATTAGCCACTATCAGAATAACTAAAATTTAAATCGAAATTATAGAAAATAAATTAAATTATATGCATTTTATGAATAGTTTATATTTATTTTAGTTTATAATATTGTATAGATATTTAGTTATTTAATTTATAATATTATTTTGAAATATTATACTCCGTGTTAAAATAACTTTCTAAACTTAATTTTAAAATTTAATAATAAACCAATATAAATATTTAAAATTATTTTGTAAGTTGAAATAAATGTAAACTTAAATCTATAAAGAATTTGTATTGAATTTTAATTAAATCCATTTAACCAAATTCTTATGTACATTGGTAAAAAAGTGTTAAATTAAATTGGACCTACTATTAAAAGGTGTGGTTTAAGTTCAAGCTTAAACTTGTTCAGATTAATTAAAATGATTTTATTTATAATAAATATTATAATTAACCTTTTAATTAAATCATAACGGATTAGGCCATAATCAATCCGCCTCTCATCCCTGCCGACGCATGCTTGCACAAGATTAAGACAGGCAGCAGCATCTTTCAGTTTCAGTTACCGAGAGTAGCAATTGCATATGGCACATGCACACACCTTTAGAAACTTTACGGAATTTACCAGACAGCTTGGCCTTTGTATGCTTAGTGACAAATTGCACTTGCCAAGATCAACAGCCATGCCCATATATCTTATACTTTAATTTAATGACAAATTAATGACTATATACAAACATCTGCAGCCTTCGAATGATATGAAGAGTTCTATTAATATGTGAATATACAATTTATAGAAATCGGAAACATTTTCAGGTTTCGAGATCTTAGAGCAGTGGCGTGAGGCTTGCTCATGAGCGAATCATGGGCTCGGGACCCCACCCTGACCACTGACCGGCCATGACAGTCCAATCTGAACCTTCACCGTACAGTATAGCCACGTCCATAAGTTTTGAGAACTAAAGATAGTGGCCGCACGAGCAGTTTAATTGGTTATTAATAAAGAAGTTGAGTGTAAAGGTCTTAGATTTGAATCTCAGTAGTAGCAATGTGGGAGTTTATCTAATGTGGCGATTTCTTGTGCATACTGAAAAAAATAATCGCCTTATTAATAACTTAAATGAGATTAAACCGTGATTTACTCCTCTCACAACTTTGTCAAGCTGAGATATGAGAACGCTTAAATTGGACTATTCTAAGTACAGAGAACTAAAGATAGTCAAGATAGTAAGGACAAAGGAGTGCAAAAACACTTCCCAAGAACCGCGTTTTAACAATATAAAATTTGACACAACACTATGAATGACAACCTTACCTTATTTCTTTTATTTTAATGGCAGAAGATAAGAATCTAAATAAAAGGATTGACCATTAATGTTAATATGTTATTATAGCACATCAACCATTAATGTCATTGTAACACATCCAGGCAACAAGTATCGGCTTGACATTGTCCGCTTGTATTTTAATTATTTATATGTTATTTAGTGGACCCCTAAATTTTGAAGCATTTTTTAGTAATCTTCACGGTATGCTTTAGGAGAAAGATTAGCTGGATTACATACATAAGGGAAGCATATAAAAACATTAAGGTAAATATAAGCAAGTGAGATTAAATTTGGTACAAGTTTTAGTATAGTTTTGAACTTTGTGAATATTGACTTAACCCTGAACTAAGGACTTAGCTATGAACGAATCACGACTAGTAAACTTATTGTGAAAAGTGTGCTATGTAAACGCCGACAAGATCATAATACATCATTAGTGGATAGAAATTAAGTAGAGATTTTGGACGATGTGATGATAATTTGAGTTGTATAGCTGAAGATTGTGGAGATTTTCAAGAATAAAGATATTAGTTTCTTGTTTGAATTAACGTTATCTTTTGTTATCTTCTAGATTCTATTTTGTCAATTAGAGCTCATTCAATTGAAAATTTGATAGCGATAGACATGATTTTAGCAAGATATTAAACAGTTTAGTTTAAGTAGAATTACGAATGTAATTTAGTTTTAAGATAGAATGATTATATATATAGTTCATTCAAGCTTTGTTCTTCTCATTCAATAAGAGAAAATTATTTGTATTCTTATGAAGAAAAGTAATATAAAGGTTGGTTTTACTAAATCTCGTTTAATTTTTTTAAATTTTATTTTATATTATTTTTGTAACGTTGTTTATTCGAGCGGTAAACACTATTAAGAGTCATCTATATATTACTTAAATCTCAATCCCTACCCCCCCAATTCCCGCTTAAAAATGTCAAGTCTTCCTTCTCATAATGCATTTAATGCTTATCAATTCATTTAATGCTAACAAAATGTCAAACCTTTTCACAAACCATTTAATGCTTCCGAAAAGCTTTTCCAATCCTTTAATGAATAATTAGTATTAGTTCATATATTTATGTAAATATTATTTTTGTTACTGTATATATAGATATAATAACAAATATATATATATATATATATATATATACTAATTAATATCAATTATAATATATTTAACACCAATAAATTTTTTCTTTATAACATAAATAATTTTAAGTAAATTATAATTTATTATATTATAATTATCGATAGTTAAATCAAAATTAACTAATTAGTTAATTAATTGATTATATTTTAAGGAATTTTTAATTTTGTTAAATATATTATAATTTATACTAATGAGTAATATATATGTATTTGTAATTATATATATATATATTATACATATATATAATAACAAAATAATATTTAGATAACTATATAAATTAATGCTAATTAGTGATATATATATTTGTTACTATAATAATAACAATAATAAAAAATTATTTATTATATAATAATGTTATATAAAGAAGTTACCTCGTAAGTTGCACAATGGTGACTTTAAAAATCTTATTATAGACGTCACCTATATATTTTTTGTACTAAATAATTTTTAATTTTATTTTAAAAATTATTATTATTATAATCATTATTATTATTATTATTATATTTTATTATAATTATCAATGATTTAATCAAAATTAACTAATTAGTTAATTAATTAATTAATAACAAAATAATATTTAGATAACTATAAAAATTAATACTAATTAATAATATATATTTGTTATAATAATTAACTAATGAGTTAATTAATTGATTATATTTTAAGGAATTTTTAATTGTTGTTAAATATATTATACTTTATACTAATGAGTAATATATACGTATTTGTAATTATATATATATATATATATATACATATATATAATAACAAAAATAATATTTAGATAACTATATAAAGTAATGCTAATTAGTGATATATATATTTGTTACTATAATAATAATAATAATAATCATTTATTATATAATAATGTTATATAAAGAAGTTACCCTCGTTCAAGTTGCACAAGGGTGACTTTAACAATCTTATTATAGACGTTACCCTACATATTTTTGTAATAAATAATTTTTAATTTTTTTAAATTTTATTATTATAATCATTATTATAATTATTATTATATTTTATTATAATTATCAATGATTTAATCAAAATTAACTAATTAGTTAATTAATTAATTAATAACAAAATAATATTTAGATAACTATAAAATTAATACTAATTAGTAATATATATTTGTTATAATAATAATAATAATTAATTAATTATAATAAATTTAAATAATAATAATAATATAATTATTTAATATATAATAATGCTATATAAAGAAGTCACACACATCTATTTGCACGAGGTTATATTTGTTATTATATCTATATATAATAATAATAATAAATTTCAAAAGTAATAATAATTATAAAAATATATATATAAGAATACCAAAGTCACCTCGTGAATTTTCACGAGGTGACTTCTCAAATTGTCATTCTTTTCTATATATATATATATAATATAAATAATATTCACGAGGTGACTTCTCAATTTGTTATTCTTTTCTATATATATATATATATATAATACTTATATAAATATATAAATATATATAATGAAGTTCGAGTCAAATTATTAATTATAATATGATTAATTTTATAATTAATAAATTAATCATATTTAAATTAAAATGAATTAAAATGACAAAAAATATATGGGCTAATTAGTCAATAATACTAAATATGAATTAATCTATTAATTAATTTAATGTTTTAAAAATATTATTTAATTAATAAATTAATTTATTATATTATAATTATCAACAGTTAAATCAAAATTAACTCCTTAGTTAGTTAATTAATTATATTTTAAAGAGCATTTTATATTATAATTAATACTAATTAGTAATATATATATATATATATATATATATATATATATGTACATATATATAATGACAAAATTAATATTTACAAAAGTTATAATAATAATAAACTTATTTAATATATATAATAAAATAATATTTACATAAATATATAAATATATATAATGAAATTTAAAATCACAAAAGTGCCAAAAAGAATAATTACATAAATATATAAATATATATGTTTAAGTTCTAGTATAAGGATAATAACAAAATATATATTACTAATTAGTATTAATTCATATATTTATGTAAATATTATTTTGTTACTATATATATATATATGTATAATATATATGTCTATATATATATATATAGATATCATAACAAATATGTATATTACTAATTAATATTAATTATAATATATTTAACACCATTCAATTTTTTGTTCTTTATAATATCATTAATTAACTAATTAGCTAATTTTGATTTTACTGTTGATATTTATAATATAATATAATTCATTCATTAAATAAATTATAATTTATTTAAAATAATTTAATTAATATATTAATTAATATTTAGTATTATTGACTAATTAGCTCATATATATTTTTGTCATTTTATTTAATTTTAATTTATATAAATAATTTACTAATTACACTATAATTCATAAATTAATTTGAACTTTATTATATATATTTATATATTTAATTGTTATTTAAAATATAATTAATTAATTAACTAATTAGCTAATTTTTGATTTTACTGTTGATAATTATAATGTAATTAATTAATTAATTTATTAAACAATAATCTTTTATAAATTAATATAATTAATAGATTAATTAATATTTAGTATTATTGACTAATTAATCCATATATTTTGTCATTTTCATTTTAATTTAATTTATATATGATTAATTTATTAATTAATAAATTGACTCGTACTTCATTATATATATTTATATATTTATGTAACTATTCTTTTTGATACTTAGCAATATGTTAAATTTATACTTGTGTTTTCCTTTCAATTTTGTTATTAAAATTCACTTTACTTTAACGAAATTGATCGAAAAGAATTGCTTGATTTGATAACTTTGGGTTTTCAATGGATTTGTATGGGTTATGAAAATAAAGTGAATAAGTTGATTGAAATGGAAATTGAAAATCAAATATGTATTGTGAAATAAAGGTATTTATACTTAAAGGAAATTGATAAGAAAATAATGATTTTGATTTTTATATCTTCGGGTTTTGAGTAGATTGATATGGTTTATGAAATTAAAGTGGATGAGTTGATTTAAATGAAGTTAAATAGCAAGAATTAAAAAGAAAAAGTGTAAAATTTTGAATAATTTAGAAAGTTTCACTTTTTGACCGTTGAGAGTTGACTTTTGACTTAGTCAAAATTTTATAAAATATTCAACATGAAACTTGTAAATTATGTTGAGAGCTTTCTGTAGCCATAAAGTTTGCAAATTTTTGATATTGGGAGTGAAAATTATGACCAGTCAAAGTTTATGTGTGTTTTTAGGTTGACCATTATTTAGATGAAACTTTAACTGAGAAATTGACCTAATTAGAGGTTGAATCAGCCATTAAGTTCTTCATAAAAGTTGAAGATTTTGGAATGATCTTTAGTTTGACATAAAGTATGAAAATTTTCAATCAAGAAATAATAAGTTATGATTTTTATAAGTTTCCGTTCTGATTTTAGCATGAATATTAGAAGACATAATCTTTTACCGAAAAATTGACTTCTTTAGAGGTCAAAATGATTTTTTTGTCCTTCATGAAAGTTGTAGAGGACTTTCCGAGCTTCGTATTGATATAAAATATGACATGTTTGGAATTTTGAGTTGAAAGATATGAATTTTACAAGTTATGGGATTATTAGGACATATTAATTTTGGACAAAATATTTGATTAGAAATTTGACCACATTAGAGACAAAATTGATCTTTGAGTTCTATATGGAAATTGTAGATCTTCTTTCAAGCTTTCCATAGAGACCAAGTTTGTAAATTTTGGAGTTCTGAGTCAAAAGTTATGGAAGTTTAAAGTTGAGACATCTGTTAAGAAGAAAGGGTCGCAAGTCCACTCGAAAGTCGCGGTCGTGCATGCTCACGATCGCGACTCTGCAGGTTCACTGGAATGTCGCGATCGTGCACGCGCACGATCGCGACTCTGCTGGATCACCTGAATGTCGCGGTCGTGCAAGCGTACGATCGCGACTTCCCTATTTGTTTAAGAAAGTTAATTTTCTGAACATATTTCAAATTTTTGCTTATATCTTTTCCGTTCGACATCCGATTGACTTGATTCTTGTAGCGTTGGATTCCTAACACAATTATCTACATCATCATAAGAAATTTATATTTTTATGAGATTAAATTAACGGTGATTAATTTAATCAAAGTGAGTGAGATAATTTTCCGAAAATGGTTCAGTATTTTGCAAAATTCGGGATCTGTTATAACATCTCGTTACTGATAGCAAGGGTATTTTGGTCATTGGGACAGACTGATAGGATTGCACCGCATTCATTGACTGAGCATATTACTGGCCTCTAATTATGGAGGAATAGGCTTATTGCATATGCGTTTATTCATAGGTATATGCATTAATGATTTTCCGAGATTTGATTGTGAGTATGAACTGACTGGACTGACTGAATCGTGGTTAATTGAGAAATTAGAGTTATTGGGTTCAATTGACTGATTTTATATTGGTTACGAGTGACTGGTAGTTTATAGTGGCTTATAGGAAATTTCTGAGAAATTCGGGAGAAAACGCCCGGACCGGAAATATTTGAGAGACTGACCGATTGACTGTATAGTACTGAGAGAACTGTCCAATGGTGATGGGAAAATTAGGATTTTACTGATGGGAAATAAATATGTTGAGCCATTGAAATTTAGAGACTGAAATTTGGACTGAGTTGGAGGCTTTTGTCTATAAATAGCCTAGGTTTGAGAAATTTGGGTAAAATCACCTAAGGCTTTTCGTTTCTCCTTCTTCCCTCTGCGGCGATTTCGATCTCCTCCATAGGTAAGGATTTCTTGATTCTTTCTTATGGATTTTCTTCTCATTGTGCTAGGCTAAGTGATTTATGGTGATTGGTGAAGGTTAGAGGCTTTGAGATTTGAGGATCGTGGGTTTCGACGGATTTTAGGGTTTCGACGATTTGGGTTTCGATATGTGATTTGGTGAGTTTTTAAGGCTTTAATGTTGTCTTTAATGGTTGTTCTTAACATTTATGGCATTGATTGGGTAAGATTGAGTAGTTTGAGTGATAATGGAGATTTTTACTGGCTTTAATGGCGGAAATCGATCGGAGAAGACGATCGGACGCCAAGACGTCATGACGATCACAGAAGCCTTTGGGCTTCGTCGCGACGAATAAGTTGATTTAAATTAAATGTATTGGTCGCGACGTATGCAGCAGGCGTCGCAACGAGCAGGGAAAAAGGCCACGTCGCGACGAGTCTCTGGCTAACGTCGCGGCGAGCCGCAAGGAGACGCACGCCGCGGCGAGCGTGCTTCACGCCGCGGCGAGCATGTTTCTTCGCGCGGCGAAGGCCGCAAGGTCACGGCGAGTAACTGATTCATTGATTTAATTGTGGTTCTATCTTACTTAATTGGGCATAGTTTATGGTGTGGACCTCCGATTGAGGTGATTCTCGATTCACTGTGAACTATAGAAAGAGGTCTACCTCTGAGGACATATTGAGAGTTGGAATTTAATTGAAATGGCACTGATTCTTGAGATTACGGTTAATTATGGGTTATAGTGTGATCTAAGTACTGAATTGAGACAATTGGAGTGAAGTATGAATTGAGAAAATTGAACTGAACTGAGGATTGAACTAAATCAGTGTTGATCCAATTGAGTGAAGAGTTGAGATCGATCATAGGATAACGAAATGAGGTTTTAGCACCGGAAATCGTGATCATACATTGGATATAATTTCATAGAGACATATGCATTACTGTACTGTTTAATTGAGTGATTAGTAATGGATTGTATTGTCTTTATTATAGAGCACCGTTGGATCGTCGTTCCACGGACATTCTTTGGGACTTCAGCAATCGCTTAAGAATAACGGTGAGTAACCTAGATGGTTTCTCAAATTGTTGAGTGTCTAAATATTCATCAGAAATTACTTGATAACGTGAATTACATGATTCTTGAATTATATGTGATTGGATTACATCAGATTATTATCAAATGTATATGATGAGTTGCATGCTCTTACTATATAGAACTGAACCATGTGAATTGCACTGTATGACTGCATGACTACTGAAAAGGGTACGATCGAATTGTATGTGTTTACTGTATTGGATGGGATTATTGAATCACTGAGTACTTCTACACTGGGCTTTTATAGCTATATCACTGAGTTACTGATTACTGATATACTGGGCTTTATAGCCATACACTGTAAATTACTGAATCACTGAATACTGAACTTTGCACTGCATGCATAAATGCATGATCAAATAATGGATGTGTCCCAAGTTGCTAATATCACTGAAAAGAGCCTCGAGCTCGAACATCGCATCTTGTTTCGGCCTGCCAGGGATAAATCCACGACGCGCCCCCATCGAACACCGATCGAGCACTTGGGCACAATACTGAATAACTGGAAAGAGTCTCATATGCATCATATACATGACTGATTGAATTGCTAAATTGTGTGACGATTACTGAACTGTGTGATGCCATGATTACTGTAAAGTGTGATGTGATATCGTGAACTGCATTTAAGCTCTTGTAATATTATTATCGATACCGCATAATCGATATAGACTCATCGTACCTTGTTATATAATACCGTTAATTAATATTATTGTGTATGTCGTCGTTGCACGCAATTTGCGTAATGCATGATTTGAGTGAACCATCGATGATGGTTTTTCACCGAGTTCGCAAACTCACCCAATATTGCAATTATTTTCAGAATGAAGAGTACCCCGCTAGCAAAACGGAGTATGTTGCAGATTTCAAGTGAAGGTCGAAGTCGGGATCGGTTAGGTTCCAGCATTTCATGTCTTTACTTTTGTACTAAAGTGTTTATTTTGTATTTGTAAAAATTGACCTAAGTGGCTTTTGAAAATGAGTGTATCCTATTGGACGTGATTGAGTGAGTACCCAAATTTGAGCTTACAATTCCGTGCATTTGTTATAAAAAGTAATGTATTGATTTCTGAGCGAGTGGTTAGTACGCCACCCTCGCGGGGCACGGACTCGGATATCACTATGGATGTCGGGTTCGAATCTTGCGGGTGTGGGGTGTTACATCTGTGGAGATCCGATTGAAGTGATTCTTGTGACAAAATAAAATTAAGATATGGGGATACAAGTCATATGAAGAAATGAAATTTCAATTTTACCCATAAGACTTTCAATTTCTGAATGAAAGTTCGGATTAGTGTGTAGTTTTTGGATTAGGAACATCTGAGAGTATTTTGGGCATTATTAATTTAATTATTATTGTTTATGATTTTGGCATGTTTTACTGTATATTAGTTTTTATTAAAAAAATAATATTATTAGAATTTTTTTATATTATTCATAACATTATGAAATTCCTTATTATTATAAAGTGTATTTATTTGTTATTCTTAATCGTAATTTTACTAATTAATTAATTATTATTATTATTACTGTTTCATTATATTTAATTAATAATTTATTAATAAATATTATATAAGTGATTAAAATGAATTTAATTAATTAAAATTAAAAAAACAAAGCAAGCTTGAGATAATTTAATAATATAATTTCGGTAATTTATTGTTAACTTATCTTCAAAATATAAACTTCAATTTATATTTGATTTAATAATTAAAATAATTTAAATAAATATTTCGTTTTAGATAAGAAGATAATTTTAAAATGTTTCATTTTATTTAATTAATAATTTATTAATAAATATTATATAAGAGATTAAATTAAATTAAATTAATGAAAATTTATTAATTAAATTTATTTTTATCTCTTATATAATATTTATTAATAAATTATTAATTAAATAAAATGAAACATTTTAAAATTATCTTCTTATCTAAAACTAAATATTTATTTAAATTATTTTAATTATTAAATCATATATAAATTGAAGTTTATATATTTTGAAGATAATTTAATAATATATTAATGAAATTATATTAGAAAAAATTAAGATCACTAATTTTATAATGATTTTTATTTTGGATAATATTATTTTTAGTCGGGGTTAATGTATTATATGAAATAATTGAATTCAATTCTAATTTTAATGGATTTATTCTAAACAAACAGTAATTGAATTCAACAGAATTGAATTTAATTATAATATTACCTGGATTTGTTCCAAAGATTGTAATTGAATTCAATTCTAATATTACTACATTCGTTCCAAATAGTGTAAATTGAATTCAATCTCAACTTCATTAATGTAATTGAATTCAATTCCAAAATTTCCAAACAGTCCGTAAATTTGTGATAAAATTATGAATAATAATAAACAAATTCTTTCTAAATTATACATGTATTAATCATAACTAATATTCTTATTAATATTGTAACATATAACTAGTTAAATGTTAAAAGTCTTGCTTAAGCAGACTTAAAAGATTGTCGGCGATCAGAGGTGAAAATTCGAACATCAAGATGATCTCATCGCTCATGTTTTACACTATTCTACTACTTTATTGTGCAACGTGTGGATTGGATTGAAGAAATTTGGTACACAGACTTCGAAACCGAGGAAGGATACTGTGTGCTATAATTATAGCAAATTGTCAGTGAATGACGTTTCATTTCATAGTTCATACTCATCCATTTTTTACCCATTTCTTTACACTCTCCAATGGTATACTTTCCTAACGATTTCGGACTCTCCAAGACAAGACATGACCTAATCAAGATTAGGACACTTTGCTCAGGATGATCATTTATTTCACGCCGGTCCGGTCGTGTGAGATTTAATCAGTAACCTAAAAACTTAAAGTTTGGTAGCCAGCTATTGTGACTATTACTTAAGTTTTACTATTCACAGAAATTTGATGTTTACGTAAATTTACAGTTTACATAAATTTAAAATATTAAATAATTTTAATAATACGTAACACTGAACTTGTTGTTAGAGTTTCGATTATATGCCAATTTAATTTGTAAATCAATTTATATTAACACCGGATTTGTTTGGAAAACATGAAGCTTATCGTAGAAGCATTAAGGTTGTGAGTCGTACGTGTTGGAGTTTCATTGGCTGATGGGCCGTTGTTAAAATTTGGCGAATGGTCCAGATCTGCCCAAAGGGAAGAAAAGAAACGGTGGGCCCGGTGTACACCATACGCACACGATTAGGTGAATCATGCAATGTAGTGAAAGCGAAATTGCATCAATCTTAAATGTAAAAATGAACAACGTGACAGCGAAAAAAAGGAAAAAAGATTAAATGAGGATTCGAGCAAAGGATGCGTTTAAACTACGCTCTCTGACATAAGCCTTTATTAGAGTTTATCCGATTAATATTAGTGAAGATATTGCCACGTCATCTTACCAAAATATCAAAGGAGAATTTTTCTCAGTATACAACGTTGCTGTGGATGTTATAATATCTTCTTTATCATTTTAATAATTTATAAAAATAGACAAAATAAATAATAAATATATAGATTTAGACATTTTCCACACGAGTACGATAACTAAACACACTCAGTCATTCCTCTCAGTTTCACCACACTTTGCCTCTGTACTCGCCACCTCTCGCTCCCTTATATATAAACCGCTCCCCATCCAATTCTTCTCACCTCCGCCGATCACAGTAACCCTTTCTCTCTTCTCTCTCTGCTCTTTCTTGTCGTTGTTTTGGTGTTTCTCATCATGGGTTCGGCCATCTTGCCAGATCTCGGGACTGAGATTCTGGTCCCTGTTTGTGCTCTGGTCGGTATTGGTTTCGCTCTGGTTCAGTGGCTTCTTGTTTCCAACGTTAAGGTCGCTCCTGGCGGCGGCAGGGACTCGTCATCGCCCAACAGTGGAGCAAAGAATGGTTTCAGTGATTATCTTATCGAAGAAGAAGAGGGAGTTAACGAGCACAACGTTGTTCTCAAGTGCGCCGAGATTCAGACCGCCATTTCTGAAGGTGATTTAGTTGCATTTCTAGTTTTTTACGTGTGCAGAGTTTATAAAAGTTGTTGGGTTGCGTTCCTTTGCGTAAAGTTTTCACCTTTCCGTGAATTCCTTATGGGGTGATTGTTTCTGAGTTTGGATCTCTGTTTTACTCAAGTTTTTGGTGTTGCAGCTCTTTATTTTGGTGGCTGATGAGTAAAGATACTGTATTTGTTTCTTAAACATGCTTAAAAATCTTTCCCTTGTTCAGATTTTGTATTTTTTTTTGTCACTTTATGTTTTCAAATTCTTTTGGTCACTGAATGAGTTTGTTCACCGTCAAACCGGTTCCTTGTTCTGCTTTTGTTTCTGTGTTCATGCAGTTCATTCTTATTTCAAGAGTTATAGAGCGCGTGGTGCGGTATAGTTAGCTATTTCAGATGCTTACGGTGGGTTTAATATATTAGGCAAGCTGGGAAGGAGGTTAATTCTGTGACCTGGGTATTAAGTTTATTAGTATTTCTAATTTATAGTCGGCATATATTCTATACCCAAGATTTTGTCCCGACCCTCGTAAAAGACCATAGATGAGATCCAGTAGTTTTCTTTTATTGTTACAATGTTTTCGTAATGAATATTAATATAGTTTGAGCACATGGGTAGCCGGAGTGATCCAAATACCTTGGACGTTTTCTCATTATGGAAGCGTTTAATGTGGTATTTGGTCCTAAGTATAAACTGCTGCTACCAACTTTCAATCCTATTATTTGCAGTATTGGGTTCCGTACCTACCATAATGGATGTATATTGCGGTGTCTTCTTGTTCAAGAAGAGCTCTTTTACTGATATTTTGGCTGATCTACACTTTGACACCCTTGTAAGGGGATAATATAAGTGTACATGTACTGACGCAGATCTAGACTTTGACACCCTTGTAGGGGGGATAATAGAAGTGCACATGTCCTGAAGCAGATCTAGACTTTGACACCCTTGTAGGGGAATAATAGAAGTGCACATGTCCTGAACCAGATCTTAACTTGGCCGTGCTCTTTACATGGATCTTTATTTTAACGAGTAGAGATTTTCAATAAATGCTGATTAGTTTCTCTTGGTATTACGTGCCTGCTTAATCTCTTATTCATTCTATGGTTGATAGACTAAGATGCCCTGAAATCTATTATTCATTCTATTGTTGATAGACTGAGATGCCTTGAAATCTAAATATCACTAGCCACAAACCTGAAGGTGGCCACTTGTAAGAAAATTTCCTCCATTCTATGGATTGTTTATACGTATTTCAGCAACTATTTGTTTATACTTATATCTCTTGATACTTATGTTTCATATTACGGCCTAAGCACTAAACTTGCCTTTTGGTATCAAAACTCTGTTTCTAGTCTGTAACTTGGATATAAAGAGACCATGTGAATATCACTTGTGGACTCACGTTTGATGTTTGGAGATTTGTGAATTTTTGTTCAGTTATGCATTCTTCTCACTCCAAATAAATAAATAAATAAGTTACACTACAATTCAATTCGTTGAAGGGGCAATTCAGAGGCTTCTGTCTAATAACTCAACATTACTGGTTTGGAAAATTTCTTTTTGTATTGATTTATGCACCTCATCAAACCTTCTTTATTGCAATTTTTTGCTAGGAATTTTATTCTTACTCGGCAAATATATTTTCCTTAATTTTGTTTGTGCAAATTCCTTCATGCTCATTAGGGGTGTGGATGTTGCAGGAGCTACTTCCTTTCTTTTCACTGAATATCAATATGTGGGGATTTTTATGTTTGCTTTTGCAATCCTGATATTCCTCTTCCTCGGTTCGGTTGAGGGGTTCAGCACAAAGAGTCAGCCATGCTCCTACGATGGATCCAGGACATGTAAACCTGCTCTTGCCACTGCTGCATTCAGCACCATCTCCTTCCTACTTGGTGGGCTTACTTCATTGCTCTCTGGCTTCCTTGGAATGAAAATTGCTACTTATGCAAATGCTAGAACTACCCTGGAGGCAAGGAAAGGAGTTGGAAAAGCTTTTATCACTGCATTCAGATCTGGTGCTGTTATGGGATTCCTCCTTGCTGCAAATGGTCTTTTGGTGCTTTTCATTGCTATCAACCTCTTCAAGCTTTACTATGGCGATGACTGGGGTGGTCTGTTTGAAGCTATAACTGGTTATGGTCTTGGAGGATCCTCGATGGCTCTGTTTGGCAGAGTTGGTGGAGGTATCTACACCAAAGCTGCTGATGTCGGTGCTGATCTTGTTGGCAAGGTTGAAAGGAACATCCCTGAGGATGACCCGAGAAATCCAGCTGTAAGGAGACCTCTCCCTCTCTATATATATTTTATCTTGTGAAGTAAAGTGATTTTATTTGGGTGTCTTATTTACTTCCATTTGCTTACAGGTGATCGCTGACAATGTTGGGGATAATGTTGGGGATATAGCTGGTATGGGATCTGATCTTTTCGGCTCATATGCGGAGTCATCTTGTGCTGCACTTGTTGTTGCTTCCATCTCCTCTTTTGGGATTAATCATGAGTTGACAGCTATGCTATATCCTCTCATTATCAGTTCTGTGGGTATCCTAGTCTGTTTGATCACCACCTTGTTTGCCACTGACTTCTTTGAGATTAGGGCTGTTAAGGAAATTGAGCCTGCACTCAAGAAACAGCTCATAATCTCCACTGTTTTTATGACTATTGGAATTGCCATTGTTAGTTTTGTGGCACTCCCATCTTCATTTACCATCTATAATTTTGGATCACAGAAAGTGGTCAAGAACTGGTAAGAGTTATCTTTTGAGTATCGAATTGTTCTCATATTACAATTTAGGTAATACTGCCTTAAGAATTTGAAATCACTATTTAACAATTTTGGGATTGAATTCTATTTGTAGGCAACTCTTTTTATGTGTTGCTGTTGGTCTTTGGGCTGGACTTGTCATTGGATTTGTGACCGAGTACTATACAAGCAATGCATATAGGTAAAGTTTGCTACTGTTTCCATTTACATAATTGTTTCTCAATCTTTTTGTTGACCTATGCTGTACATTAATTTGCAGCCCTGTTCAAGATGTTGCTGATTCATGCCGAACTGGAGCTGCCACAAATGTTATTTTTGGGCTTGCTTTGGGATATAAATCAGTTATTATTCCCATTTTTGCCATCGCAGTGAGCATTTTTGTTAGCTTCAGCTTTGCTGCAATGTATGGTATTGCAGTAGCTGCTCTGGGAATGCTGAGCACCATTGCCACTGGACTAGCAATTGATGCATATGGTCCCATTAGTGACAATGCAGGAGGTATTGCAGAGATGGCTGGTATGAGCCATAGAATTCGGGAGAGAACTGATGCTCTTGATGCTGCAGGAAACACTACTGCTGCTATTGGGAAGGTTTGTGACTATGTTCCAGTGTAACCTGGGTGATTTAGTTAATGCTCATATGTGCATTATTTTGGGGCTTTACCGCGATATACGGAAAAAAAAAACTGTTTTTAATTTTGTTTTCACTTGATTTTCCAGTGATGAATTTACTGCGTTTACCAAGGGATATTGTCAAAACAGATTGCCATGGCAATGGCAACATGTCCCAGTGAATTTTAGATTTTAGTCTTTGGTTTACCCATTGAAGAGGAGAACTAAGGGATTTTGAGCGGGGAAAGTAAAGATGAGGCACACTTCTTTGGCCTACCTTTTGCAAAATCCTACAATAGTTTTCTTCTTTCCCCAAAAAAATGCACAATCATGACTATGTTGACACATTACTTCCCTTTTGAATGATGGGCGAGTCTCTTATAGAATGAATCTTTTATTGTGTGTTAGATTTGTTTGAAGATTGGATTAATTTTCACATGACAGCATAATGGTATATGGATTATAATAAGTTTTCTTTTCCACTGCTCTTCATGTGTATTCCTTTTAGTAAGTTTATAATTTCTTCCCAAGGCTTCTAATAAATCTTTTCTGCTTCCTTTTCTAGGGTTTTGCCATTGGTTCTGCAGCTCTCGTGTCCCTTGCGCTCTTTGGCGCGTTCGTTAGTCGGGCAGCTATTACAACAGTTGATGTATTGACTCCAAAAGTATTCATTGGTCTAATCGTGGGTGCAATGCTTCCTTACTGGTTCTCTGCCATGACAATGAAGAGTGTCGGAAGTGCAGCTCTAAAGATGGTTGAAGAAGTGCGCCGTCAATTTAACACCATCCCCGGACTGATAGAGGGCACAGCAAAGCCTGACTACGCTACTTGTGTGAAGATCTCCACTGATGCTTCAATTAAGGAGATGATCCCACCTGGTGCACTCGTGATGCTCACCCCTCTTATTGTTGGGATCATTTTCGGAGTTGAGACCCTTTCAGGTGTACTTGCTGGATCCCTCGTGTCGGGTGTACAGGTAATGCCAAGGCAGTGACTTGCTGTGCATATTCTTCTTGGTATTTAATTAGACAAATGTGAACTTGCTGATTAGTATGTAGCATATGTTCTAAGAGTTGCATATACTTTGTGTTCTCCAGATTGCCATCTCTGCATCCAACACTGGTGGTGCTTGGGATAATGCCAAGAAATACATTGAGGTACACGTTGAAGAAGACTTTATTCATTTGCATTTTGGGGCTTTCACTATTTTATCTTTAATTTCAACTACGTTCTTGTTCATATCGGTAATAGGCTGGCGCTTCAGAGCATGCTAGAATCCTTGGCCCTAAAGGATCCGATCCACACAAGGCAGCCGTTATCGGGGACACCATTGGCGACCCGTTGAAGGACACGTCTGGACCATCACTTAATATCTTGATCAAACTAATGGCAGTGGAATCCCTTGTGTTTGCTCCATTCTTCGCCACACATGGAGGCTTGCTTTTCAAGATCTTCTGAGACTTTGAAGGGTCTAGCTGTTCCTCTGATGACTCTTCTCAGTTCTCACCCCTCTTTACCATTGATCTTCAAAATGGAGTCGTAGCTCATTTCAGCTCGCTCTTGAAGTCATCTCCCCTAATGTTGAGTAGTAGACATAAACTTCCCCGAAAAAGGTTTTTGATTAGACAAAAAAGGACCAATTGAAGAATGCTGATGATAATGATGACGGTCATGGTCATGGTCATGGTCAGTTTAATGACATAATTGGAGCTGTACTTTCACGTCTTATCACTTTTCATTCTCCAAGCTTTCTTGTGTACATGTTTTCTTCTGTTTCATTTGATCTGACTTTCCTGTGTTCATGCCCCTTTTTACCAAGTTCCTTTGCAAATAATGTATTTCACTATATATTGTCTGTGCAAATTAATGATGCAATGGGCCGGCTGGGCTAGGCAGGGCGAGACTGCTTCTGCTAGGGCTGACTGCCCTGCCCGAGCCCGACTTAACCCGGCTCGACATGATTTTTTTAAATGCTTTCATCGGCCATTGGTCATTGTTCACCAAATAATATAATAATATCTCACCTAATTTTGATATCATTTGTCATAGAAACTTCTTTTGAGCAATGTTATGAATACTGCACTCGACTTTGGATTGACGCTCTCGAATCTTAATCTGATTTGCAATTCCTCTAAAAATCTGCTTTTATATTTTTAAATTTATAAAATAGTCCTAAATTTTTAAAAATTGCAAAATAATCATATTGATATATTATACAACTGTATCAGATATCTTTCTGGAGTTCATCGCTTACATCAACCATACTTTAAAAATCTTAATAATAGATAATAATGACAATTAATTTGAAATAACAATAATTTTTAAATATTTTACATATAAATAATAACCACAATTAATATAAATAAAACAATCATTATCATACAATTATAAAACTAAGAATAATACAAAGCATTTAAAATATTACAATCATACAATTTCATCATTACAATAAATAATATTACATATTTACATCAAAAGATTCAAAACATCCGATAAAAGAATAATAAATATTACAAAAGAATTGATGGCGAATAAGCGATCAAGTAGGATTTGAACTCGAAACAAAAATATTACATTGACATTACATACATATAATTTAACATAAACATCAATGATCAAATACAAGTAAAATTAAAAGAAGAGAAAAATTAAAACACGAAGTTCAATCACAATGAAATGATACACCATTGAATCGCTACTGACCCTCAATCGATCATTTGGTACAAAATCCTCATCATTGAGAGAGCTTCATCATCATCATCATTCAAATTTAATGCACCAAATGACATGTCAATGCTTTCCCATCCAAGATCATCCTCCACATTCAAATCACTCACATCAACCAAATTGGGTTCTTCAGAAACCCAATCCGCCAAAATATCAATATTATCAATCGCAATTGGATCATTTGAAGAACTTGTGCTACTAAGAGTCCTAGTAAACAATTACATTTAATTATTAGAAAATTATAAGAAATTATATCAAAATTAATAATGAAAATAATGAAAATAACGTATCTTTCCGAAGCTTCAAATCAGAATGAACATAAACCAAGTCATTCAACCTCTTATGCTCCAATCTATTCCTTTTCTTGGAATGGATAAATTCAATGCTTCCAGGTTTTCACACCCAACAGACTCACACATTGACTTAAAATTGAATTGCAAACTTTCTCAATTACGAACACTACATCCGAAAAGATCCCACCAAGCAACTGCAAGTTATAAGAAAACAAAAGTAGTGTTATAAACAAAATAAAGTGATAAATAAATTTCAACAAATAAGAAATAGGAAATAAATAATACCTGGAGAAAGAAGTCCTCTTTGTTGAATAGCGACCGACATTCCAAAATCTTCATAAGAGTATTTATAAGCCTCCATTTGACTGGTTAAAACAACTTGCATTGAGTCATGAGGAACAATTGTTGTAATCATCATAAGCATTCCTCTACTAACTTCACTTGCTTTTAGGATTCATCTAAAATACACATTAGGATTCAAAAAGCCCATTACAAACAATGGCGAAGAAAGTTGTTTTCTCCTTCTATCATTAATGATTGAGATAAATGGTTCGTATAAAGAAGGCCTATGTTTGATTGGTCTTGATTGCTTCGTTCTTTCTCCATAAGATCAAAATATAACCCATTGTTGGCTTTTCTTCACTATCACCAACCAAGCACCCTCACCAAAGGCTCACAAACTCGGATAACGAATTGACATTGCGACCAAAATTCCTATCTTCCAATATGATACTACAGACCTCCATTCCAAAGATTAGACCTAGCATCTTTGAGATGTAACCCACTTATCACTTGTAAACATTTGTCTTAACTCCTTCCTCAATGAAAGAAAAGATCGAAGTGATAAGAAATTTGTTGCAAATCTTGTCACAAAGAGGCGACACAAATTCTACCATTGGTAAATTCCTTCTCATCAAATTTAAAACCCATGCACGATTATAAATAAATTTTGTCACCTTTTTTGCCTTCGCATGGTCTCATCAAAACAGAAAATACCTAGGATTTCCTATATCCTCCAGTATTAAGTCAATGCAATGTGCAACACAAGGAGTCCAAAAGAATGAATTATAGGTTCTCTGCAACCTCATCCCTGCCGCTTTATAAGCGGAATCATTGTCAGTAATAAACTGAACAATGTTTTCTACCCCTACTTCATTCACAACTTCATCAAATATCCGAAACAAATTATCAGCATTTCTAATCATGCCAGATGCATCAATCGATTTTAAAAACATTGAGCCATTAAAACAATAAACCAAAAAATTTATAATAGGCTCTTGTCTCCTATTCGTCCAACCATCACACATAATTGAGCATCCATTAATACCCCAATTCACTCTTCTTTCAGCTAAATAAGCTCTCATTTCAGACACAGCACAACTCAAAAGTTTACCTCTTAAGTCATCAACGGATGGCCCTTTGTATCCTGGACCATAAGAGGCTATGGCATCTATCATAGGTTGATAATAATATGATTGAGAAGAATTAAATGACGAACCTGTATCATACCACCATCTAGCTACTGCCATATCAACATTGTGAGTCGCATCTCTTGTCTGCATTGCACTACGAATTGAAGGTTGAGCTCCTGGAGTTGTTCGTGGTGCAAAGAAACTAGATGGCTGCCTTCTTCTCTTCCTCATTTCGATTCTGCAGATCCCGAGGTGAGATGGAACACTACCAGATACCACTTCCCACTACCACTACCACTACCACCTTCAACATCTCCATAATCACCACGGAAATCGGGAAATGAACTTCCACTACCAATTTCAAGATTCAATCTTACCCTTCTATCTTTCTCAAATTGATGTTCCTCAAGCAATGTTTTCATCTGCCACTTCACATCATGAGTGACTTTTTTACAAGCTTCCACATCTCCTTTAACCCCAGCTAAATGCCTTTTCAATCGGGTGATTCCTCCACCTTTCAAATGCTTGTTACAAAACAAGCAAATGGTATGATTCTTTTGACCGGGACCGCATCAAAGATGAGCCCAAGTGGATCATTGTATCTTCCTAAACTAGATTGATCGGAGTATTTGAACTTCCTTCCATTTATCTGCACACAAAATGAATAACACATAATTTCAAAGACATAATGACAATTCAATTCAATCCAATCCAATCCAATTCAATTCAATCAAATTCAATTCAATCAAATACAATTCAATTCAATTCAATCCAATCCAATTCAATCTAATCCAATCCAATCCAATTCAATCAAATTCAATTCAATCAAATACTATTCAATCCAATTCAATCCAATCCAATCCAATCCAATTCAATTCAATTCAATTCAAATCTATTTCTAATTCCAATTCAATTCAATCAAATTCGATTCAATTCAATCCAATACAATTCAATTGCAATTCAATCAATCCATTCAAATTGAATTGAATTCAATTCAATCAAATGTCATCCAATTCAATTCAATTCAATTCAATTCAATCAAATACAATTCAATTCAATTCAATCCAATTCAATTCAATTCAATCCAATCCAATTTAATTCAATCAAATTCAATTCAATCCAATCCAATTTAATTCAATCAAATTCAATTCAATCAAATACAATTCAATCCAATTCAATCCAATGCAATCCAATCCAATCCAATCCAATCTAATTCAATTCAATTTAATTCAATTCAATTCAATTCAATTCTAATTCCAATTCAATCCAATTCAATCCAATCTAATTCAATTCAATTCAATTCAATTCAATTCAAATCTAATTCCAATTCCAATTCAATTCAATCCAATCCAATTCAATTCAATCCAATACAATTCAATTGCAATTCAATCAATCCATTCAAATTGAATTCAATTCAATTCAATCAAATGCCATCCAATTCAATCCAATGCAATCCAATTCAATCCAATCCAATCCAATTTAATTCAATCAAATTCAATTCAATTCAATCCAATTCAATCCAATCCAATCCAATCCAATCAAATCTAATTCAATTCAATTCAATTCAATTCAATTCAAATCTAATTCCAATTCCAATTCAATTCAATCCAATTCAATCCAATTCAATCCAATACAATTCAATTGCAATTCAATCAATCCATTCAAATTGAATTCAATTCAATTCAATCAAATGTCATCCAATGCAATTCAATTCAATTCCAATTCAATCAATCCATTCAAATTCAATCCAATCCAATCCAATCCAATCCAATTTAATTCAATCCAATCTAATCCAATCTAATTGGATTCAATCCAATCCAATCCAATTCAATCCATACCAATCCAATCCAATTCCAATTCCAATTCCAATTCCAATTCAAATCCAATTCAATTACAATCTAATTCAATTCCAATTCAATTCCAATCCAATTCCATTCCAATTCCAATTCAATTCAATTTAATTCAATTACAATTCCAATTTAATACAATTCTATTTCAATTTAAAACATACTCCAACAATTTGCAATTCTATTCTAATTCCAATTCAATTCCAATTCCAATTCATTTCTATTCAATTTCATTCAATTCCAATTCCAATTCCATTCATTCCATTTAATTCCAATTCTCATTCATTTCATTCAATTTCAATTCCATTCATTCCATTCAATTCTAATTCCATTCCATTCAATCCATTTCCATTTCCATTTCCATTTCCATTTTCATTCAACCAATTTTCAATCCAATTCTAATTCCCATTTCAAAATTAATCAACCAATTTTTAATCCAATTCTAATTCCCATTCCAAAATTAATTATCCATTCAAATTCAAATATCCAACTCAATTTCCAATTACAATTTCTAATTCCAAATGCAAAATCTAATTTTCAACTCTAATTTCCAAATCTAATTTTCAGTACAATTCCAAATTTTATTCCAATTCTAATTATAAGTTTACAACAGATTCTAATCAAATTTTATGCCAATTTTAATACCTTAAAATCTACTCATTTACAATCACCAATAAAAAATCCAACATCATCTACGGATCATCATCATCCACAAATGCCAATTTCTAATTTTCCAACGCAACAAACAACAGGATTCATTCAATATTTCAACATCATCTTCGGATCATCATCATCCACAAATCCAACCAACACAAAAAACACAAGCAAATTTTGTCCAAAAGCCAAGAAAAATTAAACAACACAATCGGTCATTTACAACTGGTCGATGTGGATGCTCAAGAAGGGCCGGTGGGCGTTAGGTGTCTTGATGATGACGTCCGGCGTCGAAGACAGCGACGCAGTGTGTGTGGTGGACGGAGGTGGATCTGAACAGGCGGCGACGGCCTCGGGGGGCGATGGCTTCGGGCGTTGAAGACGGCGAGGCTACTGTGTCTGGCTGGGCCGGACGGGATCTCAAGAAAGGCGATGGCTTCGGGAGGCGACGGCTTCGACTCCACGTCCACGACTCCAAGAGGACGAAGACACAGAAGAAGAGGAGGCGAGGGCCGTCGAGGGTGACGACTGACAAGCGGCGGCATGAGGGAAGGCGATCGGAGAGGAGCGGCGATGTGAGAGGAGAGAACGGAGAAGAGAGAAATGTGAGAGTTTGAGAGGAGAGGCACGAAGGCATGGGTCGGTAGGTTAGATTTTTAGGGTTTATTTTTCATTTATTGCAAAATGGTCCCTGAATTTTATAATTTTTTGCGGATTAGTCCCGATATTTCGGTATCATGTGATCGGGCCGGTCATCGCCGAAATAGGCTTGCATCAGTCCGAATTTAAACCCAGACTAATTTAATTTCGGTTCGATGTAGAATCGTCGAACGAACGTTCGGCCGTCTCGGCGAACGGAACGAACCGCTCCATTGCTTTTGAGTGCAAGATTTGTTTTTTGGATATTGTCATTAATGATTATTATTCACTAATACTAACAGTAATATGTAAATGGGTAACAATCGTATTCTATGTTGTCAGGTTTTAAGATGAAAAGTAACTGTATAAGTTAATGTACTTCAACCGTTAAATCATCTTTTATAAGAATATCAATCTTGGTAATCATAAAACTATTATTAATACCATCTTTCGAAAAATCCGAATCCGTGTAAGATTCGGATCAGATTTATAAAGATTCGATTCTGCAGTGTGAACATTCAGATCTTGTCTTAAATAAACAATCATACTCAACGTTAAACTTGGAATCCTATATGACATGGTCAGTCCAGAGGAACCCAAAATAGCGGGTCGTCAGGCCATTGTAGCGAACCTTCATAAGAAAGTTCGAGGGAGCTGGAGTTTCCTTCCACAGTACTTTGGGGGGAAAAAACAGGACAAAGAAAGTCAACCAAAGTATAAATGTTTGAAGTCAAGAGTCAATTCAAGTCTTTGTATATTTTCCCATTTCAGGAAGCTCCTTCCTTCCCACATGTACGTGATTAATCAGATATATAATATACAACACTAGTTGGCTTTTTGTTAATGTATAGACTAGTTGAACAGAGTCGTTCCAGAATCAGAGGGACTTCACATGCACATATATCTTCACTCAAATTATCTTTTCCTAAACTTCCAAGCATTATCATTCAAAGTACTAAGCAAGTCTCCTCAATTTATTAATTAAGATGCTCAAAGTATACATAAATACATATATATAAAGTTTGACTTGAAAGATTTATTACCAGAAAAAGAAAAATAAAAAGATATATGCCCTTCTTTTTCACCATTATTTCAATATAAAATCCTCCATTAAATGAAAAAATCTACGGCCAAAAACATTTTAAACACAACGACTAAAATAGGAAAGATTGTTATAACGTACTAAACTCTACAGTATCTCCAGAATCCTTTTTTCGATCTTGCTGCTCATTGTTTTGTATGACTAGAGCTTGACTTGGTTCCATGTTGCTCGCAGTCATTGAACACAACTTGGGTTTGAAAATTTGCCACCTTTTGGATGCCACGATATATAAGCATGCATGCCACTGTTTAAATAAATCTCTCCCAACTCTGTTCCGCCACAATACTCGCATCGAACTGCTGTATGATATATATATATATACTACTTATTTAAGTGACCAACTTCTATAATTTTCGAAATTAATTAATAATATTATTCTATGTATTCACATTATTTCAAAAATTGATGCATAAAACTGAAGTTTCAAAATTTTAGATAAATACACAACTCCAAATTTATAATTAAAACTGAAATTCTAAAACTTAGAGCGTAAAACGTAATGTTAAACTTTAATTTCTGACTTTTGTAACATTTTAAGCATTAGTACAAGATCTATGAGAACAGCCTTTAACATTAACTGCAATAACTATGAGAGTTATCATGTCATTACATATATGCTTTACCAATTAATAGTTGCACCAACAAGTTATTGATCTAATTAGTAAACTATGATTGTAATAATACACATTAATTAAATGTATTGGGCTCATATATTTTAAATAAAATAATAAAATAGATAATTAAAATAAAAATTCTTTAACATTTAACCATTCAATTACAAGTCAGATTTTATTTGTAACTTGTTAAATACTTAATATGTGATAAGTTATAAAATTCAAGGCATGAGTCATGACATTATGCCATTCATATAGCTTTTAAAAAAAACTTAAGGAGACTCTTTAAAGTGCATTAAGATATTCAAAATTTTGGATTCAAATATTATGAATATTTAAAATTTTATGTTAGATTTATTTAAATCTAGTTGCAAAACTATATATATATTTTTAATTCTCATTTGCCTAAAAAAACAAACAATGAAGTTAAATATTATATGCAAAATCTCCTTTTGTGTTTAGACCTAAAGAAGGCAAGCTCCATGCTAATTCAAATGCATGCACCAAATCTTAAGTTACATTGAATGCATGCTTAGTATTATGTATATATATGTATCCCTACATGATTGCAAATTCTAAGGTAGTTCAGGAGATCTTTGAACTCTTGTTCGGACAGAGAAATCAAACCCCAAGATTGTGTTGTACCTCTGAACAACAATGGCTTCTCTTAGATCTCTCTGGTTCCCACCTTCTAAACACTCTTTTCACTGTCTTTTGGCTGTGTCACCGCCCAAACAACCTCGCTTCACTAATTTGCTTGCACCGTCCTCTTCATTTTCTACTCTTAGCTTACCATCGCTCTCATCAACCACCACCACCACCACCACCTTTGCTGCTGTCACCACCGCCATCACAAGCCAGGGTGACGGCAGTCCTCTGACGACCCTGTGTCAGTCCGAAAGCATGCATGGCAACCACCTGAAGATTGCCATAATCGGGTTTGGCAACCTCGGTAGGTTCTTGGCTAAGACATTTGTGTCTCAAGGTCACACTGTACTCGCCTACTCTCGTTCTAACCATTCAATTGACGCTAACTCGCTTGGCGTCTCCTTCTTTCTCGATCCTCATGGCCTCTGCGAGCAACACCCTGACGTGATCTTGCTGTGTACTTCCATAATCTCAACCGAGGAGGTCCTCAAGTCTCTGCCTTTACAAAAACTGAAGCGGAATACATTGTTTGTTGATGTTTTATCGGTTAAAGAATTTTCCAAGAATCTTCTTCTCGATCACTTGCCGAGCAATTTCGACATTATATGTAGCCACCCCATGTTTGGCCCACAAAGCGCAAAACTAGGATGGAAAGGTGTCAATTTTGTGTATGAAAGCGTCAGAATCGGAAACGAAGAATCGAGGGTCAACAGGTGCAACAAGTTACTACACATTTTTGCTCGAGAAGGGTGCAGAATGGTGGAGATGAATTGCCAAGAGCATGACAAGTACGCAGCGGAATCTCAGTTCATAACTCATACACTTGGGAGGATGTTGCAGATGCTGAATTTGGAGTCTACGCCGATTAACACAAAAGGTTATGAGAGTTTACTGGATTTGGTGGAAAACGTTACATCAGATAGCTTTGATTTGTACTATGGATTGTTTGTGTACAACAAAAATGCGCTTGATATGTTGAAGAGGTTGAATTCAGCCTTTCAAGCTTTGAAACAGCAGCTCTTAGGAAGGCTACAAAAGGTTTTGACGAATCAGTTGCTTAGAAATGTGGAGAAGGAACAATCTTCATACTGGAGTCAGAAGAGCGGTCATTGCGATATTGCAGCATTTGGGTCTGATTCAGTAACGGTGAAGTAAGTGTCTGACTGTCTGTGCAAAAATTTTGTATTTGATTTTTTTTCTTGTTCTGTTCATTTCTTTATTGAGGATAAGATACCATCTAGGTTCGATTGAAAGAAGAAATGCATCAAAAGGAAAACTTGTTGAACCTATATAAAGAGTGATCCTTACGAACAAATCAAAATCTTTGTAGACAGACTAACTTAGTCCTTAAATCCAGGGTCCTTTTCAGGGTTGATCTAATATGACAACCTTAAAAAATATCCAAAGTTCTGTTTGTCTGGGTTTTGGTGAAGGAATGGAGAGTTTGTTGGAATAAATTCAACTTCATAAAACTAATTAGTGGTTGAAATTTTCAGGTTTCGAGATGCTGTTCAACCTTATGAGTACAAAGGACGGAACTCTGACTTCAATGATGAAAGCTCTAAACTCAAGATTGGCATTGTAGGATTTGGAAACTTTGGTCAATTTCTTGCAAAAACCATGGTTCAGCAGGGCCATAAAGTTTTGACATATTCAAGAAAGGACTATTCTCACGTGGCACGAGAATTGGGGGTTTCCTACTTCTCCAATGCAGTTGAAATCTGTGATGAGAATCCAGATGTCATTCTCTTTTGTACCTCAATTCTGTCGACAGAAAGTGTTCTCAAGTTATTCCCAGTTCAGAGGTTGAGGAAGAGTACGCTTTTTGTTGATGTACTATCAGTGAAAGAGTTCCCTAGGAATTTGTTTCTTCAGCATTTGTCACCAGATTCTGATATTCTTTGCACACATCCTATGTTTGGACCTGAGAGTGGCAAAAATGGGTGGAATCATCTTCCCTTCGTTTTCGACAAAGTCCGGATCGGAACAGATGAGGAAAGAATGTTGCGTTGCCATAGATTTCTTGATATTTTTGCTCAAGAAGGATGCAGAATGGTAGCGATGTCATGTGCAGAACATGATCGTCATGCAGCTGGCTCCCAGTTTATTACACACACGATAGGCAGAGTTCTTGAGAAGTTGGGATTGGAGTCAACGCCAATAAACATCAAAGGCTATGAAACTTTGTTGAATTTGGTGGAGAATACAGCTGGAGATAGCTTTGATCTGTATTATGGCCTATTCATGTACAATGTTAATGCAATGGAGCAGTTGGAGAGGTTAGATTTGGCTTTTGATTCATTGAAGAAGCAACTACTTGGGAAATTGCATGATGTTCTAAGCAGAGAACTGTTTGGCAATTGTCAGGCACTGAATGAATATCCAATGTCCAAAGTGTCTCAGAATGATTCAGCAATGAAATCTTCTCTGGAGCATCTTACTGCTTCAAACAACTGATCTTTGTATCTTACCTTGCCAGTGGACTAGAAATGGTATTCCTTTCATTACAGTTTCTATGATTAAGCCTATTATGACAATCTTTTCAGAGCACTTGTGTGATTGAGTTGAAACTGCTGAATCTTAAAATTTCTGAATAGTGTTACTGAAACTCAGTTATAGTCATTCTGGTCCATAGGATAAAAGCTGTCTTCTTCTTTATGTTTTTCACCAACTTTTCTATGTACTGCTGAATCTCTAAAGTTGAGAATGTACTGCTAAATTTTGAATTTTTAACTAAAGGGATATTATTGAAATGTGCAGACTTCATAATGATTTGAACAAGTAACTAAAACAATATAGTTCTCATAATTCCTATAACATATATCCACCTTCTCTATGCAACCATTCCTCACTTTCACTCAGTTTAATCCATTCCTGTAAAGATTTTCAATGCTCGTATATACTACAGAACCATATACAGAGTATATGAAAGCTACGCAACAAATTCTTGTATAGCTTAGTTTCCATACATCAGTTCCAGTTATTCTCCCCAAATCCCTTTTCACTATGGAAATGCTTGAGAAGTTACTTACTTACCATTACCAAACCCACAAACCAGAGAATTGAAGAAAATTAAATCAGAGCTGCTTAAGTAGATGCTAGTAAAATCTTTTACCTTCCTGTATGATCTTGGCCTTGCCTCAGTAATTAGCACGTCCACTGGTTGAATCTCTTTCTCTGATTCGTGAGCACAGAATATGGCAATACTTATTATTTCCCTTTCCATGTTTGTCACCACCCTGTGTACTGGACTCTTCAATATGCCGTTGCCCATTATCTGTGTCATAAAATCATAAAATGAGCTTGTAGAAGTCTTTTGCTAATGGTGAGTCTCTATCCTCTACATATCTCCCCCGATACACTCCGAAAACAAGCTAGAATCCTTTTCTGGTATAGGATTTTCTGTCTCGTTCTTGTAGACTAGAATTTGTTCCTTGGTTAAATCTGGTGAGAAATTGTAAAGAAGTAAAAGGCTACTTGATCCTCACGAACCACAGAAATCCTTAGTAATATGAAGATCAGAGGCATTAAAGGGTTAATTAATAAAAACCTATGCATTATATTAGAAGGTTAGCAGAACAAATTTAACTAAAGAACTAGGTTTTGTATATGCCTGAACTTAGATGAATGTGATTTACCTGAAAGCTTCAGGTTTTTCTGGCCAAAAACCTGATCTTCTGGGCTTACAAACAGTACCAGCCGGTCGGTCCAATCAATTGTTTGCTGTTCTGATATAACATTGTCATTTCCATACCCTTCAAAGCTATCGACTTCTTTGGAGTATTTCTGCTTCTCTTTGAAAGTGCAAATAACTGCTTTCCAATTTCACGTACCTTGTCCAAGAAACAACTTGTCATCCCATGATTTGCTTATGGAGAAGTAAAGGAATGAAAACAGCCAAGTCTTTTGCTATTTTGAATTGATCCCTCTGAAACTTTAAGCTACTTCCATGGAGACTTGAAGTTCCAATGAACAATTTACGGAGCTATTAGGGAAGGTTAGCAAATTGCATAGGATATCCATTGCCCGTTTTGGTTCAGATAAGTTCAACTACTCCAATCCATACCTATTAATAGCTTACCGGCTACTTGTTTTGTCTGCACATCAATTTACTTAGTCTTGATGTGCCATCTAGAATGGGAGACATTTGTTTTTTCGTGGTTGATGAAAAGGAGGCATTGAAGTCTTTTGATTGATTCAATTCTTAAGTTTATTCTAATAATCAGTTGTAACAATCCAAAGAAAAACATAATATTGCTGCAGCAATCACTGAGGTAAGTGCTATTTAAATCATTGGTAGCGAACTATGTTTTTACGGCGTCCAGTGGTTGTGTTCCTTTCTGGCAACACTCCATGACCAATGCACTGTAGTTTTTTACCTTCCGGTACTTTTGTGACCTACTTTCGTCTATCAATTCTGGTACTGGTTCGATCTCCAGTTCTACACTGGGAAAATGAAATGCTGCCACTGATATCCTCTCCTTCTTCGAGCTTGACAATACCCTGTGAAATGGGCTCCTGATTATCCCATTACTCATTATCTGTTAAAGATTGAGACATAAAAATGTTAATCTTTGATTGATTGCTAATATTAAAACATGAAAGTAGATCAAGTGTGTTAAGAGAGACATAAATTGCACCTCTATTTGATCTCCAGCGTTGATTAGAAGCGCATCAGGAACTATCGGAACATCGTACCATTTCTCATCCTTAAAAACCTGAAGACCTCTCACGTGGTCTTGTAACAGAACCGATATTCCTGATCCATCAGAGTGAGCTCTAAGACCAATAACCGAGTCTTGGGTTGGACATAAGGGATAGTAATTCAACCTTATTGCGATGAATTCTTTATCCCTGTATTGCTTCAAAAAACAATCCTCTTCCAACCTTAGTGACCTTGCCATGGCCTTAAGGACGACAACTACTAGAACCTTCAGCTTCTCCAAGTATTCATTCAGCACAACTCTGCAAGATTTGCAGTTGACCTCAAAATATGGCAAGACAACAACCATACACTTGGTTGAAAAATAAAGTAATGTCCAAAAAGTTGAGATCTTTATTCACTATATATATGATTTATTATATAGTTTGTAGCATATGAACATCGCAAGTACCTAAATTCACTGGGGTTGTCTGGCCAAAATTCAAGCTTTCTCGAATGTTCTGGGAATAGATTAAGTAAAAGACGATCGCAAAAATCATTAATTTGCTTGTCTGAAAGATCTCGCTCTTCTTCATATCCATGACGATATTTCGATTCCCCTTGAGCATATTTCTGTTTTTCTTTGAGCGGAAGTGCAAAAAATTGCTTTGTAACATCACATAATCTGCTAAGTAATGAGCTTGAAACCCCATGTCCTATCGCCTGCAAGTAAGTCAACTAAAGTATCATTAAGAAACATCAAGTTTCTGAATTGAAGTGAGTAAAATGACATACCTGAAAGTAGCCCCAGGTAGAGATAGCTTGTCTGAGTTTTTCAAGCTCAGCAAGTCCTTGCTCAGAAGAAAGGGGAGGGGGTGAGGATAGTAGACTCAGATCAATTACAGGAATAGGGGCAATATGAGAATGATCGTTGACTTCATAAAGGTCCGACATTGAAACCAAGTTGGTAGCTTCGGGTTTCACAATCTCAGCCATCAGAAAAATTGTCAAATCAGAAACTAGAATCTAAGTAATGCCAAGCGATCTGGTTATGTGAAAGTAAATTACAGCACGATACTTGAGATTACTGCAATTATGTACCTGAAAAATTGACAGGTCCTTGTAATAAGAAACAGAGAGTTGACAAATAGAAACTTTATGTCATTGCAAACGTTAGTTCGTATAATTTATTTATGCATGTAGTACTTTGTTGTCTCGTTATTGGCAATCTAAAGTCAACGTGTTCTAGTCCTTTTTCACATACGATTTAATGGGCCATTAAGTTCGGTAGCCTTCTCTTATTGTTAGAAAATGATTAGTTTCAAAAACAGAACAGTCCCAGAGTTGAAAAAAACTGGTGGCATGGCGCAGAAACGAGGCTTATCCACTGGTCTTTCCAATGGCTGTCCTCCTTTCAGGCTTTCACACATCATATAAAACCCAACTTCTGCGTCTTTTTTTACATTTTCTCACCTGGTTTCGGTTGTCCTGAGCGTTGTGCCACTCTTTTTGAAGACATGGCAAAACCTTCACTTAAAGCTGACAACTTTTTCGCTCGCTCACCCTCCCCAATCTCACCTTCCTCAATCTTCACCAACTACCGGAAGATCCTCTTTGTAAACTCTCTGGACTCTGCCTGCTACACGAAGCTTGAAGTATAGTGTCTGCCGTAGTATGAAAGAGAGAGATAATGTCAAAGAAAGTGACTCTTCCAAAGTATTGACTAGTCCTCGAGTTGTTGATTTGCTGTGTAAGTTAGTACACAATTCCTTCAAGGATTAGCTGCAAATAAGCAATATATCGGAAACAGTTGCATTGTAAAAGAGAATGTGATGTTTGTTTATATCCTATCTCTTGTTGATCAATCATCTAGAGGGAACCAATTTCTGTCCCATCCAACCCTATCTACCTACAACCAGGGAGAACCTGAGGCAGGTGAGCAAATACAATGGAGAAAGGAGCAACAACAATGGGTTTTGACGAATTTACATATACAGGCTCCAAGGGAGGTATGTCCCCAGACGGATTTACAGTTAAAATCTTTCCATTGAGTAACATGGTTTGACTATGCAAGTTTCCATCTTTTGCTGATAGATGGTATTCTTCCCTTGTTGAGTCAGTCGCTGAACCTTGAGGCAGCCTAATGACTTCTCTTTTGTGAAGTCTACGAGACCAATGATGGCCATGCTTATCGGGTAGTAGTGTGAAAGTACTGTTAAAAGCTACATTGACATGAACTCTCGTGCTGTTGTCTAAGTTGATTAGAAGTAAGGTGGTTCCTTCCTGCAAGACAATGGATTTAATCAGAACAGAGAAAGGGTTATGCTGGTTGGTTACACCGCAGTATAAATTTGACTTACAGATTGTTTGGCACAAAGTGCATAAGCACGTATCATTTTTGACCCGGAAAAGCTTGTCGAAAGAACATTTCTTCCCATTAGTCGATGCCAAAGAAGAGCACTGCAACAACATGGAGGGATTCTCTCAGACCTTCCAATCTTTTGTGGCTTTAAGTTTGACTTCTAGTTTCTTAGATTTAAATGGAAGAAGCTCAGTGTTTTCAGTTACCTGTAGTAATCTGGATTTGGAGCAAAAGTAGTAGTGTCGAGTAAGCCATAATTTCCACCAATCAATGACTGTCTGCAATATGATTTCGTATCATAAGCTGATGCCATACCTAGCTGATCAAGATACCTGTTTGATGAAAGTCTCAGTTACATGTCAATCACACCTCGAAATGAAAAGGAAAATCATCTCAAAATTTGATTATATTTACCAGAAACTATAAACAAAAGCATTGCTGACAAGGTTTCGGCCGCTGTTGTAAGCACCCCCGGCTTCCCCCACCCAAGCTTTAGCTGAAGTTTTAGAAGTCTTGAGGATGTTTTGCAGGCCACTAAAGGTACTAGCCTCGCCATCAAGATAAGAGGGATTCAGGATCTTTTCAACAAGATGTTCATCAACACCTATAAAAAGCAAGGAATTTTGTCAAATCAGGCCTCTTTCTCTAAGCTTCAAACTTCAGAAATCAATTCTTCTTAAAGTTACCGGGACCAAGATTGTATATGTGGTGGGTTATCACATCTAAATAATCTCCAGTTATGTCAAGGAACTTTTTGAACCAAGCTTCATCATAGAATCCTCCAGGTGCTATGATTAGTGGCCTTGAGTCCCTTCCACTGTAAATTCTCTGTATGATCTTATATAGTGAGATTGTGTCAGAAGCATACTGGTCTGCTGCTACTCTTGTTCCAACTCCACTGCCACTCAATTCATTTCCTGCTAACACAAGTCAAAACTTGGTAGCAGAACTCATAGAGTAATCCAACAATGTTGTGACATAATGGCTTCAACGAAGAAAAAGACAAGTCCAAGATCATACCAACCTAGCTCCCAACCGTAAATAGAGTAGTTCTTTTGGGCAGTATATCTAATAAAAGATTCAGCATTGGAGTAGTTCCAAGCTCCTACTGCAGAGCCACCAGGTTGTATGGATCGACCAGCAAGAGCATTTAATCCAAATACAACTTTTACCCTGAATACAAGAAGTTAATAGAAAAATGAATCTCATGTTTCACTCCTACAAATGGGAAGAAAAGTTAAACAAAGGAAGGATAAAGATTTCTGTTACCCTGCTTTCTTGAAGAAGGCATTTAGCTCATCCCATCTGTACATGGGTAAGCATCCCTGAGTGAAGCCAAATATTTCAGAGGTATTTCTAACAAATTGGACACATGGTAGGTGATTGTCCTCAGTGTCATATATGACCTTGTCTTGCAAAGTTCCTCCTAATCTGATCTTTAGCGGTGTAAAAGCTGGATCATTGACCACATAAGCCTATTAACTGCATAGTAGTTGAGAGTTGCTGACAGAATTTAAACTAAATAGGCTTCTTAGTTCGTACCTTTTACGGCATTTAGTAATATTCTGTTGTTAAGGTCCTGAAAAACAAGAAGATGTTGAAGTAAATTTAGAGAGGAACAGATTGTAAGAAAAAATTTTAAAAGCTTCTGGACTATGAAGTTTGATTTTTAGCAGAATTGAAATTAACATAGTGAGTTCATATATCGTGATTGTTCACAAAGGGGCACGGAAAACTTTGGTGTAATTGTAGTTTATAAGGGAGCTCTTTGAAAATGGATGGAATAATGACCTCCATGGGTCAAGCTTTCAGCTTCACTCCATCAACTCGTGAAGTAAAAACTAGTCCAAAACGCATTAATCGATATTTCGAGGCATTGAGTTATAACAGGTCGCAAATCAAACCTAAAAGGATCACCCAAATGCCAAACCGACATTAAGGCCAGCATAAGTCATATTCTAAATTCGTCCACAAATATTCACACAACGATAGAGTGAGAGAGATGAAACAGAAAAAATAGGATAGTTCACCCCACTTGCATGTGTTTTACTTTAAGACCCACAGAAGAAATCTATAACATGTACTTGGCAGTAACTTCAGAAACATGAAAAATGGAACTGAAATAGACATACAAGATTAATGAGAGAAGCATAGCCCCAGCTACATGTCCCGTAGTCACACTTCTCAGGAGGCCACCAATCCAAAGTTGCACAAATGAAGTCTTCATCAATCCTTCCAATGGCAGCTTTCCCATCGATAAAAACTGTCCCCTGAACATTGCCACCTTGCGCAGCAACACCCTGTGAACTCACAGAAACAAAGCAGAAGCTAAACATACACACCAGAAACAACAACCCCATTTGACAAATCTGAGAAACAATCCAAGAAAAGTTGCAAGCTTTAAGATCTGAGGCTCTCTCTATGAATGAGTAAGGTAGCCATGAAAGTGCAGCGGTGGGACACAGCTAGGGAAGCTTACTAGGGAGTGGCTATAAAATATGATATAAGAAAGGGAACAAAGGTTTAAACTTTTACTTTGTTTAGATGTAAAGGTTTAAACTTCGAGCTCTATTCACGTGTGCCTGCCCAAAAGGAAACAGTAGAAAGTAAGTCTGGAAGACATGAACATGAAAACCATGGATTTATACAACTAATACACCATGTATTGGTATAAATCAATAAAAATTTTCAATTAATTGGACTTGAAAAAAAAGAAAAAGAAAAAGAAAAAGACAAATCAGGATCTTCTTCAGCTTTTTACTGAAAGTTCCCAAGGTTCTCTCCTCAACATCTTAGAAAAATCTTTTCATGAAGTTATAAAAATATTATTATAGCTAACATGATTAATATTTGCAAGCACAATAAATAGGTATGAAATATAAAAAAGTATATAGTTATCTCATTTTATAAATCGTTCAAAGAAAAGAAATTAAAAAACTTATGAAATCTTCATAATAGCAAAAATATCAAAATTTGCTTTTGATTTGCTGTTCAGCATGAACTATTTCATTAATCTATATCTAATTCAAGAAATATTCTTACACTTCTACAATTTTATTAAATATGAAATCCATAATAAATTATATTTCTTTTGGTATTATTTCGGTTGAGATGTCATAAATTCCAACTAATCCACCTGTTTACCAGTTCAAATGAGGATCAAACAAATCACCTTCCTTTCTCTCAAACTATCAGACTTTTTACCAACAACCCAACTCCCAGAGAGCAGGAAATTCTTTTGAGTGGAAATTGAGTTACCAAGCTATCAAAGACAGGTGTCAAACAGAACTGTGAGAAAGTTGTTGAGATCATATAGAAACCAAACGACCAAAGTTCCATGTGTCTGTCTCAAAGGGTTGGGCAACACTTGTCTAGTTAGTTTGTTAAGAACTGGAAATCATACCTCTCCCCTTATCATGAGGATTGTTTCTTAAAGAGAACAACTAAAGACCTTATCCCTTCAATGTTAGATAAGAGAAGACTATTATTCGGTGGAGTGAATTATTCAAGCCACTACCTAGTAGGGCCACGACTACATCAGAAGATTCAGACAGAGAACCAATAATATCTGTTATAGATTCTGAGAAGGAATGGAGTAGCTTTGTAACTGAAGTTTATTTCAATAAAGTGGCTCTGATAAAGTTACCATCTCTTGTTTTTGACCAAAATGGGAGGTATATACATATTAAAACTAGCCATAAATCTCGTTCCATTCCACCGAAGTTGGTCACAGCTTTAATTGATGAAAAATTGAATGTGACTTTTTAACTATAATTTGACGCCCCAAGAAAGGTCACCATCATCTTTTTTGTTTTGATCTTCAACCATTTTTGTCCATTTTCATCACTTGATAAGCTGAGGTATCTCAAGAGAACGATTTGGAGAAGAAATTGCATGTCTTCATCCAAGTTAACACTTACTAATGATTCAGAATATTTTCTCAAAGACTAAAAGTGACATAAGCATAAAATATAGATCAAGTTGATGAATGGCAAAGGGATATAGATCCTGTCCACTTTCACAACTTTAATCCTAAGGCAATAAAGATTGTATACATGATCAAGGGACCTTTCAAGTGAACTTTGTCTCGATGCCTTAACTTGCACGGTCAAGTGTAATATATCTATTATTCACGAGAAACCCTGTTCAGGACTTGTCTCACAATGTAAGACATGTCGATACTTACAAGAGTGGGAAAACAACAACGTAATCGGCTTTTACCTGGGGATTGCTTAGGTGATTTTAGTCAGTTTGTCTTGTCCAGATCCCTTTTAACTTTTGCCACAATTTTACGTCAAGTGTACTAATGTGACTAAAGCTCCGAGGCATACATACTCTAGCAAGAGCCAAAAAAAAGCAATACATATTTTCGTGTCAAGTGCTGAAATTATCAGCAGAACAAGCAAACCGAAGGGCAGAGACCATTTTGGTCCTATTGGGGTGATGAGAAAGTTCCAAATGGCCTGCAGTGAGGAGAATATTAATGTAAGATGAAAAGGAAAGGCCATAAATTTACGGAGTGAGAGAGGCCAAACAAGACCTAAAAGTTCTGTCCAGTAATGAAAATCAAATAGAAGCCTAAGGGCAGCTTAATAGGCATTGAAACAAACTCTTCAATCATTCAAACAAAAGAGAAAAGCATGATTTGATAGTTCAAGCTCGCCTGTTGATTTATGTATTTATCGGTCAAGTTTCTGAAGTAGTAATTATAGTAGATATCAGCTATGAGTTTAACCACCTCCTTTATCAGAAAGAGGCTGAAGAAAGATGAAGCTGTATAGGCATCGCTTTGCATGTATTATCAATCACTGGCAAGTCCTTGGTCTGTAGGTCCATTTACTTACATTTGTACTATACTGACCGAAACTAATTATATGGTATAGCTGATTATAATTTTATTTTTTCAACTGATTAATGTCATATAAACAAGTATATAAAATTTGCCTTGAGCTAGATTGCCTCCAACTTGCAGCTCCTTGTCTATAATAACTAATTAGTACATTACCTCTACTGAATTGTGAAAGCGAATTAGCTAATTTAATCTAGTTATTCTGAATTGTAGTTCTCCACTTCCGTAGTTCTTTACTTGTAGATTCTACATGATCATGGTCTGATAGTATAGTAGAAAGAAATGTATTTCTTTTGTGGAAGAACAAGAAGAATAGTAATAAGACATTCAACAGCCACATTTGGCTTGCAAGAAATCTTTTTACAGATTTCAAATCTGACTTTCAACTTCAAAGCTGTTCTTCCCGAAACAGATATTCGTAATTAGAAACAAAGTGAGATTAAATTAAAGTGGTATTGATTACATGGAAGCCAAGACATCAAAGATGAGAATAATCTGCAATAACATAAATTCCACAATAACAAAAGAGAGGTTCATTCAAGACGATGGTCAATCGTACTCTATGATGGCTGACATTCTCAATTCTCCCTAAAGCTAACTACCTAAAAGGGAACGAGATAATCTAGAAACATAGTGCTTAGTCTCACTTCTCTCACTTCCTCTTCTTAGTAGGAGGCTGAGGAACCTCCTCTTCCTCCTCTTCCTCCTCTTCTTCCTCTTCATCCTCCTCTCCATCTTCATCATCATCATCATCACCGTCGTCATCATCTTCGTCATCACTTCCCCCTTCGCCATTAGCTTCAGGGTCATGTTCGGGATCAGCCTCTTCCTCTCCTTCAGCGGAGAAATCTTCATCACGTGCATCATCATCCTGGTCATCAGCATTGTCATCTTCATCTTCTTCATCATCATCCTCAGTGTCACTGGCATCTTTGTTTTCTGCATCAGGCCGTTTTGTCTTGTGAAGTTCATCTAAAGGGAAGCTGCAGAAAGAGTGACACCTACCATTAAGATTCAATTCATTCAAACTAATAGACAATGCAAAATCAAGTAAAGGGACAAAATAGTCTTTGACCTCTCATTCCTTGGAGTCAAATGTGGCAATACATTGATTTCATTCAGCAATGATCCAGTCTGGAAGAGACAAAAGAAATCAAGAGGCAAGGGGTTATGAGCGAATAATCAAATGGATGTGACTGCAAGGCTGCCTGTTCAACCATGCACAAGGAAGCAGATGCACATACAAAAACACTCATAAAAACAAAATTTCTGCTAGTAAAGTTTCCAAGAAATGAAAAATCTCCCTAAATAAGACACAAACCAAAGCAGTACCCTTGTATGATATACAGCTGAAAACGAAAAGTGATAATATCAAATATCATAAGCTCCAAAAAGGTTCAAGTAAATTACTACATGTTAAATGCTTGGAAAAGTGATGAGCCATACTAAATCCAACAGAAAACCAAAAACAGCAGAACCTACCAACACAAGAACAATGGGTACATCCACACGGAATTATGAAATCAGAGCAGTATTGTATAACAGCAAGAACCAAGGACCATAATTACATATCTCAAGAGTAAGCAGCAAGCACTACCCAGCGCATACAAAAACCAAACAATTACATTAGGAATCCCTATAATCAGACACATAATTCAAGTATCAGATCAACCAAATTAAAGCCATACCAACTTTAAGCAAGAAAAATCTAAACTACAGTTGAAATAAGCAAAAGTTAGATTGTTCTACAAGTCCCGTTTCTAGAACTTTTGATAGGACTTCAGAAAGAGTAATATTTTCTATAAGCTAAAGAATCTGTCCATAACTACCTTCACTAAGTCTACCAAATCATCCCCTTTAGAAGAGCACAACGGCCTCTGAAAACTTCTAAAGATACAGAATCTGTCCATAACTACCTTCACTAAGTCTAGCAAAGCTTTAGAAGAGCACAACGACCTCTGAAAACTTCTAAAGGTACAGAACCTGTCCATAACTACCTTCACTAAGTCTAGCAAATCATCCTCTTTAGAAAAGCACAACGACCTCTGAAAACTTCTAAAGGTACAGAATCTGTCCATAATTACCTTCACTAATTCTGGCAAATCATCCTCTTTAGAAGAGCACAACGGCCTCTGGAAACTTCCAAGTGTTGCAAGTTTGAGAAAAAAGACTTGAAACAAAATCGAAAGTTCCAGAATTTCAGACACACATACTAGCACAACAAATAAAGCCCTAATTTTCCAAAATCAAGCATGCCCATAAAAGAAGAAATAAAATAGAAACTAAACCATCAAACACGAAGAAGAAAAACGACAAATAACTAAACAAGGCCAAGACTTTGAAGAAAAAAGATAAAGGACCAAAATTGAATTGAAGCCAAACAGAGTGATACCACAAAGAGCAAGGAAGCAAGAGACTTTGCAGCAGCCAAGAGAGTCTCTAGCGCCATAGTCTCCAGAACAGCGCAAACCCACACACTCCTCTCCACAGAGCTCACCTCCATTGCTTCTACACGAATTATATTCTCAAAACAACACACACCCAATACACAATCAGTCCAAATAACCTAAAAGAGTGCAGTTAGTGTGTCTTTGGGAGCAAACTGAGGAGGGTTCGAAGAGGGACCTGAACCAGACAGGTGTACTGGGGCAAACCCTAATTCGATAGGGTTTTTGATTAACATGGATATCTCCAGTTCAGTTTTGGCTTGTTCCAGACAAGAGTACACGAGGTTCAGCGGCTATTGGAATGCCGTGGAAGCAATAGAGTGGGTCTGGCAATAGGGGATTTTGATTTTATATCTTTACTTTTGACATCCCACTTTTAATTAGGTCAGATTCTGGAATATCCTGTTTTCTATTTTGTATTTCCTTATTGACTTTGTGAGGTTTCTACATTTTAATGCCTTGTACAATATTACAGTTTAATTTGTTCACTTAATTCTAGAAATTAGGTGCATAAGAATCGCCAAGAAGGATTTGTAAATTTTAGTTAATAAAGTGAAATTTTTTCCTAAGAAAATTAAAAAATATTAGATATTTTTGTATTATTATTTTTGACACTTTACATATTACTTTTTCTTCATCATCATTATCATATCCCGAAATCTTACTGTGAAGTAGAGTCCGTTATATAATGGAGAGATTGTTTCCAATCATTATCATATCCCGAAATCTTACTGTGAAGTAGAGTCCGTTATATAATGGAGAGATTGTTTCCAATAAGTTGCAGATGTGACAAGATAATAATAATAATGTAGGTTTAAAGAGTATCTAGTGATGCATAATAATAGTGACATAACTAGTGATGCATAATAATAGTGACACTTTACATATTACTTCAATCTTGAAATTAAGGGAAAAAAAGTAGAAATTGTTGTCACAAATCTAAATAAACCTTTTAAAGAATATAGGAAAAATCGAATAAGCTAGGAAGCAAAGTAATATTTGATAATTAATATCTTAGAAATTAAAATATAATTTTAATAACAAAATCAAATAACTGAAAAATGATATGAATTCAAATACTTATTTAATGTTTTCATATTAACTCGTAATAGATTGTTTGTAAATCTCATGTAGGGATAACACTTTTAAAATTTTAATTATTACATATTTAGATCTTCATTAAGAAAAGAAAATTTGTCAACTGGAGTCTGAACCACCAGGTTTAGACAAGAACAAACGGGCCTGAGATGAGTCAAAGGTGCTCTGACCAAGCTAACTCCATATAGTTGCGTTTAAAACATTCAAATTATTTAATTTATGATAAGTTAAAATCCTTTTAATCTCAACAACAAAATATTTTCAGATTTGGGGTAAATATAGATTGATCACGAAGATATATCAAAAGATTTGAACTTTGACCAAGATCATTAAACGTGTGTGCCTATATAAGCCAAATCCTGAAGTAGGAAAGAGGCAGTAGAAACACTTTCTTGCGACAAGATGACGAAAGCTCATGCTGTCACCAACTTGGTATTTTTAGTTGTTTCTGTTATAGTTTTAGTACTGGCTCATGCTAATTTAGGTGTTGTGGGAGCGGAAGAGGAGATTTGCTCGTGTAAGAAAGCATGCCAATATGCTGATAACTCGACCCCAGGATCATATTACGCCGAGGGCAGGAGGAGAAATGGAGAGAAATGTTATTGCTGCTGTAGTTGTCCCAATCCTAACGGTGTTGGTGACGACGTGTCTTCAGTTTCATTATCATCTGCTCCCCATGTTCTGGTTCAGGACCGGTCTCCAAAATCACCTCCATCTGATGCATCACCTGCTCCATCCCCTTCTGACGAGATTGATCCTCCTACTGCAAATCCCCCAGATGACACTAAATATCCACCTGTTGAACCTCCTGAGGCAAGTACACCAGTAGATGCATCACCAGTTCCATCCCCATCTGACGAGATTGATCCTCCTACTGCAAGTCCCCCAGATGATTCATCTGATTATCCACCTGTTGAACCCCCTGAGGCAAGCCCACCAACGGATGCATCACCAGCTCCATCCCCATCTGATGAGACTATTACGATCCCTCCTACTGCAAGTCCTCCAGAGGATTCTTCATCACCAGCTCCATCCCCTTATGATGAGATTATTACTGTTCCTCCTGCTGCAAGCCCTCCAGAGGAATCTTCTTCACCAGCTCCATCCCCATCTGACGAGATTAATGCTCCTACTGCAAGTCCTCCAGAGGATTCTTCTTCACCTCCATCCCCATTTGACGAGATTATTACTGTTCCTCCTGCTGCAAGTCCTCCGGAGGATTCTTCAACGCCAGCTCCATCCCCATCTGACGGGATTAATCCTCCTACTGCAAGTCCTCCAGAGGATTCTTCTTCGCCAGCTCCATCCCCATTTGACGAGATTATTACTGTTCCTCCTGCTGCAAGTCCTTCAGAGGATTCTTCAACGCCAGCTCCATCCCCATCTGACGAGATTAATCCTCCTACTGCAAGTCCCCCAGAGGATTCGTCATCACCAGCTCCATCCCCATCTGATGATATTAATCCTCCTACTGCTGGTCCTCCAGAGGATTCGTCATCACCGGCTCCATCCCCATCTGATGAGATTAATCCTCCTACTGCAAGTCCCCCAGAAGACTCGTCTGACTATCCACCTGTTGAAGCTCCTAACGCAAGTCCACCAATAAATGCAGAACCAGCTCCAGCACCTCCACCTCTAAGGGTAATTACACTTCCAGTCCAACCTCCAACATCACAATCATCAAACGATACAGGCAGCTGCGCAGGACTACCTCCGCTACTGCAAAAGCAGGTACCTAAGGATTGTCAAGCAGTACGAAGACCACTCTTCTATTGCATAAGAAGTATTGCGTTCTCAATGGCGGATCCATTCGCTCCTCTTAGCAAAAGATGTTGCGATGTTATCAAAGAATATAGGAAAAATTGCTGGAACAACCTGTTCAACCCCTACTTCCCACTTGATCCTGAACATCAGTGTAAACATAATTTTCTTAATTTCCGTCATTAGTTAGCAAATGTACTGTTTGAAGTAGTTTTAAGTCCAGTGTCACCTCTGTTTAATTTCCTGTTAGTTATCTGCAGCTGTTTTCTTCAGTTTCACTTTTACGGTCGGATGTATTAAGTCATATGAGTCAATAAAGAATGGTAGCTTGTTTCAATTCATCTTCTATCTTTCTTGCTGTCTCATCCTTTACAAACCTCAGGATGAATGAAGTCCTGAGAATGATGTCCTTTTTCGGGAAAGCCTGATACGTGGAACTACAGAAGATGATGATAACTAAATGACAAGAAGAGTGAGATATTATCACAATCTCAGTTAAATCTGTTACATATCATCGTAAAAAGTCAATGAAATATTCAACCTTACCATTCAGATAGGTTAAGGGATCATGAGCCATGACAGCCGAAAACCTAAAGGTATGTCATCTTAATCTGGAAGTAACCTCAGCAGTCGCCAGTGACAAGTAGCTTGTTTCTCGTATGAATAGGTTTGTTTTTCACTAGAACCAGCAAGGTTGGCAAGAAAATCCGAACTCACGTGCGACCAAGTTAGTGAACACTCCATGCAGCCCTTCCTCTAAAATTGACCGCAGTTCAGTGTTTAGGTCCGACTCCGAGGATGCCTTTCTTGCGAACACAAACTTACAAACATGTGGAAACAAATCTACGGTCAGTGTTAGTGTACAGGTTAGGTCTTAGCAGTTTCGTTAGATTTCCAAAGACCAAGGTTCCTTCTTTAACTTACTCCTTTCTCATCATTGAATGTGATTTGACTCATGTATTTTGTCTGAACAGGAAGAAAGTACTTGGTCATCATAGATATTAACTTTTATTAATTACAATTTAAGGAGTAACTATGATAATTACATAATTTATTATTTTATATGTGAATTGACTAATTTCACGTTAATTAATTTAGGAATGTAAATATTTTATTTATTAGTGAAATATAATTTTTAGAATAACTCAAAATATCATTATTAGAGTGGATATGATATGTAGATTCATTAATGAGAAGTATTTGGAAAAGGGACTATTTTATCATATAGCCGTATGTCCAAACCATTTTTTAATGAGTGGAAGATTAAAATTCGGATCAGCAATATAAAAATTTCGAGCCTCACGTTAATATAATAATAAAAGAGTATCCTTTGCAAAATTAATTAATTTGATGGTTAATTTAACAGGTTCTGCCTATTTTTGGAAACATAGGAAATAGGTCGGAAGTTGCCAACAATTGAATCTGATCATAATAAGATAGGGAATCCAAAGAGATAGTTGCTGCATAAGGGGGTTTTGTCTTCGACTCTCTTCCTCTATTTGCTATTTCCTTCTCTGAGAATTTCCGGGTCAAGACGGGACGGCTAAAACGACCCGGCCCGGCCCAAAATCCCCAATCTCCGACTCCTTCTGGAAGCCCTCCGTTTGATCGAGTCAGGCAATTTCACCGGCCACCCAACTGAGAGAACTTGAAAAAGGAACGTTCTGTAAAGTTTTTGGGAGGTGGGTATTGGTTGAAAAATGTCGTCGGAGATCGAGGTCGTCGAGGAGGTGCAATCTGGGGATTTGGTGGGTGTTAATGATGGGGTTGGAAACGGTGAATGTGGGGTCGTTGGGGAGGAGAATTTGAAAAACGATGTTTATACAGCGGCCGCCTATGGGGATTTGGAGAAGCTTCAGAGATTGGTTGAGAGTGAGGGTTACTCTGTTTCTGAGCCTGACGGTCTCGGTTACTATGCGTTGCAGTGGGCTGCTTTGAATAACCGGACTGCCGCCGCTCAGTATATCATTGAGGTCTGTCTCTTTGCCTCTCTGTCTCTTTTTTATGCCTTTCGGTTTTCTCTCCGTCTCTTTGTTTATGTGACGTGGGCTTATTGAGATTTGAAAGGTTTTGTTCAAATGTGCTTTTGATGGGTTTAATGAAATGATCGTTGGCAGCGTCGTTCTGGAATTGTCTTAGGGGTTTGGTGGTGTTGCATTTGCTTAGTTGGTGAAGCGGTTTCCTTTCTTTCGTTTTCTTTTCTTTTGGTTTAATAGTTTTTTTATAGGTAAATTTTGTTACTTTGATTGCCCAAATATCAAGTTAATTTAAGGTTTATTTGTTTAGCTATTTTGTGGGTTGCTTGAGTAGGGCGCATTGGGTCATCTTGGCTTATTGATAGCTGAATTGGGGTTAACAGCATTCTCGTTTCTGTTTTCATTTGTTGTTTTCTTATGATGAAAAAGGAGAAATACTTTGACGCTATTGTTCGGATGATTATTGAGACAGGAGCACGGTTTCACATCTCTTATCAGTTTTTTGTTAAGTAGGTTTAGTTGTTGGTTAGTGGGTGACTGGTTTGAGTTAATAACACACTGATGTGGGTTTGATGCAAGGTTCTTATTATTATTATTTTTTCGCATCGATAGAGTTTAAGGCTAGTTGCACTTAATGGGGTGTTCTTATTTTATCAGCACGGAGGAGATGTGAATGCAGCAGATCATACTGGGCAAACAGCACTGCATTGGAGTGCAGTCCGGGGCTCAATCCAGGTCACAGAGCTTTTACTTCGAGAGGGTGGCTGTGTAAATGCTGCTGATATGTATGGCTATCAGGTTAGTGCTTCATTTTAGTGTAAGTAGTATATAAGTAGCTCGTTTAAGGGAGATTAGTTTAGCCTTCTTCATTTTGATTTCAAGCGATCATGAAATCAGTGCTGTTTTAAATACAATAGTTATGCTATTTAGTGATTCATAACTAAATTAATGCAAATAATTTTTCATCTAATGCATGACAATAGATCCATGCATGAAGAAGAATGTATGTGGGAATTTTATTTACAGATGCCTACATTTTAATTGGAAACTCAGATTAAAGTCCATATAGATAGCATATCCATTATATACCTCGATGCATTTTCAGCCATAGTTGATAAATTGCATGTCATGAGATGTGAGGGGATTAGCTTATGAAACTCTTATTGCTACAGAGGGGTGAGTAATCATGCTTGCCAACTTGTCCTTTTTTCCTTTTACGGGGTTTCCATTTAAAGTTTACTGATGGCAATAGCTTCTTCACCATATTAGTTGTTTGATTGGTCTTCTATTGTTGAAATGAGTGAACATTTTACATGTTTGCTTAGTATTAGTTTTAGTTTTATGAAGGTGAAGGATGTTGGTTCCTTAATTCTTAGCTGCTCTGTGAGGACAAAGCATGCTAATTGTTCATTTCTAATGACTTCAGCCAACACATGTTGCTGCTCAATATGGTCAGACGGCTTTTCTCTATCATATTGTCTCCAAGTGGAATGCTGACCCTGATGTTCCTGATAATGATGGAAGAAGCCCTTTACACTGGTATATAAGGAAAATTTAAATCATATGCATCTACATTTATTTGTGAGAGTGCCTATTATCATTTTGGGATGCCTAAACACAGTGCTGTCAAATTCCGTTTAGATTGAGCTACTTTCATATAATCTTTTTGTTTCTGTCAAAAATTTCTTTAATGTTTTGCATGCTGCACATTTGCTATCTTAGTCAGCTTTTATGTGGTGTTATTTTGAATCTTAAGTCATTTTCATTTGCTTGCCTTGTTATACTATTATATTTTATCTTGTTCCTGAAGAATTGCAGCTAAGGTATCAGCAATTTAGGTGATGATTCCTGTTTGTTTTTGGTTTATTTTTGGAGAATTTTAGGGCTGCTTATAAAGGTTTTGCGGATTGTATACGTCTTCTACTGTTCCTTGATGCTTATAGAGGGCGCCAGGATAAAGAGGGTAAGTGTCCAAGCTTACGTTTTTAATTTTCTTCACCTCAAGATTTGATAAGGGATTGACTATACTGATGAAATTCTGTTAGAGGCTTGTGTTCCTATGTCTCATCTGTGTTTTGATCTTAAATATCTAGGTTGCACTCCACTTCACTGGGCTGCTATTAGGGGCAATTTGGAGGCATGCACAGTGTTAGTTCAGGCCGGTAAGAAGGAGGACTTGAGAGTGACTGATAATACTGGGCTTACACCTGCGCAGCTAGCCTCTGACAAGAATCACAGACAAGTTGCTTTTTTCCTTGTAAGTGTTCAGCTATAAAGTCTTTTATATCGTTTAGATATGACACATAATATGATCTTTTTCCCAGGGCTTCTTTATGTGAGTTTTAAAGGTATCATTTACTTACATGGTTACTCCCTGTCTGGCTACTTATCTGGACGTGAAGTGATGGCTGCCTTCACTTTTTCTGCACCATATGCTGAATATGAGTTTCTCAAAGGTCTATTGCACAAATAAACAGACCGTGATGCTCTCCAATCCTCTTCCCACATCAGAATGACAGGATTTTGTTTTAAACACATTTAGAACTTGAGAAATTTGGAAAGACAACTGTTGTTTGGCAGGTTCCTCTCATGGTAAACATAGCAATTGTCTGTAGGTTTGACCCTCTTCTTCTTTTCGATGAAACTCACCTTTGCATGTTATACTACAACCTCTGGTATGAAGTGTGCTTCTTTCAAAATACTTGTATTCTGCTCAGTGCTTCCCACCATTGCAATAAAATTGCATGTCAAACAACTTTTGTCGATGTTGCTCTATTTTATCATTTAATTTTGTTTCAATTTTGTTCCAAGGTAGGTTTATTTCATATTTGGATTATATTTTTCCAAATTGCTTGTGCTTTAAGAGTTGTAATTTATATACTACATTGAAACTGAACTGCAGGGAAATGCTAGAAGGTTATTTGACAAACGTTGTGATGGGAACAGTCGGCTGGGACGTCTCTCAAAGTCAGGACTTGCGCATGTGCTTTGGTTTATAATCCTAGCTATGTTGATAACCTATATCCATGCAGTTATTATGGGTATTTATCCTTAGCTGTATCTTGATTATGATGGTTCATCTACTCTCAACCTTAGCTTGCCATGGTATTTCTTTTCTCTTGATACTTTTTGATATTTGATCTGCAGCTTCAGATCTGCCACGGTTAACGGCGGGCTTTGCCTTTCTTGCCTGGCTGGGTGTTCTTCTGGCAATTGCTGGACTAGTCATGTTTTATAGGTGTAGCAGGTATATTACATAGAGCATGCTATAATACTGGTTGAGTAATTGAATGTATCTGTGTTTATATCTTCTCTCCAACACATCCAACTGCATCTCAAGATAAAAAAGGAAGATTAAAAATTTAAAGCTACAAAAGTATGTGCAAGTTTGAGTTACCCCAGCTTTTGACTTTTGTTTCAATTTTGTTCTCCTTGCTTCTTTGTAGGAAGGACCCGGGTTTCATTAGAATGAATGTACACGATCCTCAGAATATGAAAGATGACGTGCGTTCACATTCTTCTTACCCACCTTTCAACTGTCTTCCAACTATTTGCACACTAAGCTTTACCTGGTAGACCTTGTCTTGTTGGTATTTTCTCCGAGATGGTATTAGACATTATTTTTCTATGCCTTAGGAACCTCTATTGAAGATTGAGATAAACAACCCTGCCCTGCTAGCCGGTAATTGGTCCCAGCTCTGTGCCACATGCAAGGTAATCCTTTGTGCTGATTACTACTCCATTTACTTTGTTAATATCTTATATCGGCCTAATTTCTGCTGATAATCATGTTTTGAGAATTTATTGGTCTTTTATGTTGTATTATGATCAGATAGTAAGACCTTTACGTGCAAAGCACTGCTCCACATGTGATCGGTGTGTTGAACAATTTGATCATCATTGCCCTTGGGTTTCCAATTGCATTGGAAAGGTGTGTAAATGAATTTATTTGCACCTATATTTCCACTTCTTATGTTGTTGGTTGAACAAATACAACTAATAATTTCATTTGCATTTAGGTAGCTTGACCACTTTTAGGCTGTTTGGTTCAGTACAGGGCATAATCCATCCCAAATTTGAACAATTGGCTAGGGCAGAGTGTTAAAGGCTGAAAGGTGAGGAAGGATGAATGTCTAGAGAAGACAAGAAGGGATTAGCCCTTGGAATTAACTGTTTCTCATGGTGGAAAGAATTGGTCAAAGAAAATAAAACTGATAGGGATTGGCTGTAGGAATGTGAATCCATAGTGGGGTAATGTTATCTTAAAACTACAATACAAAAACCTGGAATCATTTTCTTGAAAATGAAAAAATGGGGTAATATTTTCTGGCTGGTTAAGGGCTGGATAGGTTTCAATTCCACTGCTGTTGAAGTTACAATAGTGGCCCCTTGAATCTTATGTCAATTAATACACAATTAGGCCTTAAATTTGCCATTCATTTGAGTTATCATATTTGATTTTCATGTGGTTACTGGTTTAGATTTTTACTTCTTTGGCATTATCATATCTTTGCATAAGGTATACTTGGTCCCTGTTGCAGTGATCTAGTGTCTTGTTTCTGATGCAGAAAAACAAATGGGATTTCTTTGTGTTTCTGGTTCTAGAAGTGTCAGCTATGTTGATAACCGGTGCAGTGGCTCTCACAAGTATGTGATTTTTAAAGCATTTATATAGTCTTTTTTGCCTGATTTTTTCCCCTTCTCTACTCGTTTTGTTGGGCAGAGGTGGAGTTCCAAAATATTCTTACAAACTGATGATTAATACACAGGGGTTTTGATTGATCCAATGGCTCCTTCTTCATTTGGATCATGGCTAAATTATGCTGGTATCCATCATGTCGGTGCAATATCATTCTTGATTGTGGATCTGTTCCTCTTCTTTGGTGTGGCAGCATTGACTATTGTACAAGCTTCTCAGGTAAGTTGGGGCATCCTCTTACTAATAATGAAAGCTAGAATTCTAGTATCTATCAATTATAAGTTCCACCTCTCTCTCTTTTCTTTTCTGTGCTTTGAGAAGTGCTGTTAAATTGCACTTGTGAACATCTAGTGTTAGTAGTTTGCCTAGTAAGGTGTGTGAGATCTAATCCGAGCTTCGCTGTGATTGAACTTTTGCGGGTTCAATAAAATCTGAGGCTGCTCAAAGTTGCGCTGAATCTTGTATGCAAAACTTGTGAAAACTTATGAATGAAACTTCTTGCATTGAAGATATCTTAATGGAGAATGTTCTGAACACTTGTTCTTGTGCTGATACCTATCCACTTCATACTTCAGATATCTCGCAATATAACAACAAATGAAATGGCAAACGCGATGCGCTATAGCTATCTGAGAGGTCCAGGTGGTCACTTCAGAAACCCATATGATCATGGCTTTAAAAAAAACTGTTCAGACTTCTTGATCAACGGCTACAACGAAGATGTAGAATACGTTGAAGATTTATCAGATTCAGAGGGTATAGGTTTGATGCGTATGACAAGAAATACAAATTTGCCAAACGGAGATGCGCATTTGCATCAGGGCAATGGCAACGGCAATGGCCATGTTGCTATTAATGTAGATTCAGAGAAGAAAATGCAGGACTGTCATGCTCATTCTTTCCATTGCAGCCATAGTAAACACACGAAGTCAAAAAGTGCCCCTTTGGGGTTGGGACTTGGCCTTGGTTGGAACAGTGCCCGGAATGTTTCAACTTCATAATGATTTGTCTTCTTACATGGAACAAGCTGATATAGATGATTGCTTGTATCATAATTTTTTTTACTTTTTTTGGTTCCCAAGTTTGTATGTTGCCCCATTTTGCTCCTCCAGGTAGCTTTATTTTTGTACAAATTCATTCATAGCAGTTGCTTGTGAGATTCAGCTTGTAACCCTCTTGAAATTTAAAAACAATGTTCATATGAGATATCCATTTATTAAACTACAAATGATTGTCATATTGGTGGGTTTGGTACTTTCACATCACTAGCAACTTCCATTTTACTTGACATCTGATATTTTAACTTAAATTAATTCCAGGCCTTGTTTAAATCTGAATAATAGACTCAGTTTTCTTCTGGAAAATATTCAGTAATTGCAGTTTTGTTAGTTCTGAAGCATGATGTTATGTTATTGTGTTATTCCCAGCCCATTCCCAAAGCACGGTCCAATGAACTGTAAACATTAGGTGACGTGGCGGTTTCTTAGTGGGTAAGCATAGAGCAGGGCCACCATGTAATAACTCCGACGACGAGTTGGAGTTGTACACATTTCTTCTTTCTTCCTCCCCTTCTTTCCTTCACCGTCAACATCCCAAAAGCTTCGATTTTTAATATATTTAGTGTTTTTTCAATTAAATTTAAAATAACCCTTTTCCCTGATACATCTAAAGATGAAAGTTTTGTGGTTGACTTTAGTTGTATACACTTTCTACAGTTGTGTTTTAGCTGATCAGATCTTCACACCTCATGCAGGTAACAGCAATTTGTTCTTACTTTGAAGAAGAAACTTCAACAATAATTTATATTTTCACTTTTCAAAACCTCGTTAAATCTTTGAAATTTGCCGATAGTCGTCGAAATTTGAAGTCTTCTATGCCAGCTTTCTAGGTGTTTCTGGATATTTTACTCGAGGGCGTTGTTGGTGATATCGGGGAACTTATGTTTGTGGTGATTAACGTACATGTAGTATGAGCTTGAAATGAATTTGAATGAGTGTTAGTACAGCTGGGTCAATGTCAAAGATGTGCATGCTTGTGTATGCCTTTTGCTTTTTCTGGAACCGAAGTTCATCGTCTGTTTGAAGTTAATGGGGGGGTTGTTCATAGGATTGTATGGCCTAAGAAATTAAACGGTTACTAACTGTAAAATTCGTGCTTAATTGTGCCTCGCTGTAGAAGTTTTAGCTATTTCGAGATGCTAAAATGTATCTGTCACTGCTGCGTTGTACAGCTATTAGTTCAAAGCCTTAACTTACTACTGCAAATTTCAACATCAACTGACCAGTTTACAATAAGTTCCTGTCTTGGTGTGATGTTCCTGTTTTGATTGGTGTGGTCGATTCCTATGCATCTTTAGAGATTGGATACACATTTAAAAGATTTTTTCGTTGGCAGGTGGGACGTTCAGTCGCAGCTCCCGAGAGCCAAAGTATAAGATTGAATTCCATCCAGAAGACTCACCTTATCATCCTGTGCGTAACACTATGGTTCTTCATGTATATTGGTTTTTCTATTCAGTCAGTGAGCAGATGAGTACCCTTTTTGTGGTTCTAGCTGCTTGCATTATTTTCACCATCTTATTACCTGTATCTCCGTGGGCAAACCATTTCTCTGTATCATATTGATATGATATATAGGTATGACTAGTAGAGATATAGCATAGTAGATGGAAAGCAACACAAATAAATGGATAACATTCAATTACAACAACAACAATAATAACACCCAGTATAAAATATAAATCCCGCTAAGACAAGGGTTTGGGGATGTCTTATAGCATGGAGTCTTACCATTAACTAGTAAAGATGCTGTTTTCAAATTTGGAAATAGTTTCCATTAAAAGATAGAGATCGTATTCCTTGTGCCTATTGACTTCAATTTCAAAAACTGTGTTACTACTAGTTTAATACTCACTCTGTCTCAGGTCACTGTAACCTTTAATTCGATCTCTCCTTGTTCTTTGTTTATTGCATCAAATGTTTCTGTGTTTATTCTGAGTGTTTATGACATATGTGGCTGCCAAAATCTTTGCAGGATGAAGACCAAGAATCAGTTATGATGCCTAAAAAAAATGGGCAGAGATATTTATGTTTCTTACCCAAAGTGGAGAAAACCAAGACTGGAAAGCCAGTTAGTCAGCTAAATATTAGCAGCATTATTGTGGAAACTGAGAAACGGGTTAGCATGAAGACACCAGATGAGCTACTTGAAGTATTGAAGGACCAGTGTTTTCTCAGGGTTAGTGTCTGATTCCCCCATTACCTTGAAAGTGTCTTAAACACTTGTACCTGCTGAGTTGACCCTTGTGCTTTTTGGGAGGTGGGAGAAGGGGGTTGGATGGGCAAACTACTACTTGCACTTATTTGTTTGCCTATTTTGTCTTTTGGTTTGGAATAAACTTTTGTTTTCATCCATGAATTATTTTGGTGGTTGATGCAGCAAGAGGGTTGGTGGTCTTATGAATTCTGCTATCAGAAGAAGTTGAGGCAAATACATACAGAAGATGATAAGGTAAACAGTTAATTGATTCTCATTTTCTTGACATTACATTTCTCTATTTGTTAGTAAGCATGTTGATATACATGTATTGAACTTGCGCGCATGTTCTTTTTGATTTATGGAAGGTAGTGATTGAGTTTCCTGATTATTAATTTAACCTGGTGTCGATATATGTCCATTACGTGTTTGTAGCAATTCTTGTCATAGTATTAGAGATTGCAGTAGCCATCTGGTTTATTGTATGGTCTCGGATGATTTATTTCATTTACTAATTACTGGAACAATCAAAATCTGTTCTGCAGCACCAACCCCTTTATCCATTACCTATGACCGCGTGTCTATGCCTACATTTCAAGAATGTGCTTTTCTTAATTCATTTTCCATATTGTCGTGCAATTATCTGACAGAAAATATTTTCATTTTAGTTGGTTCAAGAATTTGTCTTGGGTGTCTATGATGAGGAGGCTACAGCTGCCTTCAACCAGAATCTGTCCGACATTTCTACTCTAAAAGATCCTCGTTCAAAAGATGCATCTCAAAGGTATGGTTTTTTATACATTCAATAAACTTAGGAGGGGTCAAGGAACAAGGTACTAACCACTGTAATCTACTATTTGTTCAGGTATCATGCACATCAGTATACAAATGGAACCACCTGCGATCTAACAAATCATCCCCGAGAAACTGAAGTATGTATTAGAGAAATGTTTGCAGTGAGAAATTTTCTCTTTGCTTTTTCCTCCAATTTTATGTATTTTTTCCCATCTATAAATCCACAGGTAAGATTTGTATGCTCAGAGCCTAGAGCAATGATTAGTTCAATCACGGAGCTATCTACTTGCAAATATGCGCTTACAGTACAGTCCCCGATGCTTTGCAAGCATCCGTAAGTTTCTTTAACTCTACCTGGGTGGTAGAACGAGTGATGCTAGATCAGAAGGGATAGATCTGATATTGTTAAACAGTATCATTCTTTATTCAGAGATCTTAAGAGGTTTAGCTGAATCCTTTTTGGTCAATAGGTAACAAGCCAACACTATATACAGATAATAGAGAGCTGTCTCTGGTGTTGAAAAGATTAAACCACTGTTTTCTTGACAAGAACCATGTTGGCCCTACGGAAGTTCGTGTTCCTATTTATTATTTTCTTTTTGTTGTCCTTCAGTTCTATGATACCAGTTGATTCTGTCTAGTATATATTGATGCATGCCATCTACCTTTGACTGCAGATTGTTCCAAGAAGAGAGACCAGTGTGGCACACCATTAACTGCAACATTTTCTCCAAGGACCACGAGGGAACTAGAGCTGAGAAAGACAAAACTGAAGATAAACAGATCCTAATGGTAGCACAGAGTGAAAATCCATCCAACTAAGGTGCAGACGAATGAAGCATTATCTGAAATTTGCCATTGCGGGTCATTAACATTTAGATGCAGACCAGGATAACAGTTTTAGTCAGTAGGCACAATTTTCACCGTAATAGCTTTTTCCTTTTACATATACATTTTTTAGAATTTTATTTACTTAAAGACGAGAGCATTTTTCCTTTACTTATTGCCATTATAAATATTTGTTTCGAGGTTAGAGTTAGATAATTATCACAATATCGACGATTGATATGAATTTTAAGGACGAATAGGATTTCGAAGGTCCATGCGAAGAAAGCCGACATTCTGCCCAAGAGCAAATGAATCACCCGGAACCAAGCCATAATTTTCTGTGATTTCTCATTAGTGGAAATGAAATCACGAAACCCAGGCTTTGGTTGAAATGTTGAAGTTCCTTTTCCATTCTTAAAGATGGTCTTTGTTACAACCCCTAATAATTGCTTGTGCATAACCTTTAGGGTAATTACTTAAAGCTTGATTCTTTACATCTATGCACAAAGTGCATGTCAGTTCTGTTATTTTTGTCATGCATACTCTTCACTTGGAAGACGATGCTTCCATTCCTTTGTCTCCTGCTGAATCTAGCAAAGATAAGTACTCAGCTATAGCTTCACCTTCTCTTGTTACTTCAATGTCATAGTCAGAAAAAGCATCCGCAGTTGCTATTTCGTCTGCAATTTCATCCTCCATCTCTACATCACGTTGTTCAGTTCTGCTGCCTGATGAACCTCCGACAAGTTCATCATTAACCAAGTCGTTGCTATCAATACCTTCAGCTGCAGAATCAGTCGATAATGTATCAGGTATACTGATGCTGTTGTTATCTGCAACTGGGGGGTTTGCTTCAGGTTGTGTGAGCAGTTGATTCATTATTTGTTGAAGTGAACCACCGGCTCGAACGGCTTCAACCACTATAAAGGTATGATTTGGACATACCGGATGTCAGCATTCATTCTATACCTGAATCAGACCAGGAATTAAACCAAGACACCTTAGTCATACCTCTTGATCGCTCGAAACCCATAGCCACAAGCTGTTCAATTTTTTTATCCGCTGCTTGTTGCTGTCTTTTCCTTTTTCTAGTCTCTATATCACGCTGTAGAAACACCGATGGTAAAAGCTCGAAACGAAATGCACGCATTCAGGTAGTAACTTAACGAACCTGTATGATGGTATTGGCCTCCGGATTTGTCAAATCGTCCAATGCCTTCTGAGTGTCATTCTCATTCCTTCTAAGAGCTTCAGCAGCAAGCTCCTTCTCAAACCTGAAAAATCAAAGAGACCTTGATAGGATCTTATATGGTGATTATCGATGTAAAAAAGAATAGAAGGTATCATAGACAGATTATCTGCCAAAACTTGGGTGAATCCGATATGAAAGTTTCAATTTAAGCAATATGGACACCGAAATGACTACTAACCCTATGGAGACCAACTCCTGTAATCTCTGGAGATCAACTGCCTTCTTTAAAGGTGTTACTCCATATTGCTTTTGCTCCCTGTAAACTTGTCACATTAAAGCAACAGCATTGTTTGACAAGAAAGGAAAAAGAGTAAATACTGGAACATACTTGATTTCATTTTTTCGCCGAATATCATCCTCATGTTTCTGTGCTCTCTTGGCTTTCTCCTCAAGGCAAAACTCAACAGCCCTCTCAACAACCTGATTGCACATTCTCAGAGCCCTCTTTGCATCTTGTTCCTTAAATCCCATGCTCATAACAAGTGATAAGGCTTCATCTGATACTTGTAGCTGAAAATAATAATAGAAGTTTCAGTATATAGGAAAGCAGCAGTTAAACTACATAACAAACACGTTAAGTGAAAGAAAAATTAAGGACAAGATACAGATTATCTGCAACTTTCTTATTTCTAAATAATGAGTTCCATCAAGAAGAAAAGAAAACAAAAAATAAAAAGAAATTCACGATTATTCAAAAACGGGTAGGCAGACACAAGAATGTGAACGTCCATATGAGAACATGTATGGGTATATGCACGGAACAGTAATACTCCATTAATATGATTTCCCAATCTTCTTGCTGGGCATAATTCTATATTTGAAAGCAAGTTTGCATCCTATAAGCAACCACTCTGCACAAAGATCACATTTTGGATATATACATTCTTACCCAGAATATGTGATTCAATTTTGGTAGAAGATCAAGGATACAGAAGTTCCATCCACATATATACACTTTTTATTTCTTAGTAACATCATTTATAACCTTCAATTGAAACAGCCAAGTTAAGAAATCATGTAGTTAACAAGCTTGCACTTGCCAAATTCATGGTACGACAGTGACAAGGAGAGCACAAATACATCTAACCTGCAGGAACTTTGTTTGTGCAGAGACCAAGAACCTCCTAGATTTATCAAACTGGTGATTGTGGTAGGCAACAACTCCTTCCAAAAGCTCCAGTCTCAGATATCTACAAAATAGAGCAGACAACTTCAGTTTAAATTTCAAAACAAAGCTGATAAGATTCACATGCTGAAAAAGTCATTACTGACAATGCCAGTCCTGAAGATTGGCCAGCTTGAAGGAGTCTGAAACGCTCGGCATCCTTGCCATGAGCACGCTCAAGTCCTTCTCTAGCCTTTTCAAGCCGTATTCCTGCCACTGAGAGCCAAGCCACATCTTGGAGCATAAAGTAACACCAGACCATGTCTATTTGTAGTATCGGAACATTGTCAATAAGCTGAAACAACCAAAATATTGACCAAATGCAAGTGATCGATCAGTGATATTTAAACTTAAGAAATTTAAGGAGATTACATATATTGGATCATCCAAATCTGTTAAAAGAATGAGACACTCACTTCAATGGCCTTGGGATTGCAAAGAGAGAAAGCCTCCTGTAATATTCAGTCAAAGATATTCAGCATTAGTAATATTTTCCAACCACCGAATTTCTTGATAGAATTGGAAAATTATTAAACGGACAACACTAGTCAAATAAAAAACATTTTCTTCAAAAGGTTTGCTAAAAATGATATATAATTGAAGAAGACGTGAATAATACATAAGAGTTAGAGGATCACATTGAGGTCACTTTATCAAAATAACCAAAGCCATTGAATCTATATCTCATTGCCTGTTCAAATTGGTATCAGATATCAAGTTAAAGACATACGCCAAATGGTTTCACTAGATAACTATATTGAATTGTGTTTGTTTTTTAAACATATGCATATGTAACTCACCTCTGCCATGGTGAGCACTTCTAGTGCATCTTTGAACATTTGCTTTCTTATCAGACGCTTTCCATTTGCATGGAGCATCAGAGCCATCATTATTCCCCTGCCAAAAAATGTCAGGGTTTTTTCTTTTCACGTGAAAAATGAACAACAAATACATTCAAATAAAAGCTAGCAAAAGTAACAACAAAATCTAAAGGGCATCATACTGTCGATCTGTCTCTGAGAAGTGCACTTTCTGTCCACTCTGATCTTCAAGCTCTATATCAAAGTTTTCAACTGGTAAAGATCCATGAGCATGTCTCTTGGACAATGCAGTGGCAGCTTCCCTGCATTGTTGATAGCATATCAACCAAAAACTTGATGAGTGAGCTCAGCAAGAGATATGACGATTTCATTTGAGGTATAATACCAAAATACTATCAATTCCATAATTTAAGAACTGATATTCAACACTTCTTGATTGTCAGTAGGAAGTGCAAAATCTCAATTGATATGGCCAAACCCATCTACCTCATATACAAAGTCCAGAATTCAGTTTGCACATTTTGGTTTTCAAGCCGCTGAAATATCAAAAGTAGAAAAGCCCATTTGGTTATTTATTGATACAAAGTTTTGACTTAAAAGTCTTAAACCTTAATTTCTGCTAATTCAATTATTTGATATATAATGCCACATACATTGCATGCAAAAAGGGAAAGGAAATGTTAAAAAATGAAAGACTTCTGTGATTACTAAAATGTTAGCAAGATATCTAACAACATCGATATTCTTAAAGCAGATATCAATGGCAAAACAAAAAAAGGCTCCACATGCTACTATGGAATCATATCAGCTCCGGTCCAGAACCAGATCCTTCATTGAAATGTGTCAATTTGAATAACAACCCACTGTATATGAATCATAGATGATCAAAATTGAGAGAGAGAAATAGTAACAGAATAATATCAAACATGTTGGACCCTAAATCTGTTAAGACCAACCGGACAATTGCAGAACAAAGCCATAACACAACTTGAGAGAGTGAGACTTAAGAAAAACAAACAACTCACCTCAGTCGAGCATACCTACAACTACGTGCCTCACTGGCCATTAACTCCTCCCTCAAAGCCTCACCTTCATCAATAGCAATACCACCGGCAAGAATCCTGGAGTTGTTTCTAATACCTAATTGGACAAGCTTCTCACTTACATCACTATCTCTCAAGATTCTGCCAGCGAATATCAAATTGATCAACTCCGGACTCATGTTTGATCGCCTTCCAACCTCCTCTCTCAACATGGACACATCCCACTTGTCCAAGTCTACCTCAAGTACGCCCTTCCATGTCCATGCTATTCTTAGTTTCCCCATTATGCCTATGTGATTTCAGACAGAAGGCTGCATATGAGTGTGTGAGTTTTAAGGTGCTTATATATGATGGTTCAAGAGATTATCAAGAAATTTGACCTAACTATTGTCCTATGATTATTTGGTTGAAACGAGGTCGTCTTCTAAACCTTTGTGAGTTGGATTTATTCAAAGTCCAAAACGTATGCAATAAGGTGGTTGTTTACTTTCCCTTTTCTACAATGGTTTTTATAAAACTATCATTTGTCTAGTTATCATTGCAAAAATTGTAAGGAAAAAATATTAATATAGAGTTAAAAAACTTCTCCTATGAGCTGGTTGTTAAATCACACGGCAGCAAAATGGTATACATTTAAAATGTTAATCATAAATCTACTAGATACAAAATTAGAAATATCAGCTCATACTTTTAAGAACTGCATCTAATCAGGAACTATACTAAACGTGATAAACTCAAGGCCTCAAGGGCTTCTGCTACCAGATGAAGCAATTCAATTTCAGTGAAACTTCTTCACAATTCCTTGCAAAAATCTGAATTGCTACACATAGAACAATGTCAATCCAACTCCATTCCAATCTACTTTATCAATCACCTAACACTCCCTGCTGGGAACTCGGCAAACTAGCAGCCTCAGCCCCCAATCCACTAAACAAGTCATAGACATACAAATTCTTGAGAGCCAGCCCAAAAAACTTGTTTTGCTAACTCATTCCCGTGAATATATTCTGCAAACAAGTTAGAATTGCATCCTGACAAGGAAGACGATTAACGCAAGATAGGTCAAAATAAGTGGTCCGTGTTGGAACCCCAGAAGCAAACCGATCATTGCACTTCAAAATAAGCAGACTGTTATACGCGAAAAAGATAAAAGGTTATGCATAATGGTTTGAGAATAAAAACCAGACACGGGAAGTCTTCCTTTCCAAGACCAACAGAAAAGAAATTTGATTTTGTGGCTGAAGTGAGCTCATTGAACCAAGTCCAAAAAATAACTCGCAAAACAAACAGACGAAAAACTAAAACAAGCAATAAATAAAAGAAAAGGAGAGAAAAGAATCTCACTTGAGTCGAGCAAGTCTAGCGATGCGTTCCTCTTCAGCCAAAAACTTTGCCTTCAAAGACTTCCCCTCATCAACAGCAACACGACTGGAAAGAACTTTCGAGTTGTTTTTGAGACCCAATTGAGAAAGCTTTTGACTTCCATCATCATCTCTCAAAACTTTACCCGCGCTTATCAAGTTGATCGACTCAGTACCCAAGTTTGATCTTCTTGCAACCTCCGCTCTCAACATGGGCACCGTCCAATTATCCAATTCTACCTCAAGAACACCTACCCATGCCCCTGCCACCTTCAGTTTCGCCATTGAAGACATTGAAACTAGAAAGAATAAAGCAAAAAATTTGGAAAAAGGAAAAAACTTTGTGGCTCTTGTGCTTAGTGGACAAGTTAAAGACAGCAGCTTATATATATAATGGCCATCGATCCATAAAGCACCGTTTGTTGTTAACTATGATGTTTCCTTCCTTTTGGTCTTTGCATATGTCGTTGTTTCATTGTCAGTTGACGTGTGATTCCTTACTCTTTCGGGCTTCTCGTGGATTCGCTGGAGTTTACAATTTGGCCGGAAGAGCAATTTAGAATTAACCGTTTACCCTGAAATTTAAATTAGACCTTAACTTTTCTGAGCATTCAAGTTGAAAACTATATCCTAAAGCACAAATGGACCAATTTGTGTATACATACAAAAAGGGCGAAATCATCTTGACAAATGACCTCTATATAAGATGTAACTTAACACTCCAAAATATTATCGTGGATTTAAACACTTATTTGATCAATTTTTATTAAAATTTGACAAATTTATACGAAATAATTTAAAATACAGCAAGTATTCATATGATAAAAGGGTATATTTATTTAATAAATTATCTCTCTAATGATAAATAATAAAATCAATTTAAAAGAGTTAATTATTAAAAAAATTAATTTTTTATCAATTTTTTAATTATAACATAAAGTTAAAAAGATAACAATAAAATATCAAAATTTTTAATTTTTTTCCCATTATAACCTATGGCTAGTTTTACTGTTATTTTTGTTGATGTGACACACTGTGACACACAAGAGATCCTAATTAGAATAAGTCAATCTGAACCTGAGTAACGGTGAGCTGATAAGGAATTTTTTTTGGTTTAAGCGAAATCGTGGGTTCAAATCTTCTTCAAACCTTTTTTAAGTATAAGTCGTCTAAAACTTAAGATCAGAATAAGAGATTTATCCGATTTGACATTAGCTGAAATGACGTCGTTTTAACAAACGAACAACAAACTTCTCGTTCTCTAACCTAAATTTGGATTGAATTTTTTATCTCTGTCTGCGTAATCTCTCTCTCTCTCTCTCTGCTGTTAAATTTTCCATTTGTTTACTTTTGATTTCTGGTAAGATCTGTGATGACCTCGTTTTCGTTCCTCATCCTTCTTTCTCTTTTTTCTTCTTTTCTGGGCGTGTGTGATTGAATCGATGAATTTTCTATTTTGAAGTACTTGTTTTAAAATTTTGTTATAGATTGGAGGTTTTATGGTTTTTTTTTTTGGCTCCTCGATCTTTTGTTATCATTGGGGATGCTCCGATGCTTGATTTTGTTGATTCACTGTTAAGAAATCTCATAGAATTCTGTGATGTGGATGAAGCCCGTATTACTAATTTTTGGCTAGATTTGGAGTTTTTAGGTGGATTTGTATTGATTTCATATGTTGTCGTTGTCAAAATGTCCATATTTTTGTTCGTTTCTGAATTAACTTTGTTACTTCTGTTCTTTTTTATCTATCCATGAGGTTTCTTTGCTGATTGACTAGTCTCAACTGTTTGTTCTTTGTATTGAGTTGCTACTATATTTATGCAGTTGTTCTTTGTGTTCATTGTCATCAATTACTCCCTATTCTGATTGACGAAGAATGTTGAGTTTGTCATAGAGAATGGTTATCTTTAACTTAGTATTGCTTTATGGAAGCACTAATTCGATCTGCACCTGGAACCATTAGTCGGTTACTTGGGTGATGGAGCACCTTCCCGTCGAAGTCATTGGGAACGTATTGTCTAAGCTGGGAGGTCGTGATAGCTTTTGTAATGAGATCATAAGTCCTGACATCTTGCTTATGAATTCAAGAAATTCAGGAGACACAATAAGCTCCAATCCAAATTTCTAGACGATATATTAGTGGTTGTGGTTGATAACAACAAAACATCAGAGAAGCCACTGGTGCTGATTGGATACAAAAGTGTCATGTTGGTGCTTGTTTGTATTGCTACTGGAAACTAGGGGCGTTTAGTAGTCGTTGTTGCGAGTTGTTTTGGACTGGTGTGAGCAGTTACCACTCGTCGGAGAAGAAGTGCAGCTGGTGGCTGTGGCTCCCCATAGAGGAGAGCTACAACTAAGACTGAGCTTGCAACATGAGGACGTGTTTGATTAAACGCTGAAACGCCGCTAGCATGTCATGGCGAGACGCAAGCATGACTGCTCCTCCAAGTTGCGACTACGTCTTCATTATGGTTGCACCTATTGACAATTGGCGTTAAAGAAGGATGCTGGTTCCATGGTAATGCTAGATCTGGGTAGCGATCTGTCACTGACGATAAGCTACTGTATCACCCTAAGGGTATGTTTGGATGTGGGTGGAGGGATGGAATGGAATGGCTCAAATGACTCAGGCCATTGTTTGAGAGTTTATTTTGAAACAGGATGGAATGGCAATTAATGGCTTTAGCCCATCATTTGCCATCCAAAATTTAATATTTGTGATCTCTCAATTGGAAATCGAGGATGGAATGGCATTACTGCCTCCAAACCTTAATTTAATGACAAAATACTAAAAATTAATGAAATTATAACCCCAATCCAAAATACCTCTACGCTACGCTACGTATTTACTACGTCGATTGTGTTTCTCCTTCAACCTTGAAAGTCACGATGAAAAAGTTGATTGCTTATATAAGAAAATGAGAAAATTATATTCTAGGCATCCTATAATTTAAAATGCTTTGGGATTACTAAGATAGTTTTATGGCAACTATACATATTTTATTACAAGGGTAATTTTGGAAAAAATATTACAAGTCATTCCATTTCATTCGTTTTAGTATCGACTTTCAAATAATAGTCGAAGAGTCCTCTCTTATTTTATTTAAACTTCCAAACAATGGAGTGGAAATTCACTTATTCCATTCCATTCCACTCCACTCTATTCCGTTCCATTAATTGCCATTTCATTCCATTCCATCCTAAACTTCCAAACATACAGGTTACAAATTGAGAGCGATGAGTGAGAGTGATTTCGTTAGGATAGGTTATGTTGTTCAAAACGATGTAGTTCAGTAATTAGACTAACTTCTACTAATGATATTGACTTGTTTGATAAATAATAATAGGGGTATTGAAAATTTTGAAAGTTTGACCATTTTATTATTACTTTTAAATTTTAAGCTATAATTAAAATTTTGATAAAATTTGAGTTTTTTAATAATTAAACTTTTAGTCAAATTAAAAAACTATTTAAATTTAATTTCCGTTATAAGATTTTGCGTTAAAAATTAAATAAAATCAGTTTAAGAAAAAAAAGGATAATTCGATTGTTTATTGTTTATATGTTTTATGAAAACCGACAATGGCTTGATGTATTATAATCCAAGGGCCTAAGTATATTTATGATTGTGGGCCTAAGCCCAATCACTAAAAACTAAAAGGAAAATGAAAAGGATACGATTCGAGTGAGTTTTGAGGAGAGATTCGTCGTCCGAAGCAAAAAGGAGATGGAGGAAGATACGGCGGCGGCGGGTGGAGTGATTGAGCATTTGGATGCATTAGTAAGCGGGAATGGGTCTCTCACTAATCTTAATCTTAACGAGTTAGCTACTTCTTCCTGTTCTTCTTCTTCAAAAGACCATGACTTGGTGGCGGTCACTTGCTTCACGGAGATAGTCGACGACGTTTCGCTGTACTTCCAGATCATCCGTCTTCCGAAACAGGTTTAATCTTTAACTTTGTTATTATTATTCTTAGTATCCTACAACACGACAATTCTTTTCTTAAGCAGACGATTCCTGTTTTGTTGGGTATTAGGGTTTAATTGTTTGGGAATTGAAATTGGGTGGGCGTTTTTGGTTTGAATAGATATACGCCTGGATAGGATGCAACTCTGCTAAATTCGGTCACTTATATGCTTCCGCTGCCACTCGTTACAACAATGTGAGTGTTACCTGTATCCTTGGAGGAGCTTCTGATAATACGGCCTCTGGGATTGCTCGGCGTTTAGGTATTGTTTATATTCATATCATCAATTCGTTACCAACAACCCCATTCTCTTCGATTTTAACTTGTTCATATACAACAGTGTTAAAATCTGGCCTCACCGCCATTCTCGCTTGCAACATCCCCAAGAACAGTCCAATGCTTGAGGTTACGTCTCTCTCTCTCTCTCACTCTCAGAACACAGTTACATTACTTCAACCAACCTATATTTGTAATGTCCTTTTATGTTCACGTCTCGATTATGTATGGAAATATATATATCATTTTGTGCTGATGAGTTAGGGTTCTTGGCTTTTCTTGATTCTGTTGTTAGGCTAATGCTGAGAAAAAGTTGGTGGAGAAGCTAATCCAGTTGGGCTATACTAAACCTAAATCCCAAGTATCCTCTTAAGTCTTAACACATACAGAAGATACATCCTTCCATTTGATACACATCATGTGCCTACATATAGTGTTGCTATGTGGACTGAAAACTTGGAGGAAGTCATAGATTCTCTTTACTTCATTTTGCTAGACCTGCGACTCCCAGATTGAAAGCACCTGGTGCTGAATATGAACTCCAAGATTGACCGCGCCTGATGCTGAATAGGAATGTTGTGATACTTTGTTAAACTCTGTGCACGAGAATTTTCTCAATTACATCGCATGATTGGCATATGCTTATGGTCTAGCATCTTCTGCTCTGTTTTCTGGTTATGATGTACTTCTCGTGCATGTATAAGTTACAAACAGGAACATTGATTTGCTCTAGTTATCTTTGCTTATTTGAATTTTTCATTAACAATTTCTCTATATTGGTTATCAGTACCCATTTGAAGAGTTTTGGTCATGAATACTTCGAAACTGATGCTCGGTGTTTTGTTAATTTCAGTTCATTGTTCACAACAAAGTAATTCTTTGAAGGAAAATAATAACAATTAATTTATCCAACTTTGAAGATTATATCCTTTTAGTAATAGTTAGCATAGATGCATTTGAAATTAAATCATTGTGCAAAAAACACCGTAAGAGGAAAGGATTAGTTGATACCTTTTGCTTATTCAAGATTTAAGTACAATGATAGCAGAAATGACATTTTACTAGAATAGTCATGTATTCCCAAACTTGGATAAGAAGGGAAGATGATCCACCAAAAAGTAGTAACATGTTGTGACCGTTAACTCGATGAAATAGAACCATGCTTTTCGCCAATAAGGATTTATATACAAGACTGAAACTATTCCCAATAATATAATGGTGAATGTCACCCAAAAACTTATCTGAAAAACTTCCTTATCTATGAAACTATCATCATCTGTATCATCGGTAACACTCTCTTTTGTCAATGACGATTTTGTTGGAGTGCAATTCTTAAGTAAGGGTAATCCACAAAGAAAAGGATTTCCTCGATAGTTGCTTTCTTCGAATGTTGCAAATTGTGCAACTCTTTTAGGTGTCTTACCAGAAATATTGTTATAAGCCACGCTGAACATTTCTAAAGATTTTAACTGCACCAACTGAGGAGGAAGTGTTCCGTTCAAGTTGTTGCAGGACAAATCTAAACTCTCCAATTCAGTAATGTTGGAAAATGATAATGGAATATGTCCTATCAAATTATTATGGGATAAATTTAACGTCTTCATGCCTTCTTTGTTTCCAATTTCTGAAGGAATTGGACATGTCAAGTTGTTACTTGAAAGATCTAATCCAATGAAATTTATATGAATCATACGATATAAGAGGAATTGGTAAGTGCTTCCCTTCACACCAAACTCAACAATTTCACGACCAATTGGAGGGGCTCCATAGCCATGAAAAGTTCTGGAGGTATCATTTTTTATTGAGAAATTGCCAAGCCTATTGTGGGAAAGATCAACAGCCTTTAATTCCTTCATCATCTTCCATAAATAAGTTGGGATCTCGCCGTCGAAGTTGTTATGATTTAGTAGAAGATGTGTCAATCTGTATAACTTTCTGATCGAGTTAGGTATGCCACCAGATAAATAATTATGGCTGAGATCTAGTGTGAGCACAGGAGAGTTAGTAAACACATCTGGAAAAGTTCCTTCAAGTCTGTTATGGGATAAAGAGATGTATGAAGCTTGTGGAGGTATGAATATTAATGGTAGGCTTCTAGAAAGGTTATTATTTGACATATCCAACAATAAAAGAGAAGACATATTCCCAATAAACTCTGGCATCTTACCAGATAAGCTATTGTAACTTAAGTCTAAAAATTGTAAGAGAGAATAATTAGACAAGTTGTTCGGAATCTTTCCAGTGAAATCATTTCCAGTCAAGTATAATTCGTATAGCATTGGAAAATAGCTTCTAATCACTAAGGGAATGTGGCCATAAAATAGATTATTGGAAATGTCCAAGGTGTCCAACTTTGGGTGAGGATGAATTGGCAAATGCAACATTCCCGAAAGAGAACAATTTTTCAAATAAAGGTATTCCAAATTCGTATTGTTGTCTAGTAACCAACTTGGAAATCCAGCTCCCCTCATTTGAATACCGGAAAGATTAAGAAATCTCAAATCGTGTTGATAGTGTAAAAATTTGGGAAATGATACCCCTCCTCCATTTGTAGAGGATAAACTGAGGTAATCCAATTGAAACTTAGGAGTCAAATTATTATCAACTCCACCACTTTCTAAGTACACCTTGTTTCCATTGGCATTTAAATACTTGAGTTTAGAATGATTGAAAAATGGAAACAGAGATATTGAGATTTGGAACTGATTATAAGCAATAGATAGATACTCAATGGATGTGAGACTCCTCAAGAGAGATGCCGATATATTTCCAGTGAAGTGGTTGGAAGAGAGGTCCAAATATTGAAGTGTCAAATTCGTCAAACAAGGAGACAAGGTGCCACTAATACTATTGTTTTGTAGATGAAGCTCTCGAAGATTCTTCAACTTGCATAATTCTAAAAATAAAGTAAGAGAATATTAGAGAGTAGAGAGAAAAATAATAATTCTTCAAAATTTAAGTTAACTCATAAAAAAAATACCATCAATACTGCCTGTGAGATTACAACTCCACAACTGTAACGATTCAAGAGAAGTAATACTTGCAATGGAGTTAAGGAAGCTATTGCCCACAGCAATGTAACTCAAATCTAAACGTTTCAAGTTCTTGATAGTAAAACCTACAAAAACCACACAACAAAAAGATAAATCAATAATGTATTATTTTAAGGATTTTTATTTAAAAATAACATATTTATAAATCATTAATTATAATTATAAATACTTCTAAACATTACATGTTTTGCAAGTCTAAATGACAATTTTACTTTTGGTCATCTTTAGTTATTAACAAATTAAAGCAGAAATTACTCATGAATTTGATGCAACCTTAGGGGAATAATACTTTTTTTGAAATTATTATTTTTCAAATGAAGAGATTTAAGGTTTTTGAATGTTTTTAATGATTATAAATGGAAGCTGCTTCCGTTACAACCCATCGGAAAGCCGAAAGATGCTTATGTTGTTTTAACTTTGGATATCTATCATCAATAAATTAATAAACAACATAGAGAAAGTATTACTCTCATAAACTTAGCATCAACATGCCAAACATGCCGATGGTTTAGCTATTGCTTGTACTCTCAACCTTAATTCCTAACACTATCCAAAATTAGTTTTAATTATGGCCTAATTAGTTCCTTGGTCAAGTCGTTCCTTTATCTTAACATTCTTTGTATTGGATTTCCTTCGCTGAAACCAAGTTTATTTTTGTAATTCCCTTGGCTTTTAATATATTTCTTTTAATTTTAAAAATATAATAAAGAGTGAAATATTAAGAATTTAAAATAAGATTAATAAAAATATTTAAAATTTGTCTAAATTTATACCTTTAGAAGAAACAAACTTCTCAATATTGTTGCCACTTAAGTCTAACACCTCCAAGTTAGGTATTTTGACCAAATCTGGTAAATAAAAGAAAGTTTACATCATGATTATTATAATTAAAAATTAAAAGTACTTTATTAATTATAATTAATAATATAATAAAATATAAATTAATAATTTTTAGGAAAAAAAAAAGACGTACCTTTCATATAAATTGATCCACTCAATTTATTAAACCCCAATGATAAAATTTTCAGAGAATAAAATCCGTGAAATATTGATAAAATATTATTACTCAAACCATTCATATCCAAGTAAAGAGTCTCCAGAAGGTTCAACCCTTGTAGGCCTTCAAAACCTGCAGTAGCTACCTGTTACAACTTGCTTAATAAAACAAATTAAGTCGAATTAAATTGGTAAGGCATGACAATCCGTCCAACTTACACATATATATAGGAGTAATTTAAGGAGGAGGGTTTGTGATATATAAATGAGAAAATGGTATTAGTTTGTGATACACATACATATATATAAATGAGAAAATGGCATTAGTTTGTGATATCATATGGTGTTTGTGTGTGTGTGTGTGTGGTATTGATAGAAATAAAAACAACCTTCTTTCTCTACGCAGCACACGATATTGTTGTCCTTCAAATCAAGACTTCTGAGTTGTTGAAAGGGAAGGAAAACTGAAACATTGAAGTTCCATTCTCCTAAACTCTCATGTATAGAACCCCAAAGATTTAGCTCATTGACTCGCCCTATTTTGACGTCGCACTCAACTCCGTACCATTTACAACAGTCGATATTAAGCTCCTGGCAGGGATGGCAATGGGTAGGGTTCGGTTCGGGTTTTACTCAACTCATATCCATATCCATTTTTTATGACCCAACCCATATCCATATCCATATCCATCGGTTTTTACGATTTACTACCCATATCCAAATCCATTGGATTATTCGAGTTTTTGGATATCCATCGGGTTGTATAACACATAAAAATATAACTTCTAAATTGAAAATATGGAGAGCAAATTTTTGCGAACGCTCTAAATCAAAATTAACTTAATAATAATAAGTCAAGATTTTGATTTGTATGTCTTAAAAAAACTATAAAATTGGAATAATAAAAATCATAATGTTTAGTGCAAAGACAAGTAGACAACATATGTTTTTCACAACCAATAACTAAAAAAAAATTGAAACATCCAAAACTTCAAACTGTCTTTGCCTGAACTCCACAACATTCAAAACTTCATCTCCATATCATTTGCATTATTATCATCATATTGAAAATAAAATATGTTAATAAATAGAGCCAAATTATAAGTTAATTTAATATTTTAAGTAAAATAAATAAATGATGAGAAATAAAATAAATTACCAAATCAATCATTTCACCTTGCCTCTTCTTCGCATCAAGATCTTCAAAGATTGAAGTAATCGATATTAACTTTGTAAAGTAGAATCTATAAGGAAAATTCAATATGAAAATTGTACATATAAGAAGTTTCGATTAATTAAGAAATTTTTGTTAGATTTTGTTGTATCTAATTTATTTATTTCCTTAGGTTAAGTGATTTCTTAGTATTTTCGTTTCTTTTAATAACTATGGTAAGATGTAAACAATTTTATATGTACCAATTAATATTGCTATTTGAAAAAAAAATATTGTTATTTAAAAATGGATCGGATATGGGTATCCATCGGTTCGGGTTTTTACTAGACCCATATCCACATCCATATTTTAACATCCATTTACAATCCATTTAAAATCCATTTTTTAGCATCCATATCTATTTTTTAGGGTCGGGTAGTACGGATATGGATCGGGTTGAAAACCTATTGCCATCCCTAACTCCTGGAGATAAATATAACTGATTGACACTCCCTGTTGTATCATCTCACTCCCATTCCCAACAGTCGATGTTCATCTCTCATTCACAAAAGTTACAATGACTTAAGACAATAACTTATCCTGTTATTGTCTTTTAGCATCACAAATTTCTTGTGATGCTAACGACTTTAGTTGACTTTGAAAATAATGACCGGAAATTAAATCTATTAAAAGATGCCAAAATCTCTTTTGTTAATATTTTCACGAATAATCCGTGATACCAACTAATACTCACGAAGATTTTAAATTTAAATAATGTAAAATCAAAAAATAAAGATCTATTTTACAAAATGATTTACTTCTGATCCTTGATTAATAATTTATATTATTAATCGATATTTTTATCAAGAAAGCAAAATTTACATTAAATTTTTTCTTTAATAAATTTTTATGAAACATATATATTCCTTTCATTATTTTTATCCTATATTTATAATTTCATTTATTTATTTAAATATTTTGTTTTATATTATTTGTCTTGTAATCGTTAATTTCTTTTTACTACGATTTAAGAACTTGGCCATCATAATACTACTGAAAGACCCCATGTAATAGTTTTGGAAGTACGATTCTTGTGTAGATGATAATGTGGGAAAGATCAATCACCTTTAATTCATTCACCATCTTCCAAAGATGAATTGGAGTTTCATCCTCAAAATTGTTATGATTCTGTGAAACATTTCTCAACCCGTACAAATTTTCAATCCATTTTGGAATTGCCACACGATTAAAAGATTATCCAATCCAACTTGCATAATTCCTGGTAATATCAGATTGATCAATCCTAAAGCAAATTGGATTTGCTTTGCTCACAAGTTCATTTTATTTCTTCTTTTCTCCTTTCTATACTCTCGTTTTCTACTTATGGGTAGTCGAGATGGTATTGATGAAATGCCATTTAACTTGAGTATTCAATGCAGCCCAAATTGAAAGCTTTTAAAGAGGTTTGCTTGGGCATATTCTTGAATGTAGGAACTGTCATCTCCTGCTATTCAAGGTTATCTGACAACGTGAAACACAATTCAGGCACCTATATGTTCGGCGGGGTGTAGAATTGGCGAATATGGTGGTTTTTGTTGGGGAATCTGGGGATATAGATTATGAAGGAATACTTGGTCGGCTGCACAAAAGCATAATATTGAAGGGGTTCTGTACTGCAAATGATTAACTCCACAGCAACCGAAGCCACCCTCTCTCAGATGTCATTCCATCTCATAGCCCCATTGTCGTCCAAACAAGTAAAGCTCCGATATCCTGGATGCCTTGGGGAAATTAGGATGCATCAAGGATTAGACGAAGGTGCCAAGTTATTTCATTAAATTCGAATTTGTGCAAGATCTTCACTCCACAGACATCTCCTAAGATATTTACTTGTTCCTTTTCCCAACTGATGTATTACCTTGCGAAGTCATGCTCTTATAGTGATGTTGGGATTGGACAAATATTTGTATAGCTGTCCCCGTGACTCTTGTACATAGGAGCAAAAAACTACAAATCTAAAGAAGGGGTTTTGTACTCTTTTTAATTTGCTATCTTGCTTTAAAAATAAGGCAGGCAGGGTCAGGGTTAATTGTAGCATGAACGTTTCAAAACTTTTATGCTTCCAGGTTAAACCTGCCAGTGGATTACTTGCAGATAATGTTATGAATACCGTACCAAGCTTGGTAATGGATTGAGTTCTAGAATCGAATCAGTATTCTGCATTCTGTTGATCACGGTGATCGTTTGAATATTTTTAAATTTATAAAATAGTCCTAAACTTTTAAAATTGCAAAATAGTCCATATTGATATATTATACAACTGATCTTGTATATTTTACTAGTTCTTTGTTTACATCAACCATGCTTTAAAAATCTTAATAATAAATAATAATGACAATTAATTTGAAATAACAATAATTTTTAAATATTTTACATATAAATAATAACCACAATTAATATAAATAAAGACAATCGTCATCATAAAATCATAAAACTAAGAATAATATAAAGCATTTAAAATATTACAATCATACAATTTCATCATTATAATAAATAATATTACATATTTACATCAAAAGATTCAAAACATCCGATAAAAGAACAATAAATATTACAAAAGAGTTGATGACGAATAAGCAATCAAGTAGAAGTTGAACCTAAAACAAAAATATTACGATTACATTACATACATATAATTTAACATAAACATCAATGATTAAATACAAGTAAAATTAAAGAAGAGGAAAAAACACGAAATTTAATCGTCATGGCGGATACCATTGAATCACTCACCCATCGATCATTTGGTACAAAATCTTCATCATTGAGAGGAGTTTCATCATGATCATCATTCAAATTTAATGCACCAAATGACATGTCAATGCTTTCACATCCAATATTATCTTCCAAATTTAAATCATTCACATCAACCAAATTGGGTTCTTCAGAAACCCAATCCGCCAAAATATCAATATTATCAATTGCAATTGGATCATTTGAACAACTTGTACTATTAAGAGTCCTAGTAAACGATTACATTTAATTATTAAAAAATTATAAGAAATTATATCAAAATTAATAATGAAAATAATGAAAATAACATACCTTTCCCGAAGCTTTAAATTGTAACGAACATAAACCAAGTCATTCAATCTCTTATGCTCCAATCTATTCCTTTTCTTGAAAATGATAAATTCAAATGTGCTCCAGTTTCGTTCACACCTAGTTGCACTCACACATTGACTTAAAATCCGAATCGCAAACTTTCTCAATTCTGGAACACTACATCCAAATAGATCCTACCAAACAGCTACAAGTAATAAGAAAACAAAAGTAATATAAACAAAATAAAGTGATAAATAATTTTCAACAAATAAGAAATAGGAAATAAATAATACTTGGAGAAAGAAGTCTTCTTTGTTGAATAGCGACCGACATTCCAAAATCTCCATAAGATAACTTATAAGTCTCCATTTGTGTGGTTAAAACAACTTACATTGAGTCATGAGGAACAATTTTTGTAATTGTGAAAAGCATCCCTCTATTAACTTCAGCTTGCTTTTCAACATCCAGTCTAAAATATACACTAGGATTCAAAAATACTTCAGCTACAAACAATGAAGAAGAAAGTTGTTTTCTCCTTCCCTCATTAATGATTAAGATATATGGTTGGTATAAAGAAGACCTATTTTTTAGATTAGCCTTGATTGCTTCCGTTGCTCTCTCCATAGCATAAAAAATATAACTCATTGTTGGCTTTTCTTCACTATCAGCCAACCGAAGCACCCTCACCAAAGACTCACAAACTCGGATAACGAATTGACATTACGACCAAAATTTTCTATCTTTCAGTATGATACTACAAATCTCCATTCCAGCATTAGACCTAGCATGCTGAGATATAACTCACTTATCACTTGTAAACATTTGTCTTAACTCTTTCTTCAACGAAAGAAAAGACTGAAGTGATAAGAAGTTTGTTGCAAATCTTGTCACAGCAGGGCGACACAAATTCCTACCATTGGTAAATTCCCTTTTTATCAAATTTAAAACCCATGCACGATTATAAATAAATTTTGTCACCTTTTTTGCCTTCTACATGGTCTCATCAAAAACAGGAAAATACCTAGAATTTCTTATATCCTCCAGCATTAAGTTAATACAATGTGCAACACAAGAAGTCCAAAAAAATGAATTATAGATTCTCTGCAACCTTTGCCCTGTCGCTTTATAAGCGAACTCATTATCAGTAATAAACTGAACAATGTTTTCCACCCCTACTTCATTCACAATTTGATCAAATATCCCAAACAAAGTATCAGCATTTCTAATCATTTCTAATCAAACATAGAGCAATTACAAGAATAAACCAAAAAATTTATAATCGGCTCTTGTCTCCTATTCGTCCAACCATGACACATAATTGAGCATCCATTAATACCCCAATTCACTCTTCTTTCAACCAAATAAGTTTTCATTTCAGACACAGCACAACTCAAAAGTTTACCTCTTAAGTCATCAACCGATGACCCTTTGTATCTTGAACCATAAGAGGCTATGGCATCTATCATAGGTTGATAATAATATGATTAAGAAACATTAAATAACAAACCTGTATCATACCACTATCTAGCTACTGCCATATCCACATTGTGAGCCGCATCTCTTGTCTGCATTGCACTACGAATTGAAGGTTGGGCTTCAGGAGTTGTTCATGGTGCAAAGAAACCAGACAGCTGCCTTCTTCTCTTCCTCACTTCAGATTTTGCAGGATTCTAAGGCTGAGATGGAACATTACGATGCAGATGCAGATCAGTGCAGATGCATCAGCATTACCACTACCACTACCACCTTCAACATCTTCATAATCACCATGAAACCGAAAAATGAACTTCCACTACCAATTTCAAGATTCAATCTTTCCCTTCTATCTTTCTCAAATTGATGTTCATCAAGCAATGTTTTCATTTGTCACTTCACATCATGACTTACTTTTTTACACGCTTCCACATCTCCTTTAACCCCAGCTAAAGGTCTTTTCAATCGGGTGATTCCTCCACCTTTCAAATGTTTGTTACAAAACAAGCAAATGATATGATTCTTTTGACCAGGAACCACACTAGCATGAGCCCAAGCTGGATTACTGTATCTTCCTGAACTAGGTTGATCGGGAGTATTTGAACTTCCTTCCATTTATCTGTACACAAAAATATATAACACATAATTTCAGTACACAATGACAATATGCATATCTATCTTATATAATATAACTCATTCTGTAATAATCACAAAGCTAACAATCCAAACCAATCAACATATATCATAAGTAACACAAAACATACTCCAACACATAACAAAACCAAATAATGTCAATTTTCAATCTCAATAATCACATAACATTCATTATTGTATTTCCATTCCTACCAAATAATGTCAATTTCCAATCTCAATAATCACATAACATTCATTATTGTATTTCCATTCCTGTCAAATAATGTCAATTTCCAATTCCAACAATCACAAAACATTCATTATTGTATTTCCATTCCTACCAAATAATGTCAATTTTCAATTCCAACAATCACAAAACATTCATTATTTTATTTCCATTCTTACCAAATAATGTCAATTTTCAATCCAAATAATCACATAACATTCATAATTTTATTACCAATTTCAACAATTTTCAATTCTAACAATCATAAAACAATCATAATTCTATGTCCATTCCAACAATAACTAAAAATTTTCAATCCCAATAATTACAAAACAATCATAATCCCATTACCAATTCCAACTTCTAACAATCACAAAATAATCATGATTCTATTACCAATTCTAACAATTCTCAATTACAACAATCACAAAACATTCATAATTCTATTTCTATTTCAATCCATTCTCAACAATTTCCGATCTTAACAATTACAAAACATTCATAATTCCATTTCTATTCATTCCATTCCCAGCAATTTCCAATCCTAATAATTACAAAACAATCATAATTCTATTTCCATTCAATCCATTCTCAACAATTTCCAATCCTAACAATTACAAAACAATCATAATCCCATTTCAATTCAATCCATTCCTAACAATTTCCAATCCTAACCATTACAAAACAATAATAATTCAATTTCCATTCATTCTATTTACAACAATTTCCAATCATAACAATTACAAAACAATCATAATTCCATTTCCATTCCATTCCATTTCTAACAATTTCCAATCATAACAACATATTCACAAATTACAATTTGATAACATTACTAATTTTAAACATTTATGATTCCCTACACATATATATTACCATTCCATTAAAGTTCAACATCTTTTAACTTTTATAGTCAATTAATTATTTACTTACCTAAAACTAATACTCACATAAGCAAATACTATCATTAACTACAATCAAATTATTATTAATTTCTAATTCCATAATTTTATACTTAACTAATTATTAACCAAATTTTAATACTCAAATATTAAAATAAAATACCATTTAACAAATATTAAGAATGAGTTGATTAATGTTAAGCTTTTTCAATTTTATTTACTAATTTTGATTATCAATTTTACAATTACGTTTAAATGTTTATTTGATTTTAATTATCAACTTTCAATTTTAAGATTTAACAACCAATTAATCAATATCAATAATTAAACTTTAAAGTTTAAATTTAAAACATAAGGTTAACCATAAGCACCAAATTATCATTAAATAAAATACATGTACAATTAAACATTTCAAATTATCAAACTCAATCTCAATTCTCAAATTCAAATGTCAAAAGCCTAAAACTCAAATTCAATTTCATTGATCAATAATTTAACAATTCAATATTAATACAATAATGCCAAAATCTAATTTCAATTCCAAATTTAATTTACAATCCAATTCCAAATTCCAATTCCAATTCCAATTCCAATTCCAAATTTAATTTCCAATCCAAATCATACAATTCCAATTCCAATTCCAAATTTATTTCCAATCCAAATCATACAATTCCAATTCCAATTCCAATTCCAAATTTAATTTTCAATCCAATTCCAAAATCCAATTCCAATTCTAATTCCAATTCCAATTTTAATTTCCAATCCACTTCCAATTTCCAATTCCAAAATGCTAAAATCCAATTCCAAAATCCAATTTCAAACTTCCAATTTCGGTTGAATTTAATAACTCACAATTCACAAAAATTACAAATCATAATTTCGGTTGAATATCCAAAATTCCAAATCCAACCGAATTCCAAATCCAAATCACAATTTCGGTTCAACAACATCCAAAATTCCAAATCCAAAGAACTGATATTCCAACTAAAACAATCAAAAATTTTGCCCAAATCTATTCGGTTAACCTCATTCTCCACCAAAATCCACTACCAAAATTTTCTCCAAATCCAACACAATAACACCAAAATTTCACCTCCAATCTACCATATTCCAACAATCAATACAATCACAGAAGCAATCATTGTCAAAACATGCATGGAAAATGAAATCAAAATCAATAAAACACACCCCAAAAACTATCGGGTCTTCGGTCTCAATCTGGGTCGACGTCGTCCTGTGCTCCGGTGGGGCTAAGCTGGTCGTGCCAGCGATGAGGAGGAGCGATTGGCGACGAGGACGACGAGGACGAGTGAAGGTGATGACGAGGACGAGCGGGCTAAGCTGAGGGACTGGAGAACAAATCACGGTCGAAGACGAAGGACGACGAAAACACGTCGACGACGAGGAGGGGACGGCGAGACGAGATTCGAGGAGGGAGGAGTAGCGACGAGAAGAGGAGAGGAAGGAGAAACCGAAGAAGAGAGAAGAAGATTCCAGATCCAGAAACGTCGAAGAGGTGGATAAAATTAGGTTAATTTTTTTATTTTCAATTTAGTCCCTCAAAAATTTTAATTTTACGGAATGGTCCCGAAATATATCAGTATTGGCGATACCGGCCGGTACCGACCAAAATTGGCCGGTATCGATCGAAATTCATACCCTGTATCATAGATGGTCGTTCCAGTACCGGTTTTCGGCCGGAACGATACGAAATTCAGATCTTTGCTTGCAGACAATAATATCTCATAAATAAGACAACTTAACTTTTCTTGTACCGGTAGAGTTTGTCATAAACAAAGCGTAAGTCACTATCTTCTAAATGTGCTTCAATTTGTCCTCTGTTGCTCAAGCTGGAGAACTGGATGCTCCGATACCAACCTGGGACTTAACTTTTCTTGTACTGGTAGAGTTTGTCATAAACAAAGCGTAAGTCACTATCTTCAAAATGTGCTTCAATTTGTCCTCCGTTGCTCAAGCTGGAGAACTGGATGCTCCGATACCAACCTATCAAATCATAAGCACATTCAATCTTCTTTCCAACTGGTAACCAATATATCTTGTTACATGTATTCCATACGTTAGTTATTTAAAGAAGCCATAAAGTAGAGATAAAGATATATATTTAACGTAATATTATACAAAATTTAAAAATTTAATCATTAAATTTAAAATATTAAATATTAAATTAAAATTTTAAAAAATTAAAACTTTTAAATTTATTATCTCTAATTATATTGCATTAATTACTTTTGTATAGACTCGATATTTAGCTTTTTATATCAATATTTAGTATATAGTATTATTATCACTTGTATGTTGTGTTTAATTCAATTCAATCTCCACATTTAGTTTTATTTATATCAATATTTAGTATATAGTATTATTGTCACTTGTATATTGTGTTTAATTCAATTCAAATTAATCTAAAATTAATAAGTCAAATTTAAATTAATTATTTTTATCTAAGTTTAAATTTTAAGAGATTAATATAAATAATTTTTAAAATAATTTTAATTTAATTTAATATATTAAAATTTATAGTTTCAATTTCCCAATTTAAAAATTAAAATAAAAATAAAATTATATTTCCTTAAATTAAAAATTAAGTTGATATTATTATTAAAGGCTCAATTTCATGTCAAGCTTGTAATGCTGTATTTGAGAAAAAAACCCCTGGTATAATTCGATTAAACCTATTTTTAAGCTTATTTTTAATAACATCTTAGTGATCTCTCATCAGTTGCCCCTAACAAATCTAAGAGGGTCTATTAAAATGGCTTATTTTATTATAATCCAGGGCCTAAGCATATTTATGATTGTGGGCCTAAGCCCAACAACCTTTTACAAAGGAAAATGAATGTGATACGATTCGAGTGAGCTTGAGGAGAGAATCATCATCTTCGTCATCCGAAACGAAAAGGAGATGGAAGAAGATACAGTGGCGGCGGGTGGAGTGATTGAACATTTGGATGCATTAGTAAACTGGAATGGTTCTCTCACTAATCTTAGGGTATGTTTGGATGTGGGTGGAGGGATGGAAATGAATGGAATGGAATGACCCAAATGACTCAGCCCATTATTTGAGAGTCTATTTTAAAACAGGATGAAATGACAATTAATGGCTTTGGAAGTTATCCTTTGCCATCCAAAATCTAATATTTTGTGACCTTCCAAATTGGGGGTTAGGGATGGAATGACATGGCTTGCCTTCCAAACCCTAATTTAATGACAAAAATACCCTCAAAAATAATATTGCTTAGAGGATATTATAATTTATAGAATTGTTAACTTCAATGCTATAAATAATAGTTACATTAATGGTGATAAGTGAAAAAAAGGTCTTATTTTTTATGTTTGGATACGCAGCAAATGAACTTCATGTTTTTGTGAGACACGAGCTTCATTTTTCAACCATTACGTCAAAAATTTAAATTTAAAATATGTTATTAATAAACACAGCTCAAATATTCTTGAAAAAGCTAGCATTGTGAATGTTCATAAATTTTAAATAAATTATTAATATACAATGCGAAATGTAGAAATAGATTTACAACGCTAAGAATGATTATCAACCATAACAAAACACATGAATAAATGCCTAACGAAGAATACAGTGTGATGAGGGTTAATGAAAAAGAACAAGAAAGTTGATTGCTTACATAGGAAAATGAGAAAACTATATTCTGAGCATCCTACAATTTGAAATGTTTTGGGGTTACTAAAATAGTTTCATGGCAACTATGCATATTTTATTACAAGGGTAATTTTGGAAAAAAATATTACAAGTCATTCCATTCTATTCATTTTTAGTATCACTTCCAAACAATGGTCAAAGGAGTCCCTCTCTTATTTTATTTAAACTTCCAAACAATGAAATGACCCATTTCATTCCACTCCATTTCGTTCCGTTCCATTAATTGTCATTCCATTCCATTCCATCCTAAACTCCCAAACATACCCTTAGGGTCTGTTTGGTTGGATGTTAATTAATGAAATAGAATGTAATAGAATGGAAGGGAATGGAATGATTTATAATGGAATGGAATGTAATATAGTAAAAAGTTGTTTGGGAAGGATGGAAGGGTTCATAATGTAATGTAGTGAAATATTGTTTGGAAGATGGATGGAATGAAATGGAATGTATAATAAATGACTTTTATACCCTTTATATTAAAATGGTTGTTGTAAGAGATTTATTATTTTATTTTTAATTATATAAAAATATTAGTATTAATTGTTTAATATATTTTATTTTATTTTATGTGATTTATATTAAAATAATTTATTTATATAAAATATATACAAACAATTAAAGAATATTTTTACATATTTTCTATTTTCATTAATAAATTTTATTAAATTTATTATTAATTGTATCTGATTTATTATTAATTATATAAAATATTATTATTAATTTTTAATATATTTTATTTTATTCTATTCTATTCTAGGTGATTTATATATAAAATAATTTATTTTATTTTCATTTATATAGAAATATATACAAACAATTAAAGAATAATTTTTAAATATATTTTCTATTTTCATTAATAAAATTTTATTTATTTTTAATTATATACAATTTTTTATTAATTATATAAAATTATTATTATTAATTATTTAATAAATTTTATTATATTAAATTTTTATTTATATAAAAATTTATTTATTTATTTATTTTATATAGAAATATATACAAATAAGAATAATTTTTAATATATTTTATTAATGAAAATAGAAAATATATAAAATTATTATTTAATTGTTTTTATATATTTCTATATAAATAAAATAAATAAATAAATTTTAAATATAAAAGTTTATATTTTATTATTAAATATATATAATTTATCATTAATAATATAAAATATTATTATTAATTATTTAATAAAATTTATTATATTAAATATTAATATATACAAACGAGAATAATTTTTAATATATTTTTATTAATGAAAATAAAAATATATAAAATTATTATTTAATTGTTTTATATATTTCTATATAAATAAAATAAATAAATAAATTTTAAATATAAATTTTATATTTTATTATTAAATATAAATCATTTATTATTAATAATATGAAAATATTATTATTAATTATTTAATAAAATTTATTATATTAAATATTACTATATTCTATTTGATATATTAATATTATAATTTGGTCAGAGTTGATATTAAGAAGAATTATTAAGGGTATATTAGGTAGTATGTATTTATTAGGTTACGTTCCATCCTAAACCTCCCAAATCGGAGGTTTCTTATTTTCACTGTTTAGGATGGAATGAAACGTAACATGAAACCCTCCGCTTCCATTCCAGTTCATTCCATTCCATTATGAAACCTTCAAATAAACGATGGAAGTGTGTTACGTTTCATTCTATTCCATCCCTAACCCTCAAAACAAACAAAGCCTTAATCTTAAGGAGGTAGCTACTTCTTCTTGTTCTTCTTCCTCCAAAGAACATCACTTGGTGGAGGTCACTTGCTTCACGGAGATAGTTGACGACGTTTCGCTGTACTTTCAGATCATCCGTCTTCCGAAACAGGTTTAATCCTTAACTTTGTTATTATTATTCTTAGTATCCTACAACATGACAATTCTTTTCTCAAGCACAAAATTTGATGGGTGTCGAATCCACCAAAAATAATTCCCAAACACCAAACAATTATAAATTGCGCACAGTGGTAAATAGGGTCGATCCGCAGAGAATGGAATAAATTGATTCTATTCAAATGCCAAAGAACGAGTGAAATTAATTAAAAATGGGATTTTGGAGTTTTCCACTAAACTATTAATTAATCTAACCACTAATAAATGATTAACGCAATTGATATCAAATAAAATAACAACTATGATTAAACTAGCAAAGAACACAGATAAAATTGATTAACTCAAATAAGGACAACTAGCCAGGAAATTCCTAATTATTATGCATAGACCTCGATCATCGACTCAAATATTTTCTTTGGTTTAATAATATGTTAGCTATGGTTACCAACTACCTCTGGCTCCCTCGCTTCTTCTTAATTTTAGAACAATCAAAGAGACTCCTTTAAACTGTTCCCTAATTAACTAATAACCCATTCGAGACTCTCTCCGAGATTCAATTAATTAACAGCATTAAGCTCTAAAGAAATACTAACCCTAACTGACTACGCACTGACTCATGTTTCATCTAATTAGATCGCAAGTTTCTCAACACAAAATCAGACAAGTAATATGTCCTAGTGTCAATTGCCACAAACACTAATCACCCAGTTAACACCACCAAGTAAATCAGTTGGCGATATGTTAATTAACTAATTCTACAATTGGGCCCTAATCGCAGAATCAATTAATAAACAAGGACGAGAAACGCGGAAACTTGATTTAATATTATAAACCAAATAATCAGAACAATAGGTCTCACGAGTCAAAGCATAACAATTGGAATTTCCCGACTAAAACAGTTTAGCTACTCATAACAAAATTAAACAAAATAAGGTTCTTAATTAACATAATCTAAATAACAAAGGAAAGAAGAAAAACTAGAAACGAAATTCTGGAAATTGATCCACGATGATGCCTTGCGTCCTCCCCTTGGTATCGTCACTGTTGCTTCACAAAATCCAAAGACCAAAAGAGAGTCCTCCCCTGGCTGCCGTCACTTCCCCCTCTATCTCCTAGGTTTGTGTCACCTTTTGAAATTGCCGTAGGCCCCTTCTTGATGGCCTCCTTTCCTAAACAACGTGGGCCCTTTCCAATTAACCAAAAGCTTTAAAATCTTCCTCTTTTGGGCTGCCACGTTGCTTTCCCACATGCTACTTATTTGTTTAATTATTTTGCCTCTCTCTTCAATTGAGTCATATACGTTCTCCCTGGATGGACTATTGTCCCTCTTCCTTGTGTCACATGTTTATTGTTGATTTCCCATTTAATTTGCCTCCATACGTCTGCGCATCTTTTGTCCAAGTCTCCACCTATTGTTGATTTATTTCAGCTCATTAAGTTAATAAACTCCGCACAAGCATTCTGGGTCACGCCCCTTTACTTCCACTTTATACGATGCTTCTCCCTGTTGCCTTGATTTAATTTGCAGCCTAAATTAGTCTCTGGTCTCCTCTTAATTTCCCACGTCATGTAAAAGTTATAATTTCCTACAAGGAAACATTAAATCAAGTTAAGTCCCAATAATTTCAGCAACAAGAGGAATAAAAAGGAATAATTAAAACATAAATATTAGACAAATATGCACTTATCAAATCTCCCCACACTTAGATGATGCTTGTCCTCAAGCATAAAAGAGGACCAAGACACAATGAAAAACCACTCCACTAAATGAAACATGCACAGAGGTAATGTAAACTAGGAATGAGAGCGCAATCTTGTCCCAATGTCAACGAAATGTCAAATAAATGCAACAAATTTCCCACACGAGAAAACACAAGCCTGATCGCAAATTGAAGCGCATGCATAAATTACCGAATTTTAATTAAAAACCAATCAAGCCTCGAAAACACATTTCACTTATCAGGTGATTAGCATACATGAGGAATTCCGAATTTATGTGGTAGTCATGGGAAGATCGGGTTAATCTTAATTAATTAATTAGGTGTTTTTAGCTATAATTTGTTCGAAATTGTCATTGGCCTTTTTACGCGAATGCAAACATTTGTGATGAATGTCATCCGGTTACTCGGTCAATCACAACGCCAAGTGGCTTTAGCCTTACTCGTAATTACTCAGATGCTTGCAATATTTTTTTTGAGTAATCAGAGGAGTAGTTGGTTGCCTCACACGTCATAATTGTTCGAGACCTTTTTACGCGAGCGCAAACATTTGTGATGAATGTCGCCCGGTTACTCAGTCTCGTCCAACCTTTAGACGAATTTTTGGCTTCGCTCACAATCACCTTTGGTGATTGGCGGAACGAATCTAACACCTTTTTATTTTTATTCTTCATTCCCTTTCTCCATCATGATTTCCCACCATCAATCAAAAGTTCAACACATATACCAACTCAACTTCTAAGCTTAACATGACTCCAAGCAAGAAAGGTACCGATTAATCACACAATTTTTTTTAAAGTTCTAATCAATTAACTCAGGCTCGCAACTTCAACACATAGGACAAAATCATTAACATTTAATTAACATTAAACAACAAGGGACTCAATCCTACTCTCGACTCCTTTAAAACAATCCACCATTACCTAAGGCACAACAATTCATCGAGCAAAATGGAGCAAAAGAGGATTTTTTTAAGTCCGCCACAACATCAACAGTTAAAAGTCCAAAAATACCAAAAGGCAACGGAGGGCACAACCCAAAATAATGCATCAAACAAAAACAACATGCATCTCAAAAGCTATAAATCACCTCCCCACACTTAAAGCATGCGTTGTCCTCAACGTAAAAGTAAATGAAAAGGGTAAACTGAGGACTTCCCTGAATCCGGGGAGCGATGACGTGCCGCTCAGAGGCGCGTAGCGATGGCGCCTAGGAGGGCTCGGATGCCGCGTATATCTGATTGAAGGTCTGCAAGTGTCGCCTCCAGACGGTCGAGGCGATCGAGGATGGGCTGATGCGGCTGGCTGTGGACTGTGAATATGAGGGCTTATACGTGAGCTCTTTTAGGCATCCCGCCAGTAAGGTGTAGCTAGTATAGTAAGGGACGAGAGCCAACAACTCCAATCTCTCCGAATTTTTTCCAACGTCGAACCACCTGAAAAACACAGAAAAAAATGAAGCAAAAAGCACACAAGACAAAGCAAAAGAAAGGAAAGAAAAAAAAAATAAAAATAAAAATAAAAATAAAAATAAAAATATGGGCTACCTCCCATTAGTGCCCTTGTTTAACGTCCTAGGCTCGACGATTCTAATCTCGATGTTAACTCTCTAGATGGGGATCCTCTAGATTAACCCCTTCAATCGTGTGCGGTTCAAACCCCTCGTAAAATGGTTTCAGTCTATGCCTGTTCACTTTAAAAACTTTGTCAGTGCCAAGTTCTTCAATTTCCACAACTCCATCTGGATAAATGTTGCGCACCACGTATGGGCCTACCTACCTTGACCGCAATTTGCCCGGAAAAAGCCTCAACTTGGATTGGTACAACAACACCTTTTGACCAATCTTGAAAGACTTCCTACATAACATTTCATCGTGAAAAGCCTTCGTCTTTAACTTGTAGATCCTCGAGTTCTCATACGCATCATTCCGGATCTCCTCTAGCTCTTGTAACTGAAGCTTCCTATGCACCCTGGCTTCGTCCATTCCTAAGTGACATTTCTTGATAGCCCAATAAGCCCGATGCTCAAGCTCCACCGGAAGATGACATGCTTTTCCAAAGACTAATCTGTAAGGTGACATGTCGATTGGGGTTTTATAGGCCGTCCTATAGGCCCACAGCGCATCATCTAGTCTCAAACTCCAGTCCTTACGGTTTGGGTTAACCGTTTTCTCCAGAATTAACTTGATCTCTCTGTTTGAGATTTCGGCTTGTCCATTGGTTTGTGGATGATAGGTCGTAGAAGTGCGATGAGTGACGTGGAACTTTTGGAAGAGTGCCTCAACCGTCCAGTTGCAAAAGTGCGTCCCTCTATCGCTGATTATGGCTCGAGGAGTGCCAAACCTGACAAAAATATTAGACCTAACAAAATTCACAACATCTTTAGAATCATTAGTCCGGGTGGCTTTCGCTTCCACCCACTTCGACACATAATCAACGGCAAGAATAATATATAAGTTACCGTAGGAAGATGGAAAAGGACCCATGAAGTCCATACCCCACACATCAAAGATTTCACAAACAAGAATAGGATTAAGGGGCATCTGATTCCTAGGACCTATGTTTCCTGTCTTTTGACAACTTATACAACTTTTACAACATAAATATGCATCACGAAAAAGTGTAGGCCAGAAAAACCACTTTCTAACACTTTACTGGCAGTTCGTTTTGGGCCAAAGTGTCCACCACAAGCATATGCATGACAAAAGTTTAGTATAGAATTAATTTCATTTTCAGCCATGCATCTCCTAATAATTTGGTCAGCGCCTATTTTCCAAAGGTAGGGATCATCCCAAATATAATATTTAGAATCACTCCGAATTTTATCCTTAGCAGACTTAGGCAAATCACCAGTAGCTAAAAAGTTCACAATATCAGTATACTAGGGTAACAGGGATCCCGTGCGTGATCGCGGATAGGCTTCCTGTGCGGCAAAAAGTTGTTCGTCTGGAAATTCATCTTTAATTGGAAGAGAATCTGGATCGAGCGTGGGAATTAATACCGAGATGATCGTGACCGTGTTCTCGCACTTCTTGTCCTTTATTTCCAAATCGAACTCTTGGAGAAGTAGAATCCACCGAATCAGTCTCGGCTTCGCGTCCCTTTTCGAAAGGAGGTACCTTAAAGCTGCATGATCAGAATAAACAATAACTTTAGTACCAAGTAAATAAGGACGAAATTTATCTAAAGCATAGACAATTGACAAAGCTCCTTTTCGGGCAAAGTAGTAGTTGCTCGAGCAATCGCCTAGCATTTTCGAAGCGTAATAGATCACGTGAGAGTGCTTGTTGATCCTTTGTCCTAACACGGCACCCACTGCATAGTCGTTGGCGTCGCACATAATCTTAAATGGATAGTCCCAATCTGGTGGTTGGATGATTGGCACTGAGATTAGCTTCTCCTTAAGTAAGTCAAAAGCGAACTTGTACTCATCGCCTAGTTCGAACTTTACATCTTTCTGGAGGAGCCGACACAAAGGTCTGGTGATCTTGGAAAAATCCTTGATAAACCTCCTGTAGAAACCTGCATGGCCAAGGAAAGAACGCACTTCCCAAGACACTCGGGTAAGGTAAAGACTTAACGACATCTACCTTAGACTTATCAACTTCAATACCTTGCGCAGATACTATGTGACCTAGAATGAGACCCTTATCGACCATGAAGTGACATTTTTCGTAATTCAAAACCAAATTTGTCTCCATGCAACGTTTCAAAATTTTAGCAAGATTCGAGAGGCATTCATCGAAAGAGTTGCCATAAACCGTGAAGTCATCCATAAATACCTCGATTATATGCTCAACATAGTCGAAAATATGCTTACCATACACCTTTGAAAGGTGGCCAAGGCGTTCAGAGTCCAAATGGCATTCGTCGAAGGCAAAGGTTCTAAAGGCACACGAATGTCGTCTTCCTCGATCCTCAAAAGCCACCGGATCCGATAGAAACCTGAATATCCATCAAGACAACAGTAGTGAGTTTTTCCAGCTAAACGTTCAAGCATTTGGTCAATAAAGGGGAGGAGAAAATGATCTTTCTTAGTAAGGGCATTGAGACCTCTATAGTCCATACACACCCTCCACCCATTTTGAACCCGAGTGGGGATTAACTCACCGTCCTGATTTTCAACAACTGTAATACCTGTTTTCTTCGGTACAACCTGAACTGGACTCACCCATTCACTATCAGATATTGAATAGATCATACCTGCGTCGAGGAGTTTAATGATCTCCTTTTTCACTACCTCCATCATTGGCGGGTTTAGTCTGCGCTGTGTTTCTCGGCGAGGTTTAGCACTCTCCTCCAAAATGATTTTATGCATGCATGTGGAGGGGCTCAGACCTTTGATATCAGCGATTGTCCAACCGATTGCCTCCCTGTACTCTCGAAGCACTCTAATTAGTTTCTCCTCTTCCAGACCGTCGAGCATGCTGGATATGATCACGGGTAGAGTCTCGCCGTCACCTAAGTATGCGTATTTCAAGTGCTCGGGAAGCGTTTTGAGCTCCAGCTTTGGGGCCTGCAAAATCGAAGGTAATAGTTTAGATTCTGATCGTGATAGCTTAGAAGGCACAAATTTCATACTTGTAGTCTTAAGAGCTTCCAGAGCGTAAACCACATCAAGTATATCATCAGAAAATTCAAACCGATCAGCAAATCTCCTAACTCTATCAACAGACATGCTATGACACAAAGCATAATTCAACTCATCATCGTAATGTAAAGCAAAAACCTCATGAGTCAAATCTTCAATGATATCAACATTATAAACACTAGACACATCTTCAGTACGTTTCATAGCATCATACACATTGAATTTCACCACTTCACCATCAAACTCTAAAGTCAATGAACCACTATGCACATCTATCTTTGTCTTAGCCTTACTAAGGAATGGCCTACCCAACAAGATATCAGAAGATTTAGATGAATTATCATTTTCCATATCAAGAACAAAGAAATCAGCAGGAAAAATCAATCCATTAACTTGAACTAGCACATCCTCTAAAACACCTTCAGGATAGACAATCGATCGATCCTCCAATTGAATTATAACTCCAGTACTAGTTAATGGACCAAGACCCAGGGAGGTATAAACAGATAAAGGCATCACATTAATAGATGCTCCTAAGTCACACATAGCCTTACTTATACCAATATTTCTAATTTTGCAAGGAATGGAAAGCATACCTTGGTCACGACACTTAGGAGGTAGTTTCCTCTGTAAGACAGCTGAAACATTCTCAGCCACACTCACCCTTTCATTACCTGTTAACTTACGCTTGTTTGTGCATAATTCCTTAAGGAATTTGGCGTAGCGTGGAACCTGTTTAATGGCCTCGAGGAGCGGGATGTTTACTTCAACTTTTTGGAATAACTCCATGATGCTTTTATCTTCCTTTTCTTTCTTGCTCTGAGCCAGTCTCTGGGGGAATGGGGGTGGAACCACTAGAGGTTTGGATTTCTGAGGATTTTCAGTTGAACCTGAATCCTGTATGTGGTCACTTGTAAGCTCCCTTTAGACTTCCTGTCCTGTCTCCGCACGGGAACTCCGGGCGTGGTCACGTGTAGGGTTCTTGTCGACTGAGGATTGTAATTCCTTACCATTTCTTAAGACAATTGCACTCACATTATGCCTCGGGTCGAGTGTCTGAGATGGCAGCTTGCCTTGAGTCTCCAATTTGCTAACTGAGGATGCTATCTGGCTCATTTGAGTCTCTAGAGTCTTCATACTCTCTTCTATCTTTTGAAATCTGGTTGCAGTATCCTGTTGAAATTTCTTAGTATTAGTAGCTAACATACAGACAATTTCTTCAAGAGGTTTACCTGAGCCTGAAGGCTGTTGCGGTGGTGGTAGTCCGTGATGGAAGTTCTGTTGGTTCGGTGGGTTGTTAGCATAACTGAATTTTGGGTAGCTTCTCCAACCGGGATTGTAGGTATTTGAATAGGGATCAAACTTCCTCTGTTGAAACCCAATAGCAATCACATTCTCCGGTGTTTCATCATGGAGTGTTGGGCACGCATCAGTTGGGTGAGCTAGGCTAGTGCAGATGCCACACGCCCTCGCAGGTGAAGGAGTACCTACATTCAAATTCTGGACCAAAGTTGTTAGCAAAGATTTGACCTCATTTAGAGAAGTAACATTTACCTCGTTCACTCTTCGGGGTATTTATTGTCGAGCACCGAATTGCTGGGAGTTGGCTGCCATGGTTGATATCAACTCCCGGGCTTCGGTTGGGGTTTTGCTGACGATGGCCCCACCACTTGCGGCGTCCATCATTCTGCGCTCCATTGGAATTAGACCCTCGTAGAAATACTGGATGATCAATTGTTCGGATATGCCATGCTGCAGACAGCTTGCTAAAATTATCTTGTACCTCTCTCAGTACTCGTAGAGGTTCTCTGAATCCTTCTGCTTAATGTCACAGATCTCTCGCCTGATGTTGGCGGCTTGGGATACTGGGAAATATTTTTCTAGAAACTGTCGGGACATCCCTTCCCAAGTGTTGATTGTCCCCGGAGGTAGGTAGTAGAGCTAGTCCTTGGCTGCATCCTGTAGTAAGAATGGAAAAGCTCTCAGTTTGATTTGGTCCTCCGTGACATTGCGGGGCTTCATGGAAGTGCAGACGAGGTGAAATTCCTTCAGATGCTTATTCGGATCCTCGTTTTCCAGACCACGGAAGGTGGGCAACAAGTGGATGAGTCCGAATTTCAATTCGAACCCTTCTTGAAGTTCTGGAAAGTCTATGCACACGGATGTTTGTGCTTCATGAGTCTACCAAGTCCCGGAGAGTTCATTAAGAGCCATATCCTGCGCGTGGTCACGGTTAAGCTTTCTGTCAGGCTGCTGTTCAACTTCAATCTCTTGTTCGTATTCTGTTTCAGTGTCCGACTCAACTGGGGTCAATAGTCCACTAACTTCTCCTTGCTTCTTCCTTAGTTTGCTCAACTTCCTTAGCCTCTTAGCAGTCTTTTCGATCTCGGGGTCGTACAAGATGGAATCTCCCGTACGAATGTTCCTAGGCATAAAAAAAACAAAATCAATTAGTTATTAGTCCCCGATAACGGCGCCAAAATTTGATGGGTGTCGAATCCACCAAAAATAATTCCCAAACACCAAACAATTATAAATTGCGCACAGTGGTAAATGGGGTCGATCCGCAGAGAATGGAATAAATTGATTCTATTCAAATGCCAAAGAACGAGTGAAATTAATTAAAAAGGGGGGTTTTGGAGTTTTCCACTAAACTACTAATTAATCTAACCACTAATAAATGATTAACGCAATTGATATCAAATAAAATAACAACTATGATTAAACTAGCAAAGAACACAGATAAAATTGATTAACTCAAATAACGACAACTAGCCAGGAAATTCCTAATTATTATGCATAGACCTCGATCATCGACTCAAATATTTTTTGGTTTAATAATAGGTTAGCTATGGTTACCAACTACCTCTGTTTCCTCGCTTCTTCTTAATTTTAGAACAATCAAAGAGACTCCTTTAAACTGCTCCTAATTAACTAATAACCCTTCGAGACTCTCTCCGAGATTCAATTAATTAACAAGATTAAGCTCTAAAGAAACACTAACCCTAATCGACTACGACCGACTCATGCTTCATCTAATTAGATCGCAAGTTTCTTAACACAAAATCAGACAAGTAATATGTCCTAGTGCCAATTGCCACAAACACTAATCACCCAGTTAACACCACCAAGTAAATCAGTTGGCGATATGTTAAATAACTAATTCTACAATCGGGCCCTAATCACAGAATCAATTAATAAACAATGACAGTAAAACGGAAACAGTACGAATATTATAAACCAAATAATCAGAATAATAGGTCTCACGAGTCAAAGCATAATAATTGGAATTCCCCGACTAAAACAGTTTAGCTACTCATAACAAAATTAAACAAAATAAGGTTCTTAATTAACATAATCTAAATAACAAAGGAAAGAAGAAAAAACTAGAAACGAAATTCTGGAAATTAATCCACGATGATGCCTTGCGTCCTCCCCTTAGTATCGTCACTGTTGCTTCACAAAATCCAAAGACCAAAAGAGAGTCCTCCCCTGGCTGTCGTCACTTCCCCCTCTATCTCCTAGGTTTGTGTCACCTTTTGAAATTGTCGTGGGCCCCCTCTTGACGGCCTCCTTTCCTAAACAACGTGGGCCCTTTCCAATTAACCAAAAGCTTTAAAATCTTCCTCTTTTGGGCTGCCACGTTGCTTTCCCACATGCTACTTACTTGTTTAATTCTTTTGCCTCTCTCTTCAATTGCGTCATATACGTTCTCCCTGGATGGACTACTGTCCCTCTTCCTTGTGTCATATGTTTATTGTTGATTTCCCATTTAATTTGCCTCCATACGTCTGCGCATCTTTTGTCTAAGTCTCCACCTATTGTTGATTTATTTCAACTCATTAAGTTAATAAACGCCGCACAAGCATTCTGGGTCACGCCCCTTTACTTCCACTTTATACGATGCTTCTCCCTGTTGCCTTGATTTAATTTGCAGCCTAAATTAGTCTCTGATCTCCTCTTAATTTCCCAGCTCATGTAAAAGTTATAATTTCCTACAAGAAAACATTAAATCAAGTTAAGTCCCAATAATTTCATCAACAAGAGGAATAAAAAGGAATAATTAAAACATAAATATTAGACAAATATGCACTTATCAGTAGACAATTCTTGTTTTGTTGGGTTTTACGGTTTAATTGTTTGGGAATTGAAATTGGATGGGAGTTTTTGGTTTGAATAGATATACGCCTGGATAGGATGCAACTCTGCTGAATTCGGTCACTTATATGCCTCCGCCCCACTCGTTACAACAATGTGAGTGTTACCTGTATCCTGGGAGGAGCTTCTGATAATACGGCCTCTGGGATTGCTTGGCGTTTAGGTATTGTTTTGCATTTATATTATCAATTCATTACCAGCAACCACAATGTCTTCGATTTTAACTTGTTCATATACAACAGTTTTAAAAGCCGTTCTTAAAGTTTTATTAGGGCAGAGTAAAATAAGGGCAATAAATCAACAATATATTAATATATAAAATTTAAAAACATATTTTTATTATTAAAGGGACTATCTTAAGTCCCTCATTGACACAATTGAAGAATCTAATCGGTTGTCTTAATTTTTAACATTAAGATTCAGCTTAAAAAATTTTAAAAATATGTTTAAAAAAAGAGAAAGCTAATAGGATATGCCTCATTTTGTTTTTTTTATGAATGTCTAAGAGTGAGTTGGTCCTATTTTGCCTCATTTTGTTCTTTATAAGGTTAAAAAAGAAAGAAAGTCTTATCTTGTTTGATTTTATTCTTTATAAAGGTCAAGAGTGAGTTCTATTTTCTTTTTCATAAAAGTGGGCCTTACAGGTGTCTTTGTTGCCTTTGCCCGGGCCTGGCAACATCCCCACGAACAGTCCAATGCTTGAGGTTACGTCTCTCTCTCTCAGGACACACTTACATTTACTTGAACCAACCTATATTTATAATGTCATTTTGTGTTCACGTCTCAATTATGTATGAAAAAATATATATCATTTTGTGCTGATGAGTTAGGGTTCTTCGCCTTTCTTGGTTTTGCTATCTCTTTCTTGCTTCTGTTGTTAGGCCAATGCTGAGAAAAAGTTGATGGAGAAGCTAATCCAGTTGGGCTAATACTAAACCTAAATCCCAAATATTACCCTCTCAAGTCTTAAACCTAAATCCCAAATATTATCCTCTCAAGTCTTAACACATTCAGAAGATACATCCTTCCATTTGATAGATACCATGTGCCTACATATAGTGCTGCTATGTGGACAGAAAACTTGGAGGAAGTCACAGATCCTCTTTACTTCATTTTGCTAGACCTGCAACTCAAAGATTGAAAGAACCTGGTGCTGAATATGAGCTCAAGATTGAGGGCGTCTGGTGCTGAATAGGAACGTAGTGATGCTTTGTTAAACTCTGTGCACGAGAATTTTCTCAAATACATCGCATGAGTGGCATACGCATAATGGTCTAGCATCTTCTGCACTGTTTTCTGGTTATGATGTACTTCTCTTACGTGTGCATGTATAAATTACAAAAAGGAACATTGATTTGATCTAGTTATCTTTGCTTATTTGAAGTTTTCATATCAATTTCTCTATATTGGTCATAAGTTATCATTACCCATTTGTAGAGTTTTGGTCATGAATGCTTTGAAATTGATACATGGAGTTTTATTAATCTCAATTTATTGTTCACAACAAAGTAATTCTTTGAAGGAAAATAATAACAATTAATTTATCCAACTTTGATGATTATATTCCTTTAGTAATAGTTAGCATAGATTCATTTGAAGTTAAATCGTTGTGCAAAAAACACCATAGGAGGAAACACATATTGCAGGAGTAATTGATACCTTTTGCTTATTCAAAATTCAAGTACAATGATAGCAGAAGTGGCATGTTACTAGAAAAGTTATGTATTCCCAAATTTGGGTACGAAGGGAAGATGATCTACCAAAAAGTAGTAACATGTTGTGATCGACAATTCAATGAAGTAGAACCATGCTTGTCGCCAATAAGGATTTATATACAAGACTGAAACTATTCCCACCAATATAATGGTGAATGTAACCCAAAAACTTGTCTGAAAAACTTTCTTGTCTATGAAACCATGATCATCGGTATCATTTGTAGAACTCTCTTTTGTCGATGATGATCCTGTTGGAGTGCAATTCTTGGGTAGGGGTAATCCACAAAGAAAAGGATTTCCTCGATAGCTGCTTTCTTCAAATGTTGCAAATTGTGCAACTCTTTCAGGCGTCTTACCGGAAATATTGTTATAAGCCACACTAAATACTTCTAAAAATTTTAACTGTACCAACTGAGGAGGAAGTGTTCCATTCAAGTTATTGTAGGACAAATCTAAACTTTCCAATTCATTCATATTGGAAAATGAGAATGGAATATGTCCTATCAAATTATTACGGGATAAGTTTAATGTCTTCATACCTTCTTTCATTCCGATTTGAGAAGGGATTGGACATGTTAAGTTATTACTTGAGAGATCTAACCCAATGAAGTTTATCACAATCATGCGATATATGCCAAACTGGTAAGTGTTTTCCTTCACATCAAACTCAAGAGTTCCATCAGTTGTAGGTATTTCATAACCAAGAGAAGTTCGAGGGATACTTTTTTTGTGTGGATGTTTGACTGAGAAAGTGCCAAGCCTATTATGGGAAAGATCAACAAACCTTAATTCATTCATCATCATCCACAGATAAGTTGGAATCTCACCTTCCAACTTATTATGATTCAGTAGAACATATCTCAATCTATACAAATTCTCGATCGAGTTTGGTATGCCACCAGTTAAATAATTATGACTGAGATCTAGTGTGACTACAGGAGATTCAGTAAATACATTGGGAAAAGGTCCTTCAAGTTTATTATGAGATACATGAATATGTGAAGCTTGTGGAGGGAAGAATATTGAGGGTAGGCTTCCAGAAAAGTTATTGTTTGACAGGTCCAAGATAGAAAGAGACGACATAGTCCCAATCCACTCTGGTATGTTGCCAAATAATTTATTGTCACTCATGATCAACACTGTTAGAAGAGAACAATTGGATAAGTTATTTGGAATCTTTCCAGTGAAATGGTTCAAGGGCAAGATTAAAAGTTGTAGCATTGGAAAATATCTTGGAATGTCTGTAGGAATTTGGCCATAAAATAGATTGTTGGAAATGTCCAAGTTGGTCAACCCATGACGATAAATTGGAAAATGCAACGTCCCTAAAAGAGAACAATTTTCCAAAATAAGGCGGTCCAAATTTGTATTATTGTTTAATAACCAACTTGGAAATCCAACTCCCCTCATTTGAATATTGGAAAGATTAAGAATTCTCAATTCGTGTTGATGGTGTAGAAATTTGGGAAATGATGCCCCTCCTTCCCCATATGTAGAGGACAAACTAAGTTGTTCCAACTGAAACTTAGGAGTCAAATCATTATCAACCCTACCAATTTCTGCATACACCTTGTTTCCATCGGCATATAAAAACTTGAGTTTAGAATGATTGAGAAATAGAGAGAGTGATATTGGAATTTGAAACTGATTATTAGAAATATATAAGGACTCAATAGACGTAAGACTCTTCAAAGGAGATGCGGATATATTTCTAGAGAAATGATTGAAGGATAGATCCAAATGTTGAAAAAGTGTCAAATTTGTCAAACAGGGAGGCAAGGTGCCACTAACATTATTGTCTTGTAGATCAAGGTCTTGGAGATTCTTCAACTTGCATAATTCTAGAAATAAATTGAGAAAATAATAGAGATTAGAGAGAAAAAAATTAATTCTTCAAAGTTTAACTTAACTAGAAAAAATTACCATCAATGCTGCCTGTGAGCTTAGAACTCCTCAACCATAAGGTTTCAAGTGAGGTAGTATTTGCAATGAAATTGAGGAAGCTATTGCCCACAACGCTATAACTCAAATCTAACGATTTCAAGTTATCGAAATGGGGCAAACCTAAAAATTCACACCACAAAAAAAAAAAATATATATATATATATATATATATAAGTAGGTTTCAACAATAATCTAATTTTTAGTTGTTGAAAAAATAAGATTTGCATTTCTTCAAATTGCAATCATTTATTAATTTCTATAAAAAAAATTAAATAACATATTTACTATTTAGAATGATAAATTTACATGATCTTAGAAACAAGATGATTAGAATTTTAAGTAATAATTTAACTTTAGTTATCCTTAGTTATTAACAAAGAAAAATTACTCATGAATTTGATCTAAAGTAAGTGTAGGATTAATCGAGAGTATTTTATTACTTACTTTGAATGCTGAGTGTGTCACATTTGATGCTTGTCAAGGACAAAAATTTCATAGATCGAATTGTTGCAAGCGATAGAAGACAGTTTTCATCCATGTCAGAATTATAGATGGACAACGCTTCCACTTTATTTAGACCTACATAAAATGGATAATAGTAAATCTTAAGACAAAATTATAATTTAACAACTGCCTAGTTTTAATAAAAGGTAAACAATTAAAACATTTAATTACAAAATTTAATGATATTTTTAATTACCTCGTGGAAATAGTTCTCCTTTTAATATAACAGATACCATACCAAGAGACGCAAGGTTTTGGAATGCTTCTAACGAATGTAGTTGGAAGCTGCATTTCTTCCAGAAGACACCACAACCAAGCTCAAGGGTACTTATATTGCTTTGAGTTTTGATATCTATCATCAATAATAACATTATTTTATATTAAAAAAAGCAGCATATATGTTAGAATAATATTTAATCTATTCATGCCTCTCACCCATATTATTGGTAGGTAGTATCCAAACATTTTATACGCAATTCAATTAATACACTTCTTTTGGATAAACTAAAAATGAAGAGGAAGAGCTTAAGGAACAAAAAATTAAAATTATTACCTTCAGAAGAAACAAACTTCTCGATGTTATTCCCATTCAAGTATAACTCCTTTAAGTTAGGTATATTGACCAGATCTAGCAAATAACAAAAAAGATATTAAAGAAATTTCATAATTATTATGATTAAAAATTAAACTACTTTGTTAGTTCCAATAAATAATATGATAAAACTATTATTTATAAGAAAAGAACAAAAAATAATTATTGTACCTTTTACATATATTGATCCACTCAATCCAGTACCCCTCAGTACTAAAATTTGTAGGGATTGAAATCCATAAAACATTGATAAAATGTTATTGCCCAAATAATTACCATCCAATTGAAGGCTCTCCAAATTGTTTAGCCTTTGCAATCTTTCAAAGCCTGCAATACTTACATGTTTGAACTTGTTTTCAAAAAATAGAATTAAATTATCAAGATATAAAAATCCGTCAAACCTATATCGGAGTTTGACTTACGAATGAGAAGATGATTTTAGATTGTGATATAACATAAATAAGAACAACCTTCTTTCTCTACGCAACAAACAATGTTATTGCCGCTCAAATCAAGACTCCTGAGTTGTTGAAAGGGAAGGAACACGGAAGCATTGAAGTTCCATTCTCCTAAACTCTCGTCTCTAAAATCATAAAGATGCAGCTCATTGACTCGTCCTGTTGTGACGTCGCACTTAACTCCGATCCAATTACAACAGTCGATATTCATATCCCATGAAGGCCAAGATGTGCCGTTTGGGTAATTGAAGGAATGTTGGAGGTGCAAAAGAGCAGCTCTCTCCTCCTCCAAACAACCATGGGAGCTCCACCATTGTAATAGTAATAATAATACTCACTTCTGCTGTCATCATTTCTACTGATCGAATAGTGCTAGCTCTTGTTGCTTATTAAGCAAATGATGAAGTGGCACAAGCATTTTATAGCACCATACTAATTATGACGGTGAACCACCTTATGTGGAAGTTTTTGAAGACCAAGAAAAAAGGGAATGCATACATAAAGTCTGATACCTTGAATCAAGTCAGGGTAGAAATTTCAAAAACATGTGTATAAGACTATCCACCATACTAATAATGACGGTGACCCACCTTATGTGGAAGTTTTTGAAGACCAAGAAAAAAGGGGATGTATACATAAAGTCTTATAACTTCAATTAAGTCAGGGTAAAAATTTCAAAGACGTGTATGAGGCCATCCATTTATTTCTTGCTGTGCAAGAGTACATAAAGATTGGTAATCGTCAGTTTATCTAAAAAAATTTGTGGTCCATAAAATTTTTGATGGATTCCTTTTATTAATTTATGCTGTATTATATATTTTGTATTATGTTAAAATGCATTATATAAAATCCTTATTGCATAATAATGTCATTTTTGCATTAACTTAAAATTGACACAAGGTTTCCATTGTTAGGTTCATAAAATGTGATAAGGATGTACTAAAAGCCAAATAATCATAATTCATCTTTACTTATATTCTAAACAAAAGTTAAAAAGTAATTGATTTACATATATTTTATTAAAATATAAAGTATATAATATTAGTTTCTTATAAAATTAATAAGTTAAATATTTATTAAAAATTATATATTCGTAATTAAAATTAGTTAAATAAGAGATTTAAGAGTCGATAGAATTCTTAACTTTTCATCTCTTCGCATTTAAGATGGATCAAAATTAAATAATTTACATATAATTACAATAATACTAAATTTTTAACAATGTTATTTTTCGTAAAGAAATATTAATATAATCTCATTCCTTTAACCAAAGGATAATAAGAAAACGCAATAATTAAAAAAATCGCCAAACAAAAATGCAAGGTGTCACTAATATTATTGAAGCTCCCGGAGATTAATATAGCTCATTGACACCGCCTTGTTGTATTGCATAATAGTATTATATTTGCATAAAATTAACTTAAAATTGACACAAGGTTTACAATTTAGTTTCATAAAATTATATAATCATACTCATCTTTGCTTATATTCTAAACAAAAGTTAAAAGAAATTGAGTTAGTTATGTAATATTTAAATATATATTATATATAATATAGTTTCTTCTAAAATTGACAAGTTAAAGAATTGTCAAAAATTATATAATAATAATTTAAATTAGTTAAATAAGAGAAATTGAAGAGTTATATAAAAGTCTTAACTGTTCATCTCATCTAAATTCAAGAAAGATAAAATATATAAATACAAATGCAATAATACTAATTTTTTAAAAATCATCATTTTAAAGTGAAGAAATATTAATATTCTCGTGCCTTTAACCAAACGACAGATAACAAAAAGCAATAATTAAAAAAATTCCCAAACAAGGAAAACTATATTGAGCTTCCGGAGATTAATGCAGCTGAGTGACACCCCCTGTTGTATCGTCGCGGACAACTCTCTCGCATTCGCAACAGTCCATATTCATCTCCTATTCACAAAAGTTACAATGACTTGATAACCTTTTGTTTCATATAACTGCTCCGACGGCGGTGATCTCTTGACGTGTATGTAGGGAATAGCAAAGACTTCAAATTTTAAAAAAAAAAGAGAAAAAAATTAATTTTTATAACATATTTGACTCTTATCAAATAATTTATATTATTAATCGTCCATAATTTTTATCAAATCAATTAAATTTTTAGTCAATAAACTTTAATGAAACTTATATATTCATTTCATTATTTTTGTCCTATATTTATAAATTTATTTATTTAATATTAAAATACAGAAAACAAAATATTAGAAATGAACGTGCACTGCGTTTTCTAATGAAGATTCTTCTTTGTATTTCTCAATAACTTTTACATCCATTAATAAGGGTTTCTTCCTCAACAATATTAGGTATATTAGAATTAGACATGATCTTGAATTATCTCCATCACACTCAGTTCAAATCTCGTACCAATGTGGGATCTGGAGATGTTTGATAGTGCACAGCCTTATCCCTATAAAATAAAGAGGTTATTTTCGATAGATTCACATGCAAATGCAATCATAAAAAGAGTGATATAGATTAAAAGAGTAGATATGTTAAAAAAATATTTAAAGAGTAAATAAAAAAATACCTGATATGATGCCCAAATCTGCTAATACCTGATAAGCTGCAAAGTACAGCTTTTTATTTCTCGAGTTATGCTAGGGATCCTTGCTCAGTAGCCATGTGAGTATGAACAATCCAATGATATCGAACGGCCTCGAGAGACCTTTCCTTATACACCAGAGTTGAAAAGCTAAGTAGTAGGACAGAAAGACTTATTAACGACCTGCAACTAGAAAAGACATTGGATATTAGGGTTAGACTTCCTAAACGGTAAATACGTCGTCAGAGCTTTACAGTAAACGACTCTCAATAATTTCTACAATTTTTTTGGCACACTTTAAAGGACATCCGTATCCTAGCATGCCAAAATTTTCTATTTCTGGCCAATTCCTCGATAAAGGCCAACTTTGTCATATCATTCTTGATCACTTCTCTCCAGTTCTTATTTGGCCTTCCTTTTCTCCTCTTGCAATCACGAAGGTTATTTTTTTATAGCGTTGCGCAGGAGCATTAGGGTGTCTCCTACTCACATGCCCAAACTACCTAAGGATGGTCTCTCTCAACTTGTTGGCAATATTAGCCACCTATAGTTTGTCTCTCACCGCACAACTTCGGACCTCATCTCTTCTGGTAATGTCACACATCCACCGGAACATAAGCATCTCGACTATCAATAACTTTCTTGTATGTCTACATTTAGTAGGTCAACATTCTGCCCCATATAACATGGATGACCGAATCTCCATTCTATAAAATTTCCCTTTAAGCTTTAATAGAATTTTTTTATCACATAAGACCCCTAATGCGCTTTGTCATTTTACCTACTCGAATTTGATACAATGAACTACATCAGCATTGATATTACCAACACTTTGAATGATAGATCTGCAATATTTAAAACTCGATTTTGTGGTATAACATTTGCCTACCAATTGTTACCGCCGCCTCGTGGACCATTGTATCTAACATCAAGCTCCAAAAGATTATCCACCTTACATAATTCTCGGTAATATGAAAAGGTTTGCTAAAAATGATATATAATTGAAGAAGACGTGAATAATAGATAAGAGGCAGAGGATCACGCTGAGGTCACTTTATCAAAATAACCAAAGCCATTGAATCTATATCTCATTGCCTGTTCAAATTGGTGGCAGATATCAAGTTAAAGACGTACGCCAAATGGTTTCACTAGATAACTATATTGAATTGTGTTTGCTTTTTAAACATATGCATATGTAACTCACCTCTGCCATGGTGAGCACTTCTAGTGCGTCTTTGAAGATTTGCTTTCTTATCAGACGCTTTCCATTTGCATGGAGCATCAAGGCCATCATTGTTCCCCTGCCAAAAAATGTAAGGTTGTTTTTTTCACGTGAAAAATGAACAGCAAACACATTCAAATAAAAGCTAGCAAAAGTAACAACAAAATCTATAGGGCATCATACTGTAGATCTATCTCTGAGAAGTGCACTTTCTGTCCACTCCGATCTTCAAGCTCCATATCAAGGTTTTCAACTGGTAAAGATCCAAGAGCATGTCTATTAAGGAAATTATCATTTAGTTATTGTGTGATTATCTTTACCATTATTAGGAGATCAAGTTTACGTATAATTAGTTTTGCATTACCGATTCTGTAGCTACAATTTAGGAGAAGATTAGGACAAGTTATTGTATATATTTATGATGTAATCTATCAATGAAGGTAACGAATTCCATCTCAATTAATCTTCTCATATTTGTCATGGTATCAAAGCACCGATCCTGGTGCTCTTGATAATCTAAATTTTCTCCTTCTCATCGTCATCATCACCATGGCGGATAACTCTAGTCAACATCGAATTCCAAACCTCTTGATCCATCACATTCGTTCTATATCCACCATTCAGATCAGCCAGGCCATGTCCTGGTTCTAGTCAAATTGAATAGTGTTAACTATCAATCGTGGAGCAAAGCAGTCATACATGCTCTCATTGCGAAGAAGAAACTCGAGTTCTTTGATGGCACAGTTGAGGAACCATCTCAGGAAGATCAACCCTTCAAATTTGAACAATGAAATCAGTGTAACAATATGATACTGTCTTGGTAACACACTCTGTGGAACCAAACATAGCCGAAGGAATTGTTCATGCCAAAATCGCACGACAAGTGTGGATTGATTTGCGTGATCAATTCCAACAGAAGAACGCCCCAGTAGTCTTCCAAGTTCAAAAGTTGATTGCTACCATGGTGCAGGGAACAATGACAGTTGCAACGTATTTCACCAAAATCAAAGCCCTTTGGGACGAACTAGAAACATATCGGGCACCATTGACTTGTAATCAACGTCAAGCACACCTTGAACAAAGAGAGAAAGACAGACTCATGCAGTTCCTCATGGGTCTCAATGATTCATACAAAATAGTCAGATCCAACATATTGATGATGTCTCTGTTGCCAAATGTCCGTCAAGCCTATTCTCTAGTTGTTCAAGAGGAGATGCAACGTCAGGTTATGTCTGAATCAGTTGACAAATTTTCAATAGCAACTGCAATACCAGGAAAGGGAGGTAGTTCAAAAACATCTAAGGAGAAAACATGTGATCACTGTAATAGATCGGGGCACAAGATAGATGAATGTCGTACCCTTAAATTTCACTACAAATACTGTGATAAAAGGGGACATACGGAGGATATATGCCGGTTGAAGCATGGATCCAATCCTTGTTCTGGTCAATTCCGAGGGCAAACAAATCCTGGACGAGGACGTCAACCCACAATTAACATAACAGAATCGTCTCAGGAAGCATTTGAGGGTGATTCGTCCAACCCAATACGGAGCTTCACTCCCGAACAAGTTCAACAGTTGGCGTATGCTATATCTACATTAAATCAAAACAATTCATCTGGTAATGTTGATACATATCCAAATGCTGCAGGTTTGCTCCCATCAACTCATATGTTTGTTAATTCTAATAGCACGGATTCTTAGTGAAGTGAATCACACGTTAATACAATGCTTATAAAACGATATAAGAATGCACGAGAAGGGGGGGTTGAATTGTGTATTCCCCTTTTTAAAAATTCTTTCAAAACCGTTTGTTAGAAATAAAATTCTTTTACAGAATTTCCGATAGATTCTAAGTAATCAAAAACTTTGAAAACTTTGTTTACGAACTAAGTAATAATAAAACTTGAATCTAAAAGAGAGATAGAGTAAGAGTAGTTGACACAACGATTTATCCCGGTTCACCTCAAACTGTGGGCTACGTCCAGTCTTCAGAGTTCTTTATGATATTTCCACTATCTCTTTAACTTTTACAAGTATTCTTTGCGAGCCTCTTCAGGTCTCTACAACCAGTATTCTTTCACACTTAGCCTCTGCAGGCTATCTATAATACTTTATCACAGATAAGTATTTGAAACTTGTTACAGTAAAATAGCTCTCAGCTAAATTGAACATAATGATTTTACGATCACGTAGATGTAAATCTGCTAATTTTTCAACTATTTAACTTTTCAACTTTTTTGCTAACTTTGTAATCTTCGACTTCGACTTGTATTTATAGCTTTCGTCTCCAACTGCTTCTTGATTCTTGTTTCTTGAATCTTGTTTCTTGAGTCTTTAAAAGAAACGGTTAATCAGTTGAGTTCTGTAACTAACTCGAACTGACTCCTTCGTCTTCTTTTCGAATTCCGCGTTTGCTTTTCTTCGTCTGTATTTGCGTCTGTGTTTCTGCGTCTGCTTTGCTCTTTGCGTCTGTTTTATTCTTTGCGTCTGCGTCTGTTTTACTTCGTCTGCGTCTGCGTCTGCGTCTGCGTCTGTTTTGAGTTTTTGCGTCTTATTGTACGTCTGCGTCTGCTTTGCTCTTTGCGTCTGCGTCTGTTTTGCTTTTTGCGTCTGCATCTGCGTCTAGATTTCTCTTCTGTGTCTCTTCGTCTGCATCTTATTGTACGTCTGCGTCTGTGTCTGCTTTTATTTTCGTCTGCTGTGCTTCGTCTACTTTTGTTTTTATTTCATTTTGCTCTTTTGTTATATATCAAAATTATATCATAGTTTATATTTATACGTATTACGAATACCGACAATGGCTTGATGTATTATAATCCAAGGGCCTAAGTATATTTATGGTTGTGGGCCTAAGCCCAATCACTAAAAACTAAAAGGAAACTGAATGTGATACGATTCAAGTGAGTTTTGAGGAGAGAATCATCATCTTCGTCGTCCGAAACAAAAAGGAGATGGAGGAAGATACGGCGGCGGCGGGTGGATGATTGAGCATTTTGATGCATCAGTAAGCGGGAATGGGTCTGTCACTAATCTTAATCTTAAGGAGTTAGCTACTTCTTCCTGTTCTTCTTCTTCAAAAGACCATGACTTGGTGGCGGTCACTTGCTTCACGGAGATAGTCGACGACGCTTCGTTGTACTTCCAGATCATCCATCTTCCGAAACAGGTTTAATCTTTAACTTTTGTTTTATTATTCTTAGTATCCTACAACATGACAATTCTTTTCTTAAGCAGACGATTCCTGTTTCGTTGGGTTTTAGGGTTTAATTGTTTGGGAATTGAAATTGGGTGGGCGTTTTTGTTTAAATAGATATACGCCTGGATAGGATGCAACTCTGCTAAATTTGGTCACTTATATGCTTCCACTGCCACGAGTTACAACAATGTGAGTGTTACCCGTATCCTTGGGGGAGCTTCTGATAATACGGCCTCTGGGATTGCTCGGCGTTTAGGTATTTTTGTATTTATATCATCAATTCGTTACTAACAACCCCATTCTCTTCGATTTTAACTTGTTCATATACAACAGCATTAAAATCTGGCTTCACCGCCATTCTCGCCTGCAACATCCCCAAGAACAGTCCAGTGCTTGAGGTTACGTCTCTCTCTCTCTCTCAGAACATAGTTACATTTACTTCAACCAACCTATATTTATAATGTCCTTTTATGTTCACGTCTCAATTATATATGGAAATATATATATCATTTTGTGCTGATGAGTTAGGGTTCTTGGCTTTTCTTGATTCTGTTGTTAGGCTAATGCTGATCCACCAAAAAGTAGTAACATGTTGTGACTGTCAATTTGATGAAATAGAGCCATGTTTTTTGCCAATAAGGATTTATAGACAAGACTGAAACTATTCCCAATAGTATAATGGTGAATGTAACCCAAAAACTTATCTGAAAAACTTCCTTGTTTATGAAACCATCATCATTTGTATCATTTGTAGAACTCTCTTTTGTCGATGACAATACCGTTGGAGTGCAATTCTTGGGTAAGGGTAATAGACAGAGAAAAGGATTTCCTCAATAGCTGTTTTCTTCAAATGTTCCAAATTGTGCAACTCTTTCAGGCGTCTTACCAGAAATATTGTTATAAGCTACGCTGAACACTTACCAATTGAGGAGGAAGTGCTCCATTCAAGTTAATTGTAGGACAAATCAAAACTCTCCAATTCAGTCATGTTGGAAAATGATAATAGAATATGTCCTATCAAATTATTATGGGATAAATTTAACGTTTTCATACCTTCTTTGTTTCCAATTTCTGAAGGAATTGGATATGTCAAGTTGTTACTTGAAAGATCTAATCCAATGAAATTTATATCAATCATACGATATGAGCGGAAATGGTAAGTGTTTCCCTTCACACCAAACTCAACAATTTCACCACCAATTGGAGGTGCTACATAGCTATGAAAAGTTCTGGAGGCATCATTTTTATTGAGAAATTGCCAAGCCTATTATGGGAAAGATCAACAGTCTTTAATTCCTTCATCATCTTCCATAAATAAGTTGGGATCTCACCTTTGAAGTCGTTATGATCTAGTAGAAGATGTGTCGATCTGTTCAAATTCTTGATCGAGTTAGATATGGTGGCAGCGAGCATAGTGATTGAACATTTGGATGCATTAGTAAACTGGAATGGTTCTCTCACTAAGTTTAATCTTAAGGAGGTAGCTACTTCTTCCTTGTTCTTCTTGCTCGAAAGACCATGACCTGGTGGAGGTCAATTGCTTCACGAAGATAGTCGAGGATGTTTCGCTGTACTTCCAGATCATCCGTCTTCTGAAACAGGTTGAACCTTTAACTTTGTTGTTATTATTCTTAGTATTCTACAACATGACAATTCATTTTTCAAGCAGACGATTCTTGTTTTGTTGGGTTTTAGGGTTTAATTGTTTGGGAATTGAAATTGGATGGGCATTTTTGGTTTGAATAGATATAAGCCTGGATAGGATGCAACTCTGCTGAATTTAAAAAATATGTTAAAAAAGAGAAAGCTAATAGGATTAGTCTCATTTTGTTTTTTATGAATGTCAAGAGTGAGTTGGGTCTAGCATCTTCTGCGTTGTTTTCTGGTTATGATGTGTACTTCTCGTACTTGTGCATGTACAAATTACAAAAAGGAACATCGATTTGATCTAGTTATCTTTGCTTATTTGAAGTTTTCATATCAATTTCTCTATATTGGTCATAAGTTATCATTACCCATTTGAAGAGTTTTGGTCATAAATACTTTGAAATTGATGCATGATGTTTTATTAATCTCAATTCATTGTTCACAACAAAGTAATTCTTTGAAGGAAAATAATAATAATTAATTTGTCCAACTTTGATGATTATATCCCTTTAGATACATTTGAAGTTAAATCATTGTGCAAAAAACACCATAAGAGGAAACATGTATTGTAGGATTAATTGATACGTTTTGCTTTTTCAAAATTCAAGTACAATGATAGCAGATGTGACATGTTACTAGAAAAGTTACGTATTCTTAAGTTTGGGTAAGAAGGGAACATGTTGTGATCGTCAATTGAATGAAGTAGAACCATGCTTGTCGCCAGTAAGGATTTATGTACAAGACTAAAACTATTCCCAGCATTATAACGGTGAATGTAACCCAAAAACTTATCTGAAAAATTTCCTTGTCTATGAAACCGTCATCTTCTGTATCATTTGTAGAACTCTCATTTGTCGATGACGATACTATTGGAGTGCAATTCTTGGATAGGGGTAATCCACATAGAAAAGAATTTCCTTGACAGCTGCTTTCTTCAAATGTTGCAAATTGTGTAACTCTTTCAGGCGTCTTACCAGAAATATTGTTATAAGCTACACTGAATACTTCTAAAGATTTTAACTGTACCAACTGAGGTGGAAGTGTTCCATTCAAGTTATTGTAGGATAAATCCAAACTTTCCACTTCAATCATATCGGAAAATGACAATGGAATATGTCCTATCAAATTATTATATGATAAGTTCAATGTCTTCAAACCTTTGATTCCAATTTCAAAAGGAATTGGACATGTCAAGTTGTTACTTGAAAGATCTAATCCAATGAAATTTATATAATTCATCCGATATATGCTGAATCGGTAAGTGCTTCCCTTCACACCAAACTCAAGGGTTCCATCAGTTGTGGTTATGTAATAATCGCGATCATAAGATTTGGATATACACTTTTTGGGTGGATGTTTGACTGAGAAAGTGCCAAGCCTATTATGGGAAAGATCAACGAAATGTAATTCATTCATCATCAGCCATAGGAAAGTTGGAATCTCACCTTCCAAGTTGTTATGATTTAGTAGAACATATCTTAAGCTCTTCAAATTCTCGATCGAGTTTGATATGCCACCAGTTAAATAATTATGGCTGAGATCTAGTGTGACCACAAAAGAGTTGGTAAATACATTGGGAAAAGGTCCTTCAAGTCTATTATGGGATAAATGAATGTGTGAAGCTTGTGGAGGTAAGAATCTTGAGGGTAGGCTTCCAGAAAAGTTATTGTTTGACAGATCCAAAATAGAAAGAGACGACATAGACCAAATCCACTCTAGTATGTTGCCAAATAATTTATTGTCGCTCATGATCAATACTTGTAAAAGAGAACAATTGGATAAGCTATTTGGAATCTTTCCAGTGAAATCGTTCATGGGCAAGGTTAAAAATTGTAGCATTGGAAAATACCTTGGAATGTCTGTAGGAATTTGGCCATAAAGTAGATTGTTGGAAATGTCCAAGTCGCTCAACCCATGAGGATGAATTGAAAAATGCAACGTTCCTGAAAGAGAACAATTCTTCAAATAAAGGCTGATCAAATTCGTATTATTGTCTAGTAACCAACTTGGAAATCCAACTCCTCCCATTTGAATATCGGAAAGATTAAGAATTCTCAATTCGTGCTGATGGTGTAGAAATTTGGGAAATGTTACTCCTCTTTCCCCATATGTAGAGGACAAACAAAGTTTTTCCAATTGAAACTCAGGAGTCAAATCATTATCAACCCCACCACTTTACGCATACACCTTGTTTCCATCGACATATAAATGCTTGAGTTTAGAATGGTTGAGAAATAGAGAGAGTGACATTGAAATTTGAAACTGATTATCAGAAATATATAGGGACTCAATGGATGTGAGACTCTTCAAAGAAGACAGATATATTTCCAGAGAAGTGATTCAAGGACAGGTCCAAGTATTGAAGAAGTGTCAAATTTGTCAAACAAGGAGGCAAGGTGCCACTGACATTATTGTCTCCTGAGTCAAGGTGACGGAGATTCTTCAACTTGCATAATTCTAAAAATAAATTGAGAAAATATTAGAGACTAGAGAGAAAAAAATAATTCTCCAAAGTTTAAGTTAGCTAAAAATAAGTACCGTCGATGCTGCCTGTGAGATTACAACTCGTCAGCCGTAAGCTTTCAACTGAAGTAGTATTAGCAATGGAATTAAGGAAGCCATTGCCCACAAAGGTAGAACTCAAATGTAACTCTTTCAAGTTCTCGAAATGGGGTAAACCTAAAATACGATACCACAAAAAATATTATATATATATATAGGTTTTGATAATAACCTAATTTTTAGTTGTTGAAAAATTTTGAAAATTGCATCTCTTCAAATTGCAATCATTTATTAATTTCTTTAAATATTTTTTAAATAACATATTTACTATTCAGCATGATAATTTTACATGTTCTTGGAAACAAGATGTTTAGAATTCTAAGTAATAATTTAACTTTTAGTCATCCTTAGTTATTAACAAAGAAATTATGATCTAAAGTAAGTGTAGGATTAATCGAAAGTATTTTAGTACTTACTTTGAATGCTGAGTGTGTCACAGCTGATGTTTTTCAAGGTCAAAGATGTCATAGATCGAAGTGTTCCAAGCGATAGGATAAAGTTTTCATCCATGTCTGAATTTTCGATGTTCAAGTCTTCCAGTTTATTTAGACCTATATAAAATGGATAATAATAATAAATCTTAAGACAAAATTATAATTTAACAACTGCATAGTTTTAATAAAAGGTAAATTAAAACATTTAATTACAAAATTTAATGATATTTTTAATTACCTCGTGGAGGTAGTTCTCCTTTTAATATGATAGATTCCATACTAAGAGACGCAAGGTTTTGGAATGCTGCTAATGAATGTGGTTGGAAGCTGCTTTCCTTAGTGACGTCCCTGCCAAGGCAAAGGTTAATTATATTGCTTTGACTTTTGATATCTACGTAAAATAAGCAACATATATGTTAGAATAATTAACAATAAGCAACATAAATAAAAATGAGGAGGAAGAGCTTAAGAATAAAAAAGGAAGTTTAATTAAAAATTAAAATTATTACCTTTAGAAGAAACAAAGTTCTCAATGTTATTCCTCCCAAGTATAACCTCTGTAAGTTAGGTATATTGACCAAATCTAGCAAATAACAAAAAGATATTAAAAAATTTCACAATTATTATGATTAAAATTAAACTACCTTGTTAGTTTCAATAAATAATATGATAAAACTATTATTTATAAGAAAAGAACAAAAATAATTATTGTACCTTTTACATATATTGATCCACTCAATTTATTCCTCTGCACTGATAAAAATTGTAGGGATTGAAGTCCATAAAGGATTGATAAAATGTTATTGCCCAAATAATTATCATCCAAACAAAGGCTCTCCAAATTCTTTAGCCTTTGCAATCCTTCAAAGCCTGCAATACTTAATGTTTGAACTTGTTTTTAAAAAATAAATTAAATTGTTAAGATATGAAAATCCATCAAATGTAAATAAGAGTTTGACTTATAAATGAGAAGATGATTTTAGATTGTGATAGTAACAGAAATAAGAACAACCTTCTTTCTTTACGCAGCAAACAATGTTGTTGCCGCTTAAATCAAGTTCTGTGAGTTGTTGAAAGGGAAGGAAAACTGAGGCGTTGAAGTTCTATTCTCCTAAACTGTCACCTCTGGATTTCCCAAGAAGTAGCACATTGACTCGCCTTGTTGTGCCGTCGCACTCAACTCCGGTCCAGTTACAACAGTCCATATTTATGTCCCATTGGAGCCGAGATTTGCCGTTTGGGTAATTGAAGGAATGCAGGAGGTGCAAAAGACCAGCTCTCTCCTCCTCCAAACAACCATGGGAGCTCCACCATTGTAATAGTAATCATAATACTCACTTCTGCTGTCATCATTTCTACTGATCGAACAGTGCTAGCTCTTGTTGCTTATTAAGCAAATGATGAAGTGGCACAAGCATTTTATAGCACCATGCTAATTATACGGTGACCCACCTTATGTGGACGTTTTTGAAGACCAAGAAAATAACTTCAATTAAGTCAGGGTAGAAATTTTAAAAACGTGTATAATGCTGCGAAAGAGTAAATGACTTTATTGAGATGCTAAAGTGATGATTACTTTAGCTGATTAAATTTGTAAACGATGAATTAAACTTAAATCTATTAGGAATTCTAAAATTTCTCTTGTTAATGTCCTCTTACGCAAGATAATGGATATTGTTTTGTATCAGTTGATACGTATGGTACTGGATTAAAACTAGTACAAAACAAAAGGTCAATTGTATTGAATTTTAATATTGGTCAATATTAGCCCATTTGGGGTGGTACTGGCTGGTATTTAAAATATCGGTTAAATATTGGTAGGTACTAAAAAAAATTTTAAAATGAATTTTTTTTTGTAAAATTTTCAAAAAATTTTAAAATCTACCTCCTTTCCTCTTACCTCTCCTTCTCCTTTTTTTCAAAGTTTTTTAATTAGTTATTTTATTTATTTCAACTTTTATAATTGTTGTAAATTTTTAATTTTGTTTTAAAATAATATAAATAGTTTTATTACTAATAATAATTATAAATTAAATAAAACTTAAAATTATTTTTATTTAAATTTATTTTAATATTTATTAATCAAGTATTAATAAAATATTTTATTTTAAAATAAATAATTTAAAATTATTATTTATAAACTAATATTTACTATATATTTGTAATTATTAAATCAAAATTTATTTAAAATTTATTTATTTTAAAATACATTTTAAATTTAATTATATTTATTAATAATTATTAAATTAATTTTATAAATTAAATTAAAATTGTGATTATTATTTATTATTATGATTTTTAGAGATAGGATTAAAATATACAGTATAACTGTACAATATGACAATGAATTATTATGTAATTTTAAAATTCAGTAAGTATTTCATAAATTTAAAAATTACTCAAACGGTACCTAGTATTAATCGATACCGGTATAGTATCGTATCAAAACCCAATCTGATACGAAATTCGGTATGATATTCGTAACATTGCTCTGAAATGATAAAATGAATGCTCTATTTTATTGTCTGGCATTTGCAAAAACTTTAAGTTGAAAAAATAATAATCAAATTTTACAGTATATTTCACATCTTTACTCTTGTCCAATAATTTATATATAATTAATCAAAATATGAAAGCATAAATTTACATTAAAATTTTACTTTATTATATTTTTATGAAACTTATATATTCATTTCATTATTTTTGTCCTATATTTATAAGTTTATTTATATAAATATTTTGTTTTATATTAAAATTCATAAAATAAAATATTATAAAATAAATGTACAATTCCTAATAATAGAGATTGTTCTTTTTTGCAATTCTCAATAACTTTTATTACTATTGATAAGAGTTTTCTTGTCAGTATTAGATATGTTAGAATTAGACATGATCTTAAATGTGCGAAGGAATGTCGGAGCTGCAATGGTGCAGCCCTCTCCTCCTCCGAACAACCATGGGAGCTATCGTAATAATCGCTTCTTTTTGTAACCCTATACGATAATCTACTAATCAACTAGTGCTCTTGTTGCTTTTTGAGCAGATGATGAACTCACTCAAGCATTTTACAGCGCCATTATGATGGTGACCCATCTTATGTGGAAGTTTTGGAAGACTAAGAAAAGGATATCCATATACAAAGTCTTATTAACTTCAATTCAGTCAGAGGCAGAAATTTGATAAGCATAAATGGAAGAAGGTCTATTTATTTCTTATTATAAAAAAAAGATTTTATAGACATTATTAATCGCAATTTAAAAAAGAATCATCTTGTAAGATTATTTTAAAAAATAGTTTGATAAAAAATTCAAATAATTAACTAATAAATCTAAATTTTAAAAGTACAAAAATGTTGACGTGGTAACTTTTTCTTTCATATAGATGCTCTGATGATGATCTCTTAAAGTGTACGTTTGGAGTAGACTTGACTTCTTGATCAATAATTCTAACATTGTCCTTTAACATTAGACTGTGATGCTAAGTGAGACTTTAGTCTTTAGTTGACTGACTTTATAAATGATGATCTCTTAACGTGTACATTTGGAGTAGACTTTACTTCTTGATCAATATTTCATCCTAACATTAGACTGCATGTGATGCTAAGTGATGGCTTTAGTCTTTAGTTGACTGACTTTATAAATGATGAACTGCCACACACATTTTTTATAGTGGCCATCTTGCATGAATCTTTTGAAGACCAAGAAAATGTGGATATAAAAATTTTATATTTAGTTAAATGAATTATTATTTAATATCGAAAAAAATGAAGTACATCGTAGGGAAATTCAAAATAAATAAAAACATTGAATTGCAAAACGAAGAAACTTAAAAATGATTGCTTTTTTATTGATTGTTAATTTAGAGTAAGCTAAAAATTAAGGAGATAAATCCTTGATTTTTCATAAGTCGATCTGGAGGGATAATAAAGAGGACTTGAAATAATAGACAGTGATCCAACTCTAAATACATTTTCCTAAATAAATTGGTTTGATCACCACATAATTATATTTATAAAGAGAAAATTGTGAATATCACATCTGTGTTGAATGCTATGACTAATTCAAAGTTGTTCTATTAACTGAATTCTTCAAAACTTGAAGTATTTATAATTTAGAGAAGCAAATAGATAGTGGTCCAGCCCTGCTTGCTCTTCCAATAACCACATTTGACTTATTGAACCATATTCCATATCATTGATAGAAGAGTCAAGGAATTTGTTAAGTTTGTCAATAAAAATTAATGACGGTTTATAGGGGAGATAATCAAACAGAACCTTTTGTCTCTGACACGAAGAAGAAATGCTCTCCATTCTACAAGTTACCTGAAAAGATACATAAAAGAAAAAAGACTTGGACTAGTCATGAAAAGAATTTCTAAGTCTTGCCGTGCACTCTAAGTTACAATCGTCATTTTTTCTAAATAAATTAGTGGTCCAAGAATTGTTAAAAAAATTATATAATAATAATTTAAATTAGTTAAATAAGAGAAATTGAAGAGTTATATAAAAGTCTTAAATGTTCATCTCATCTACATTCAAGAAAGATAAAAAATTAAATAATATAAATACAATTGCAATAATACTAATTCTTTTTACAATAGCATTTTCAAGTGAAGAAATATTAATATTTCGTGCCTTTAACCAAACGACAAATAACAAAAAGCAATAATGAAAAAAAATTGCCAAACAAGGATAACTATGTTGAGCTCCCGAAGATTTTTTTTGGTTACCCACGAGATGTCCTAGGGGGTCCCAACTATGAGAAGACATCTTTAAGTCATTCACACCCAGACTTATTTCCGCTCGAGTCGGGTAGGTTCCTTTGCAGGAGGCAAAACTCTGGCTCTAAGTTTTAAACGACTGCATACATGAGGACAATTCGAATCCGTAATCTCACTTAAGTCAGGAAAACCCCTTACCAACTCACATGTCCCATGGGGTTAGCTCCCGGAAATTAATGTAGCTGAGTGACCCCCCTTGTTGTATCGTTGCAGATAGCTCTCTCCCATTCGCAACAGTCCATATTCATCTCCTATTCACAAAAGTTGCAATGACTTGATAACTTTTTGTTTCTTATAACTGCTCTGATGGCGGTGATCTCTTAACGTGTATATTTGGAGCAGCAAAGACTTTAAATTTAAAAAAAGAACAAGAGAAAAAATTTAAGTTTTATACCATATTTTGACTCTTATCTAATAATTTATATTATTAATCAACATAATTTTATCAAATCAATTAAATTTTAGTCAATAAATTTTAATAAAACTTATATATTCATTTCATTATTTTGTCCTATATTTATAAGTTTATTTATTTATTTAAATAAATATTTTATTTAATATTAAAATACAAAAAACGAAATATTAGAAATGAATGTGCACTGCATTTTCTAATGAAGATTCTTCTTTGTATTTCTTAATAACTTTTATATCCATGAATAAGGATTTCTTCCTCAATAATAGGTATATTAGAATTAGACATTATCTTGAATCATCATCATCACACAAAGTCCGAATCTCGCACCAAATTGGAGTCTGATGAAGATTAAGTGTAGAAGATGAGAAAAGACTTGCACACTTTTGCATTAATCTGTGAACTAATTATAGGATACAGAGTGAAGATCAAATCCCCATGGATGAGGGATTGATACAATCAGATTTAAATTACAAAAAAGAGATTATACAATTTGAATACATCAGAAAATATTTGCAAGTAGATAAGATACATGAGTAGATTACAAATCTTACTTAATACCCCCTTGCAAACGGATGAGAGGAACAACCATCAGTTTGGTCTTTAAAGCAAGAAACCGTTGCTTGGACAATGGTTTGATCAAGATGTCAACTAACTTATCTACAGTCGGTATATATGAAACTTGAAGATTTTTCTGACGAACCTGATCGCGAACAAAATGAAAATCCAACTCAAGATGTTTTGAACGAGAATGGAACACTAGATTAACTACTAAGTAGGTAGAAGAAAGATTATCACACCAGATTTTAGGAACCATTGGAAGTGGTTGAAGAAGTTCCCGAAGAAGACATCGAATCCAATAAACCTTTGAACCTACAGTTGCTAAGGCACGATACTCTGCATCAGTACTGGACCTTGCGACTGTTTTCTGTTTCTTTGAACACCATGAGATGAGATTAGAACCATGAAATACAGTATATGTAGAGGTACTCTTACGATCTAACTTGTCACCTCCCCAATCCGCATCAGAGAAAGCAAAGAGACATTTGGATTGTGAGGAACGAAGAAGCAGACCATGATCAATTGTGTCTCGAAGATATTGAAGAATTTGTTTAACAGCTTGCCAATGATTCACAGACTGAGCATGCATGAATTGTGTTGTTTTGTTTATTGCCATTGTGATGTCAGGTCGAGTGAGAGCTGAATGTTGAAGAGTACCAACAACTTGACAAAACAAAACAGGATCATCAAAGTGGTGTGAGCTGTCAATGGCTAAGATGCTCTTTGGAGAAGAAGGCGTAGACACAGGTGTAGCCTCATGCATATTTACACGTTTCAAAAGATCTAAGATATACTTAGATTGAGAGAGATGGAGACCACTTTTTAGCCAAGTCACTTCCACACCGAGAAAATATGTGAGAGATCCCAGGTCTTTAAGAGCAACCTACATGCTAAGTTGATGAATAATGGACTGGATGAGCTGAATGGAGGAGCATGTTAAAATGAGATCATCCACATAAACAAGACAATAAGCAAGCTAATCTCTAGAAGAATAGATAAAGAGTGAACTATCTTCTTTAAAACCTTTGAAACCAATCGTCTGCAATGCCTGTGAGAGACAAAAATACCACGTCCGGGGCATATAAAGATTTTTTTAGAAAACAAACATGGTTAGACTTAGTACGATCAACAAAGCCTTGTAGTTGTTCCATGTAAATCGACTTCTCAAGGGTGCCATGTAGAAAGGCATTAGACACATCTAATTAATGAATCGACCAATTAGAGTTAACTACAATGGATAAAATTAAAAAGCTACTCTGTTTCCTTCGTTTGTTTCTTCTTACTGTACATAGTTATTTAGATAGTTTGTTAATTAGCTGAATAACAAACGTTTCTCTTGACTGGGTAGTTGTACATGTATTTAAGACTCGCAGATTCTAGCTTACAAAATAATTGACGTGAAAGAGTGAGAAACTCTATTTCTCTCTCACTAAACCACTCTGTCGTATTTCTTTATGGTATCATAGCCACTCATAACCGTTTTTCAGCGGTTTCTATCGGTGACGATGAGGTGAATGGCATTTCAAGAACTATGCCTACAAGATGACCACGAATCCGAAGAAAGAATCAGATAATCCAGGTGCTAGTCTTGTAACTACACCATTGAATGGTTTCAATTACAGGACGTGGAGTACGTCCATGAAGAAGGCCCTAGCGGCGAAACATAAACTTGGTTACATAACTGGCAAGATCCAGATACCAGCTGAGGATGCGGCAGATTATGAAGAAATTATGAGCGCCAATGCCATGGTTGAATCCTGGATATTGAACTCGATGACGACAGATCTGCATGATGCTTTCTTGTATGTCTCTTCTGCCAAGGATCTGTGGGATAAACTTGCAAATAGATTTGGTGATTCTACGGGGCCACAAGAGTATCAAATCAGAAGAGAAATAGGAAGCATTTCGCAAGGTAATTCTAGTCTCTCAATGTATTTCACCAGACTGTGCAAATTATGAGATAAATTACAGTGTATTATACCTGTACCTCAGTGCATTTGTGGTTGTTGTACATGTGGTGTTTCGGGCAAGATTATGAAGATTAATAATAATGCCAAAATCATTCAGTTTCTAATGGGATTGAACGAGTCTTACAATCATGTTAAGAATCAAATTCTCATGATGGAACCGTATCCTAACATAGATAAAGTGTATTCCATGCTAATGAATGTTGAGAGACAAAGGCAGGTTTCGGATTCCTTTGGCGACTTAACAGATGGAAGTGCACTTATGGTGGGTTCTAGATCTACAACAAATGTTCCTATAGGGAAACCGAGTGGCAAGAAAAAGGAAGGGAAAGTTGATAAAGAAGATAAGAAATGTTCTTTTTGCAAGATGAATGGACATACTCAGGATACATGCTTCATATTGCATGGTTATCCAGAATGGTACGTTGATTTTAAAAGACAACGGAAGAAGTCTGGTGGAGGAAAAATTGGACAAGTGAATTTGGCGGAAACACCGTTAGATGATAGTGAAGATGATACTGACGGTTTAAGTATGAGAGCTATTATTCAACAGGAGTTGTCAAAAATGTTGAAGGAAAAGCCGCAGATACAGATGCAAAACATGGAAAAGGTGAATTTTGGTGCTGATTTTGCAGGTACCACTTCTGATCTTGAACAGATTTTAAAAAACAAAGGGTCTTGTTGGATAGTAGATACTGGCGCTAGTGTACATCTTTCAGGAAATGCTTCTTTGTTTAGTAAGTTGGTTTCAATACTGGAGCCATCTAGTGTTAGCTTACCAGACGGCTCAATTAATAAGGTTATCATAATGGGGGACATCAGACTTAGCAAGGATATTTTGTTGAAGCACGTTTTTTATGTTCCAAGTTTCAAATATAACTTGCTGTTTGTGAACAGATTTTTAAGGAGTGCCGATGGTGTTTTCACTGTCTACCCATCCTGTTGTGTTTTACAGGACTTGAAGTTTAATCGAAGGATAGCTGTTGGACGTGTTATTGGTCATTTGTACTACTTTACTGCTGATTCTTTCTGTAGTATTGTTTTAAACGAGTTGGATTTTGTACCTAGAGCTAATAATACCGTTACTGTTCATTGTTTGAGTAAGGATGTCGAGAACATAAATAGTGTTGATTCTATTGAATTGTGGCATAGACGGTTGGGCCATCCTTCTTTTGAGGTTGTACAGAAGTTTTCTTTTGTGAATAAAACCTTGGGCCGTTCTGATACTGCTTGTGATGTTTGTGCAAAAGCCAAACAGTCTCGCATGCCTTTTCCTGTTAGTGACAGCCATAGTGAGCATCTTTTTGAACTAATTCATGTTGATGTTTGGGGTCCTTATCGCCGGCCATCATTAACAGGAGCATCCTATTTTTTAACCATTGTTGAAGATTGCAGTAGGGTCACTTTTACATTTCTTATGCAAGCTAAGGATCAAGTTAGCTCCATCCTTAACAAGTTTGTTGCTATGGTGAAGACTCAGTATAATTGTGTCATTAAGATTGTTCGAACAGATAATGGAGGAGAGTTTGTGGGATCCAATTGTCAGCAGATTTTTATTGATCATGGTATTATTCATTAACGCTCTTGTGTCTATTCCCCGCAGCAGAATGGGAGGGTCGAGAGGAAGCATCGGCACATCATTCAAGTGGCTAGAGCTTTACTACATCAAGCTCATATGACCAACGTGTTTTGGGGAGAAGCTGTTTTGCATGCTACGTACTTAATAAATCATTTGCCTACGGTAACTCTACGGTGGCGAGCTCCCTCTGAGGTTCTATTAGGACGCCCGACTGATCTTGGACATTTAAAGGTTTTTGGATGTTTATGTTATTCCACTGATTCTACTCCACATAAAGATAAGTTTGCGGCTAGAGCTCATAAATGCATTTTTCTGGGTTTTGTTGCTGGCAGAAAGGGTTACAAAGTCTACGACGTTGCTTTCGGCAAAGTGTGCGTTTCCAGGGACGTTGTCTTTCATGAAATTTTTTTTCCTTGTGTAGGTCAGCAGTCTGTGGAGGCTATTAGCACACCGATACCATTTTTTTCTTTGCAAAATGACAAGGTTGATGATAGACCGTCTCCGCCTATACTTGATCACAGTGTGGAGGATGCTGGACGACATGAGCCTCCTGCTATTGTTGCTGATGATCTCCATTCGGATGCAACTCGACAATGCCCTCTACCTCTTACTGAAAGGCGAAGTGGTAGAGTCACGTAGATGCCATCGTGGTTGTCCGATTATTTGGTCAATCATTCTCAGATGTTACAGGAGAGTGGTGCGGTGACTTACAGTTCTCCTCATTTGCCCTACACGTTTCCTTTCTTCGAAAATAGTAAGCTTTTTGATGATATGACAGTTTTTCTCTGCCATGTGACTGAGACAAAGGAGCCTCGTAATTTTTAGGAGGCTAGTCGAGATGTGTTGTGGGTTCAAGCTATGGAGTCGGAGTTACAGGCGCTTGAACAGAATCGTACTTGGGAACTTACGACTTTACCCACCGGGAAGAAAGCCATCGGCAGCAAATGGGTTTTCAAATTGAAATACAATGCTGATGGGACGATTGATAGGCATAAAGCTCGGCTCGTTGTTAAGGGTTACAATCAAGTTTTTGGGGAAGATTATCATGATGTTTTTTCTCCCGTAGCAAAGGTTGTCACAGTTCGTATTTTCTTAGCTGTTGCAGCGGCGCGCTAGTGGGATTTGAATCAATTAGACATTAATAATGCGTTTTTACATGGTTATCTCAATGAGTAGGTTTATATGGTGCCTCCGGAAGGTTACTCCAAGGCACGTGTGGGTCAAGTTTGCAGGCTGGTGCAGTCTCTATATGGGCTTAAACAAGCCTCGCGTCAGTGGAACACTGAGTTTACAAATTTTCTCTTGCGTTTTGGTTTTCAGCAGAGTGACCACGATAATTTTTTGTTTGTGTTTTGCAAGGATGGCTGTTTTTTGATGCTTTTAGTGTATGTGGATGATCTTCTTGTCAGTGGAAATTCTGGTTCCATGATTGATCGGCTTAAATCATCTCTTCATGCGCAATTCACCATTAAAGATTTAGGGTTGGCTAAATACTTCCTCGGGCTGGAGGTATTTCGTGATGATACTGGTATTTTTCTTAATCAACGGACATACGTGTTGGATTTGTTGCTTGATTTTGGTCTTCTTGGTTCTAAACCTAAAAAGATTCCATTTCTGAAAGGGCGAAATTTGTTTGATGATAGTAGTTCGTTATTGGAGGATCCGTGGGCGTATCGTAGTTTAATCGGTCGCTTGTTGTATTTGGGGTTTTCTCGGCCGGACGTTACGTATTGTATTTAACAACTCAGTCAATTTTTGCACTCTCCTCGGTAGGTTCATCTTCATCATGCTTTTTATGTTTTGAAATATCTGAAACAGAGTCCTTCTTTGGGTCTTCATTTTCCGGCGTCGTCTGATTTGCGGCTACAAGCTTATTCTGACGCTGATTGGGCGACTTGTCCTGTGTCTCGGAAGTCTTTGACGGGGTTCTGCATTTTTTTTGGGGGTTGTCCCATTTCCTGGAAAACTAAACGCCAATCCGCTCTGAGTACCGGGCAATGGCTTCTACCGTTTGCGAATTGAAATGGGCCAGTTTCTTACTTTCTGATTTGCGGATTCTAGTTTCCCTTCCAATTTTGTTTCATTGTGATAGCAAATCAGCCATCCATATTACTTGTAATCCCGTGTTTCATGAACGAACGAAGCACCTTGACATTGATTGTCATGTTGTGCGCAACCAGTACAAGCAGGGGTTTATTTCGTCGGTTCATGTGGGTTCGTTCTTTCAGATTGCCGACATTTTCACTAAGCCTCTTCCTGCACCTGCATTTCACCGTCTATTGTCCAAGTTGGCTTTGTCTGATTTTCATCAAAGTCCAACTTGAGGGGGGGATAAAAAGCTACTCTGTTTCCTTCGTTTGTTTCTTCTTACTGTACATAGTTGGTTAGATAGTTTGTTAATTAGCTGAATAACAAACGTTTCTCTTGACTAGGTAGTTGTACATGTATTTAAGACTCGCATATTCTAGCTTACAAAATAATTGACGTGAAAGAGTGAGAAACTCTATTTTTCTCTCACTAAACCACTCTGTCGTATTTCTTTAAAAATGAGGCGATCAGTAGTAGGTTTGATGACCGGACTAAATGTCTCAATAAAATCTACACCTGGCTGCTGGTGGAATCCTTTCGCCACGAGTCTAGCCTTAAAGCGATCAATCGACCCATCAGGCTTGGTTTTGATACAAAAAATCCATTTGCAACCTATCACATTTGAAGCTTGTGACCGTGGTACTAAATCCCATGTACCATTAGATAGTAAGGCATCAATTTTCTCAGACATTGCTTGTCGCCAAACTTGTAGTTTGGTTGCCTTAGTGTAAGATGTTGGAGTGGTGAGAACAGTGGAAACGACTTGGTAAACTTTGGGTTTTAGATTACCAGTTTTTGATCTAGTTACCATAGGATGATGGTTTTGTACAAGTGGGACATTTGGAACACTAGTTGACGGCAAAGTATGAGATATTGGTGATTTTGGTGTTGTAGTAATGAGCAAAGGTGATTGTGGCAAAGTGGATGAATGTATACCATTCGTCCAAGACAATAGGGACGCTACAGATGATAAGGGTGCTGCACAGGGCAAAGATAGGAGTGGGGTGGATGACGGTGGTGAAGTAGTAGGCTTGATAGGCTGGCCAAGAGAAAAATAAGGTGGAGGTGGGGAGTCGAGAATGGAAGATTTACCATCGCTTTCTTTGAATGGAAGAACCTGTTCATCAAACAAAACATGACGTAAGTAAAAAATCTTATTGGTGGACAACGATAAGCATTTATACCCTTTGTGAAGTAGAATATAACCAAGAAAGACACATTTTGTTGAACGAGGTTCAAGTTTATTTGTAGTATAAGGACGAAGCCAATGATAACAACAACAGCCAAAAATTCGGAACGACTCGTATTCTGGGCTGTGTTGAAAAATTATTTGATAAGGGGATTTATGGTTTAGAATAGGACTTGGCAAACGATTTATGGTATAAACAACAATGACAAAGGCATGATCCCAAAACTTTGGTGGAACAGAGGAATGATACAAGTACGCACAACCAGTTTCAGTAATGTGTCTGTGTTTTTTTTCAGCACATCCATTTTGTTCAGGAGTATGTGGACAAGAGCTACGTTGAATAATTGCATTTTTAGCTAAATAATGATGTAAGGCTTGGTATTCACCACCCCCAATCGGATTGAAAACATTTTATTGGTCTTTCAAAAGAATTTTCAACAATAGATCGAAATTTGACAAAGCAATTAAAGACATCAGATTTGTGACGAAGAAAATAAATCCAAGTGTATTTGGTAAAGTGATCAAAAAAGATGACACAGTACAAAGAACCATCAGAAGAAGCAAGGCCCCATAAATCTGAACATATTAATTCTAATGGTGCTTTGGCAGTATAATTTGAATCAGGAAAAGGTAACTTATGAGATTTACTGACACAACAGGTTTCACATAAAGATTTATTCCCTGGAGAATAAACAGGTAAATTATTCAAGGACAAAACTTTATTAAAAGTCTTATAACAAGCATGGCCTAAATGGGCATGCCAAGTAGATAAAGAAACAGAATGACTGGCAGGAGGAATTTGATCAGATGCAAGCTGATAAAGTCCATTTTTAATGTATCTCCGGCGGAACAGTTGCTTCGTTTTGAGATCCTTAATGGTAAAACAAGATGGGAAAAATTCAATGGAAACATCATTAGCATTAGTAAACTTAAGCACAGAAATCAAATTGGTATTAGACTGAGGAACATGAAGAATATCATTCAAAGAAAAACGATGAGAATTAAGTGATAGATGATTAGAACCAATATGAGTAATGGGTAAGCCTTTACCATTGGTAAGAGTAACTTCCTCAGTGCCTAAATATTCAGAATGAATGCCTAGATTTTCCAATTCAGAAGTTAAGTGATGAGTTGATCCAGAATCGATGACCCATGGCTTAGAAGCATTTGGAGAAGAAGTGTAATTGGACGTTGGTTTAAAATTGTAATCACTGGTGTTGTTGAATTTGGGACTTGAACATTGTCTTGAGGTGTGACCTTACCCACCACAATTATAGCAGGTTAGAGAAGAAGGATCCCTATTTGTGGAATTCGAGCGACCACGACCAGAATTAGATTGATGACCCCCACGTCGATTATCACGGCCTCTGCCTCGATTTTCGCCAGTGGCAGTGTGATGAGTAAAGTGTGTGACAGCAGGAGGGTTAAGAGAATCAAATGAATTTTGAAGTTGCAATTCTTCAGAGAGAAGCAAGCCAAACAGATTGTCAAACGAAACAGTAGTTAACTGAGATTCAATGTTGCGAGTGAAGGGTCTATAATCAGAACCAAGACCTCGTAAAATGTGATCAACAAGATCATCTTTAGTGATAAGAGCACCTAGGGTAGCCAACTAATCGTAAATTCTCTTAGCACTATCCATATAGACGGTGATTTGACCATTACCTCGAGATAAAACATGAAGAGTATTTTTGAGAGTTCGAATCTGTGCTCTAGAACCAGAAGCATAAATGGTTTGTAGACGTGACCAGGCAGCAGAAACAGTAGTGACTCCAACAACTTGAGAAAGAACTGCCTCAGAAAGAGAGCCCAAAATCTAACTCAACACAATTTGGTCATTTAGATACCAAGAGGTATATTCAGGATTCACCACATTATTGGTTTCTTTAGGAGGTGGTGATGTTGATTCATCAATAGGATGTAATAACTGATGACTAGAAAGGACATGAATTACTTGAGTTTTCCAGAGAAGATAATTCGAAGAAGTGAGTTTGATGGTAATTTGATGATGGGCTGATGGAGGGTTGGGAGACATGAGAGATGAGGACCCAGTTGTCATGACGTGAGAAAGGGAGAAACAAAGAAAGCATGCAAAGAAAGAAAGAAGAAGAAGACAAAAAAAAAAAGAACAGAAAATTGGGTATTTAAACCTTAGTTTTTGGCTCTGATACCATGTAGATTAAGTGTAGAAGATGCGAAAAGACTTGCACACTTTTGCATTAATTTGTGAACTATTTATAGGATACAAAGTGAAGATCAAATCCCCATGGATGAGGGGTTGATGCAATCAGATTTAAATTACAAAAAAGAGATTGTACAATTTGAATACATCAGAAAATATTTGCAAGTAGATAAGATACAGGAGTAGATTACAGATCTTCCTTAATATCTAATAGTACATAGTCTTATTCTTACAAAATAGAGAGGCTATTTTTCGGTAAACTCACTTACAAATGCGACAATGAAAAAAGTGATGCAGGTTAAAATAGTAGATATGTTTAAAAAATGTTTAAAGAGTAGATAAATAAAACTAAAATAAATCAAATAAAATATGTGATATGATGCCCAAATTTGTCGATACCTGATAAGCTACAAAATACGACTCTTTATGTCTCGAGTTGTGCTAGGGATCATTACTCAGTAGTCATGTGAGTATGAACAATCCAACGACATCGGATGGCCTCGAGGGACCTTTCTTCGTATACTAGAGTTGAAAAGCCAAGTAGCAGGATAGAAAGACTTGTCCACAATTTGCAACTAGAAAAGATAGATTGAATACTAGGGTTAGACTTCCTAAATGGTAAATATGTCGTCAAAGCTTTACAGTAAATGACTCTCAATAACTTCCATGACTATTTTGATGCACTTTAAAGGATATCTTTTACCAGTATCCTAGCATGCCAGAATTTTCTATTTCTGGCTAATTCTTCGGTAAGGGTCAACTCAGTCATATCCTTCTTGATCACTTCTCTTAAATTCTTGCTTGACCTTCCTTTTATCCTCTTTTAGTAATGAAGGGTTATTTTCTCACAGTGTCATGCAGGAGTATCAGGGTACCTCCTACTTACATGCCCAAACCACCTAAGTATAGTCTCTTTCAACTTGTCGGTAATACTAGCCATATGTAGTTTGTCTCTCACCACACGACTCCGAACCTTATCTCTTCTGGTAATGTCACACATCTACCGGAACATACGGATCTCGATTACCAACATGTTTCTTGTATGTCTGTGTTTGGTAGGTCAACATTTCGCTCCATATAACATGATTAGTCGAATCACTATTCTATAAAATTTCCCTTTAAACTTTAATGAAATCTTTTTATCATATAAGATCCCTGATGCGTTTCGCCATTTAACTTATAGGGATCTGATATGATAGATTATATTGGCATCGATATTACCATCACTCTGAATGGTAGATCTGAGATATTTAAAATTCGATTTTTATAATATGACGTTAGTATCAATTACTATTGCTGCCTCGTGGGCCATCCAGTTTTCCGAAAAGTTACATTTTAAGTGCTCCATCTTAGACATGATCTTGAATTATACACATACTAATTTGTCTATTCGAGAGATAATGTTCGCGTGGAATGGCACATTTATTCGAAACTCTCCGTTGAGAAATGTTTACTATTTTTGTTTTGAAAGATTTTTTATATAAATTAATTAATTGAATAGAATTAAACTAATTACAAATAAATTATGGATAACATTTTAATAGGGGACAATGAGGCTACCACTTAAAAGAACCCATTCACTATTGAATAATGAAACGATAATTTAATTCTCGAATTGTCCACTAATTCAATAGTGTTTACTTACACTTCCATATGAAACAAAAACAGAGGAAGAGAAAAGGATGAGAAGAAGGTGGGGAAATAGCTCAGTAACATTGTTTATTAAAATTTGAAGTGTTTCATTTATCAAATATCTTAAAATTAAAGCACGAAACTTTGATAACTTCGTTTACTTACAAAGTTGGACTGATTATAGAAAGATCTCTTATTTGTTTATCAAAATTTGCTCTTTTAAGAAAAATAAAAAAGTAAAAATCGAAAAGAACAATATCAGAAAATTTTATTTTAAAAAGGACTATAATTTCATTAAGAGAAATTATATTTTACTTCAAAAGATTTATTAACATCATCTCCTTAGGTCCAAATCAAGTACAGTGATAACAAAGTAAGATTAACATCTTATTAGAGAAATTATGTAACCCAAGATTTGGATTGAAAGGAACGATGATTCCGAGATTTGAATTAGAAGAGAAGATGATCCATCAAAAAGTAGTAATTACATCATTAAAATGAAGTAGAACCTTATAGACAAGACTAAGCCAATTCTCAGCAATACAATGGTGTAGGTTAAAAATTATATTTCTATTAAAGGACGTTATATTTAGAGTTAAAAATTTTAACTTTATAAATTGAGGAAGACTTGTTTCATCCAAAAGATTTAAATTTTTACTTCTGGAATATTTAAAAATGATAATGAAAACATCACGAATAAGAACTGAATGAATGTGAGATGCAGATATATTTCCGGTAAAGTAATGGAAGGAGAGGTGAAAATGTTAAAGAAGCGTCAAATTCGTTAGACAAGGAAGCCCAGTACCTCTGGTGCCATTGTGTCTAACATCAAGCTCCATAAGATGATCCAACTTGCATAATTCTTGGTAGCATCAAAGAGATAGAGATTGATCAATCCTACCTCACAATTTCGTTTTATTCCTTTTTTTCTCCTTTTGCTCTCATTTTCTAATTATGGGTAATCCAGATGGTATTGATGAAATGCCATTTGACTTGAGTAATTGAATCCAGCCCCAATTGAAAGCTTTTAAAGAGAGTATATTACTACCAAGTCATATAATCTAACTTGCAGTTGTTGTAATGTATAGAGGTTTGCTTAATGTGTATTACTACTGTCATCTCTGTGCTATTCAAGCCTATCTGAAACACACTTCAGGTACCTATATGTTCAGTGGGGTGTAGAATTGGCGATTATGGATGTTTTTGATGGGGAATCTGGATACACAGATTATGAAGGATTACTTGGTGGGCTGCACAAAAACGTAATACGGAAGAGGTTTTGTACTACAAATGATCAACTCCATAGCAACAGGAGCTACCCTATCTCAGATGTCATTCCATCTGATAGCCCCAGTGTCGTCCAAACAAGTAAAGACTGCTCCAGCACCGATATCCGGGATGCCTTGGGGCAATTAGGATGCATCAAGGTTTAGAAGGTGCCAAGTTATTTCATTCAATTCAAATTTGTGCAAGATCCTCTCCACTAACATCTCCTAAGATATTTACTTGTTCCTTTTCCCAACTGATGTATTACCTTGCAAAAGTCGTGCTCTTGTAGTCATTTTGGGATTGGACATATGTTTGTTATAGCTGTCACAAATGACTGTTTTACATAGGAGCAAACAACTACAAATCTAAAGAAGGGCTCTTTTACCCTTTTTGATTTATTATCTTGCTTTTCAAACAAGGCAGCACCAGGGTTAGTTGTAGCATGAACATTTCAAAACTTTATGTTTCCAGGCTAAACATGCTGAACGGAATACTTGCAGATAATAATATCTCATAGATAAGACAAATTATCCCGTGACAGTGGTCCTTGTACAGGCAGAGAATGTCATAAGCAAAGCATAAATCACTATCTTCTAGATCTGCTTAGATTTGCCATCTGTAACTAAAGCTGGAGAACTGGATGATCCAATACCAACCTAATAAATGTTATGTACATCCAATCTTTCCAACTGGTAACGGATTTGTTTTCTGTTACATGTATCCCATAAGTTAGTTGGCTCCCCAACCATGGGATTTAAAGAAGCCATAAAGCAGAAGACTTCTTGGTCCCAAAACCTAGAGTTGATTTATACTAGTAGATTTTCGAACCGTCCAAGGAAATTGATTCAAGCACTAGTTAGTCCAGTTCACTAGAAAGGATCAGGATATGAACACCTTGAGACGAATTACTCTGTTTACGTGCGGAGAATGGGCTGAGCCATCTACTTGAGGAAGCGGTATCAACCACCTAAGTATCAATGAAGCCAAGTCCCCGACTCTGATCCAGCATTGGTCAACAGTCCCCATACTTTACTGAAACTGTTGAAGTACACCGATGGAATATCAGATAAAAAGTTTGACTTTCGGAAAGCTTGTACATGTGTATACGCATTACCTTGTAGCTCACTAGTTCAGCTCCGACCAAAGATAATAAAAGTCATGAAAAGTGGATTCTTTATTGATCTTTTGCCAATCCAGGCTAAGGGGGGAAAAAAAAGAAAAAGAGAAGAAGAAAGTCACAAGTTTGCAAACACCTTTGGCTAGAGATCCACCCTCTGAATAACGAACAGAAATCTCAGTCTGGCTTGAAATGTATAGGAAGATTGGTTATAAAACTGGAGAAGCAATGTCCAGTTTGAAAGGAAAAAAAAAAGATTGTGCAGATTTTTAACGTTAATGGTATTGAATTAATAATAAACTAATGACAGGTCCAGGTTCGGTCACCCATATGATATCCCACTAGCAGAAATGGGTTGCCTAATCATCTATCTAATTACAACAATTTGAGACGTACTTTTTGAACAAAACATTCCCAGATGGGATTGAGTTCCAGTGACTTGTAATGGAAAATTTTTTCCTGAAAATACATTTTAACTTTGCTTGTTGAACATGCTCACAGGTTGATTAGCAAATAATATATTACCCATTAAACGATTTAATCTCCCTTGACCTGTAACTTGAGAAAAAACAGAATTTAATAGCAGCAATTACCAGGAAAACTCGTCAACATGTCCATGAGGGCGGTGCCTCTGCTCTATTCAAGCACATGCTCTCCTCTGGACACTAAATTTATTGGTAACCTAACTACATATACACATGGAACAGAATGGCAGACCAAACTGAACCATAAAAATATTGCCGGAGAAATTTATTGTTGGATTCCTTTAATGGCGTGTTATTTGGTATAGTTGTAAGTTAATCATCTCATATATAAACAGACAAAGACCAGCCTATATATTTCAACCACCTAGCAACCAGAAGCTCTATACGCATATCAGAAAGTGGAAAACTTCGCTTGTAAATGGGGTCAGCTTCGAAGAGGAAAGTGAAGAGAATGAATATTCAAGTTAGTCGTAACGAAAAACTTGCTTCTTCGGTGTCTGAAATTGTAGACAAGAAGGGAAAAGATGATCTGGAGAGACCAAACAAAGACAAAAAATATGGTCTTGTATCGTTTCAAGAGCTACCAGATTACATGAAGGATAATGAGTTCATACTCGGCTACTACAGAGCCAACTGGCCTCTCAAAGAAGCTCTTTTTAGCATTTTTCGTTGGCACAATGAAACCCTCAACGTTTGGACGTAAGTAAAAGCCCTTCTGTGCTTGAAATAAAGTTTGAATCTTTTTTGTGGGCTTATTTACATCTGATTGTACATGTATGCAGGCATTTAGTTGGTTTCTTGCTATTTCTGGGATTGACTGTAACAAACATATTGCAAGTACCTCAAGCTTCGGATCTCCTTGGCATGTTTACCAGGTTTGTTTAATTGGAGAAGAAATAATCAATCTTTTCTGTTGTGAATTGTGACTAATAGCGGTGTATTGCATCTTCTGAATGCTCTGAGGAGTCAAGTGATAGCTACATATCCCGCATTGTTTCTCAAATTAATTTGATAGAGCAGTTGATCTTAGTTGTTGACAGGATATGGAATCCCATGCCTGTAATTCTTAGCTTAATATAAAACTGCATCATAGTGTATATTTCTTTCACTTAGTACCTCATAGACTAAAAAAAGAAATGATTGCGATTCTTCTACTTGGAACAGAATGTATAAAAGTTCGAGGATTGGTGAACATTGTGCTTTAAACCTGTATCCTGCTAAAAATGATATATAGGTCCGTTAATATGTTGCAGGTCAATTCTTACTAATACAGAGACAAACAGTTCCATTCATTCAAAAGATTTCTTTTGGGTAAGTGATTTCATGTTAGATAGACACACAAATTTTTATTATGATCTATTTTGTCTTTTATGTCATCTGCCTAATACTAAATCTGCTTCAGGGCTCCACCAAACTCCTTGATTTGAAGCAGATAACTCCTCAGAAAATGAAATTTTTGCTGGCCGGAATGCCTGCAACTCGATGGCCATTTTACATATTCTTAGGTGGTTCCATGTTCTGCCTCCTTTCAAGCAGCATTTGCCATCTATTTTCTTGCCACTCACACAAGTTGAACATACTCTTCCTACGGATAGATTATACTGGAATTACCACCATGATCATCACCTCATTTTTTCCTCCAATTTACTACATCTTCCAGTGTGACGCCCTCTGGCAGTTCGTCTACATCGGTGCGATCACAGGAATGGGAGTGTTCACCATTGCAATACTGCTTTCTCCATCCTTATCCACCGGCAAATACCGTACCTTTCGAGCTCTGCTCTTCTGTTCCATGGGGTTCTTTGGCCTTGTCCCTGCAGTCCATGCAGTGACTGACAATTGGAGTAACCCCAAGCGTGATGCAATTCTAGCTTATGAATTAGCCATGGCTTTGTTCTACTTGACCGGCACCGGATTCTATGTTAGCCGCATTCCAGAAAGATTGAAGCCAGGTTGGTTCGATCTAGTCGGGCACAGTCATCAAATGTTCCATGTTTTTGTGGTACTGGGAGCATTGGCTCATTATGTTGCCACTCTTGTGTTCTTGGACTACCGTGACCACGTGGGATGTGAAAGAAATTTATGAATTTCTATACCGTAAAACCTCATATTTCTTATAGCAGAAAACTGTAATAAGGAAAAGTTCGAATCCTTATCGAAATTTTAGTCTTCACCAATTGCAAAAATATAATTAGTTTCGACTTGTAACTAAAGAACATTCTAAGTTTGAGAAAATCAAGAAATTAAAGTTTCTATACGTTCTTCGCCGTTTGTTAAGGATGATCCTGTTATTCAAACATCATAGTTCAATGATCGTAACTGTCAAATACTGAACTCTATCTATGGTTCCCACATCACAGGATTACTGCTTAGACACACTACACTCAGATAGCATGTTCATATTGAAATGTTCATATGTTCGGCATTTCATAGGTGAAATGGAGAATGGTAATGGCCTTTACATGGCACATCTTCCCCATAAATCCCAAGAACTATTCCAATGGAAGCTCTTAAATTCGTGATTTGTTTAATCAATGCTTGGGGTCACCCACTTTTCTCATCTTTCTGCTAACTCCAATTAACCATTACGAAACTGCATATTAAGATTTTCACTTAACACTTAAGGAATGGAAGTTGGCAATACCCGGTTGAGCAACTTCATATATGTAATCCTCCATCTATATCTGTTGGCTTGAGAAGGTAATTAAGCGCTAATTGTAAAAGGCTGGAAGGAGTTATTTTTCATTAAGCATCAGGCCTGAATTTATACAGCAATAGGAATAACTGATATGCTAAAAACAGGAAACAATCTCATGAAATCTGGAAAAAATCTGCCATTAACAATGAGACTGTAACTTTTAACTAACTATAGCAGCTGGTTTGACTGATTCAAAGACACATTTTCAACATTCCTCCTTGACTTTGATACTACAAACTCCAAGCATCCTTTTTTCTTTTTTTTCGTTTGTACTCCCACAATTTCATTGTTAGGCTTCTCATCAACTTTTCCATCTGTCATTTTCAAGTAGCCAAATCTTCCTTTGTCTTCTACAATGAAGAAGTGATCCAGCTTGTTGGCTTTTCTTGTAGATGTTCTTGAACTTGAAGAACACATTTTGTTTTCATCATATATAGAGTCTTCGTATTAATTATATCTTACCCAACATCACCAGTGTGGTTCTCTTTCATAAAATCTAATGCAAATATTTTATTTTGCATTTTGATATTGAACACTTCTCTGTCTATTGCATCCTTGATCATGCAGCAGTCATTTTCAAATAGTACCTTAAATTCTTTATCGAGCAACTGACAAACACTCAACAGATTTTTGTTTATTATAGAAACATATAAGACATTATAAATTAACTTCAAACCTGAATGCCCTTTAATTGCTATATTTCCCTTTCCTTTTACTTCAATGTAGTCTCCATTTCCAATTTAGGCTTTGGAGATAAAATTTATATCAATTTCTCTTAACATCCTTTTATCAAAGATCATGTGATTTGTGCAACCACTATCAATAAGCCAACGTTCATTTGAATTGTAGTTGGCTAGGCGTGATGCTACAAATAACTCCTTCTCCTCAAATTGATCGTTTACAGTTTACTTGGTTTCTCCCACATGTTGTTGCGGTTTACATATTCTTTCAACGTGTCCTAGTTATCCACACTTGTTGCATCTTACATCTCGCCTCCACTAGCACTTGTATTTTGGATGATTTGTTTTCTTGCAATACGAACATGGTGAAAAAGTTTGAGCATTGTTATTATTAATTCTCTTTTTTTGTATGACTTTACTGGAAAAACGCCTTCCACGGTTCCTTCTTGCCTCATGAGTCTCCGTTGTTCTTGTGCCTGTAATGCACTTAACAATTTTGTCAAACTGATTTTTGCGAAATGTTTTGAGTTTTCGAGTAATGAAATTATAGCCTCAAATCTTTTTATAAGATGGTTACTAGAACTTTTTGAACTATTCTAGAATAATCAAAATTAGAACCAAGAAATCTTACATTATTAGCAATGGCAATGAGCTTACTGGAATAATCCTTGATCGTTTCTCACTCCTTCATTTTTTGTATCTCAAATTCTCTAATTAAGTTGAGCATTTGAATTCTTTTGATTCTTTCATTCCCCGCATTTTCCTCCTTTAAGAAATCCCAAATTTCTTTAATCGTCTTGAGCGTTATGATTCTGGAAACAATTGTTAGCAATGTTATGAATACCGCATCTGGGTTGATGCGGATTGGACTCGAATGAATCAGTATTTGCATGCAAATTATCTGCAAATCTGCTTTGGGATATTTTAAAATTTATAAAATAGTCCCTATATTTTTAAAAATTGCAAAATAGTCCATATTGATATATTATACAACCTATCAGATATACTTGACCGATTCTCGCTTACATAAACCATGTTTTAAAAATCTTAATAATAAATAATAATGACAATTAATTTGAAATAACAATAATTTTAAATATTTTACATATAAATAATAACCACAATTAATATAAATAAAACAATCATCATCATACAATTATAAAACTAAGAATAATACAAAGCATTTAAAATATTACAATCATACAATTTCATCATTACAATAAATAATATTACATATTTACATCAAAAGATTCAAAACATCCGATAAAAAGAACAATAAATATTACAAAAGGTTGATGACGAATAAGCAATCAAGTAGAAGTTGAACTCAAACAAAAATATTACATTTACATTACATACATATAATTTAACATAAACATCAATGATCAAATACAAGTAAAATTAAAAGAAGAGGAAAATAAAACACAAGTTCAATCGTCAATCGAGCGATACCATTGAATTAGATCGACCCCAATCGCTCATTTGGTACAAAATCCTCATCATTGAGAGGAGCTTCATTATCATCATCATCATTCAAATTTAATGCACCAAATGACATGTCAATGCTCTCCCATCCAAGATCATCTTCCACATTCAAATCACTCACATCAACCAAATTGGGTTCTTCAGAAACCCAATCCGCTAAAATATCCATATTATCAATCGCAATTGGATCATTTGAAGAACTTGTGCTACTAAGAGTCCTAGTAAACAATTACATTTAATTATTAGAAAATTATAAGAAATTATATCAAAATTAATAATGAAAATAACATACCTTTCCCGAAGCTTTAAATTGTAACGAACATAAACCAAGTCATTCAACCTCTTATGCTCCAATCTATTCCTTTTCTTGGAATGGATAAATTCAAATATGCTCCAGTTTCGTTCACACCCAGTTGCACTCATACATTGACTTAAAATTCGAATCGCAAACTTTCTCAATTCTGGAACACAACATCCGAAAAGATCCCACCAAGCAACTGCAAGTTATAAGAAAACAAAAGTAGTGTTATAAACAAAATAAAGTGATAAATAAATTTCAACAAATAAAAAATAGGAAATAAGTAATACTTGGAGAAAGAAGTCCTCTTTGTTGAATAGCGACCGACATTCCAAAATCTCCCTGAGAGTACTTATAAGCCTCCATTTGTGTGGTTAAAGCAATTTGCATTAAGTCATGAGGAACAATTGTTGTAATTGTCAAAAGCATTCCTCTACTAACTTCAGCTTGCTTTTCAACATCCAATCTAAAATACACACTGGGATTCAAAAATGCCCCAGCTACAAACAATGGAGAAGAAAGTTGTCTTCTCCTTCTCTCATTAATGATTGAGATATATGGCTCGTATAAAGAAGGCTTATGTTTCAGATTGACCTTGATTGCTTCCGTTGCTCTCTCCATAGCATCAAAAATATAACCCATTGTTGGCTTTTCTTCACTATCAGCCAACCGAAGCACCCTCACCAAAGGCTCACAAACCCGGATAACGAATTGAGATGCCGACCAAAATTCCCTATCTTTCAGTATGATACTACAAACCTCCATTCCAGCATTAGACCTAGCATGCTGAGAGGTTACCCACTTATCACTTGTAAACATTTGCCTTAACTCCTTCCTCAACAAAAGAAAAGACTGAAGTGATAAGAAATTTGTTGCAAATCTTGTCACAGCAGGGCGGCATAAATTCCTACCATTGATAAATTCCCTTCTCATCAAATTTAAAACCCATGCACGATTATAAATAAATTTTGTCACCTTTTTGCCTTCGCATGGTCTCATCAAAACAGAAAATACCTAGGATTTCCTATATCCTCCAAAGATAAGTCAATGCAATGTGCAACACAAGGAGTCCAAAAAAATGATTTATAGGTATTCTGCAACCTCATCCCCGCCGCTTTATAAGCGGAATCATTGTCAGTAATAAACTGAACAATGTTCTCCACCCCTACTTCATTCACAACTTGATCAAATATCCCAAACAAATTATCAGCATTTCTAATAAGGCCAGATACATCAATCGATTTTAAAAACATAGAGCCATTAAAACAATAAACCAAAAAATTTATGATAGGCTCTTGTCTCCTATTCGTCCAACCATCACACATAATTGAGCATCCATTAATACCCCAATTCGCTCTTCTTTCAGCCAAATAAGCTCTCATTTCGCATACAAAGACAACTCAAAAGTTTACCTCTTAAGTCATCAACCGATGGCCCTTTGTATCTGGACCATAAGAGGCTATGGCATCTATCATAGGTTGATAATAATATGATTGAGAAGCATTAAATGACGAACTCAGATCATACCACCATCTAGCTACGCCATATCCACATTGTGAGCAGCATCTCTTATCTCGATCGCATACTGAATTGAAGGTTGGGCTCAGGGAGTTGTTCGTGGTGCAAAGAAACTAGATGGCTGTCTTCTTCTCTTCCTCACTTCAGATTCTCGCAATATCCCGAGATCGAGATTGAAATGGAACACTACCAAGCACCACCGCCACTACCACTACCACTTCCACCTCCAACATCTCCATAATCACCACGGAATCGGAAATGAACTTCCACTACCAATTTCAAGATTCAATCTTCCCTTCTATCTTTCTCAAATTGATGTTCCTCAAGAATGTTTTCATTTGCCACTTCACATCATGACTTACTTTTTACATGGTTCCACATCTCCTTTAACCCCAGCTAAATGCCTCTTCAATCGGGTGATTCCTCCACCTTTCAAATGCTTGTTACAAAACAAGCAAATGGTATGATTCTTTTGACCAGGAACCACACTAGCATGAGCCCAAGCTAGATCATTGTATCTTCCTGAACTAGATTGATCGGGAGTATTTGAACTTCCTTCCATTTATCTGTACACAAAAATAAATAACACATCAATTCAATTCCAATCCAATTCAATTCAATCCAATCCAATCCAATCAAATTCAATTCAATTTAATTCAATCAAATTCAATTCAATCCAATCAAATTAAATCCATTCCAATTCAATTCCAATTCAATTCCAATTCAATCCAATTCCAATTCAATCCAATCCAATCAAATTTAATTCAATTTAATTCAATCTAATTCAATTCAATTCAATCAAATTAAATCCAATCTAATCCAATCCAATTCAATTCCAATTCAATTCCATTTCAATCCAATTCCAATTCAATTCCATTCTAATTCAATTCGATTCCAATTCCATTCAATGCAATTCAATCCAATCCAATCCAATTCAATTCGAACAAATTCAATTCAATTCAATTCAATCTAATTCAATTCAATTCAATTCCAATTCAATTCAATTCAATCTAATTCAATTCAATCCAATTCCAATTCAATCCAATTCCAATTCAATCGAATTCCATTCAATTCAATCCAATTCAATCCAATTAAATTCAATCCAATCCAATCCAATTCAATTCAATCCAATCCAATTCAATTCAATTCAATCTAACCCAATTCAATCCAATCCAATTCAATCTAATTCAATTCAATTCAATCCAATCCAATTAAATCTAATCCAATTCAATTCACTTCAATCCAATCCAATCCAATTCAATCCAATTCAATTAAATTCAATCCAATTCAATTCAATCAAATTCAATTCAATTCAATTCAATTCAATCTAACCCAATTCAATCCAATTCAATTCAATCCAATCCAATTCAATTCAATTCAATCTAACCCAATTCAATCCAATTCAATTCAATCCAATTCAATTCAATCCAATCCAATCCAATCCAATCCAATCCAATTAAATCAAATTCAATCCAATCCAATCCAATTCAATTCAATTCAAATTCAATCCAATTCAATTACAATTCAATTCAATCAAATTCAATTCAATTCAATTCAATCTAACCCAATTCAATCCAATTCAATCCAATCCAATCCAATTCAATTCAATCCAATCCAAATCCAATTCAATTAAATCAAATTCAATCCAATCCAATCCAATTCAAATTCAATCCAATTCAATTACAATTCAATTCAATTCCCTTCCAATTCAATTCAAAACATACTTCAACATACTCCAACAATTTGCAATTTCATTCCAATTCAATCCAATTTAATTCCATTTCAATTCAATTCAAATCCAATTCAATTTAATTCCATTCCAATTCAATTCAAAAGATACTCCAACAATTTGCAATTCCATTCCAATTCAATTTCAAATTGATTCCAATTCAATTCCATTCAATCCAATTCAATTCAATTCAAATCTAATTCAATTCCATTCCATTCCAATTCAATTCAAAACATACTCCAACAATTTGCAATTCCATTTCAATTAAATTCCAATTCAATTCAATTTCAATTCAATTACAAATCAATTCAAATCCAAATCCAATTCAATTCAATTCAATTCTAATTCAATTCAATTACATTCCATTCCAATTCAATTCCATTCAATTTCAATCCCATTCAATTCCAATCCCAATTCCATTCATTCCATTCAATTCTAATTCCATTCAATTCTAATTCCAATTCCATTTCCATTTCCATTCAAATTCAACCAATTTTCAATCCAATTCTAATTCCAATTTCAAAATTAATTTTCTATCAATTCAAAAATCCAATTCTAATTACAATTTCTAATTCCAAAATACAAAATGCCAAAATCTAATTTCCAACTCCAAATTTAATTTTCAATACAATTCCAAATTTTATTCCAATTCCAAACTTAATTTTCAATCAAACCAACAATAACAATTACCATTTACCAATCCACCAATTACAAAATTCCAAACTTAATTTTCAATCAAACCAACAATAACAATTACCATTTACCAATCCACCAATTACAAAATTCTATGTCAATAACAACTTCTACGGATTTTTACCAATAACAATTACAAAATTCTATGCCAATTTCAAGTTTTCAACTTCCCATATTCGGATTTTTCCCAAATCCACCATCATCCCAAATCAACCTCTACGGCTACAACACCAAATCAACAAAAACACCCACGATCACAGAAGCAATCAACAACAAAATTCCATTCAAAATCAAACAAAAAATCAAAAACATACACCCAAAATAATCGGGTCTTCGTTGAGGGTCGGGTCTTCCTTCGGTGGTCGTATGGTGCGTCTACGACGAGGAGGACGGAGGAGAACTGGAGAAGGCGACAAGGTCGAGGAGCGGCGAGCTTGTCCGTCGAAGAAGAGACGGCGAGGAGGAGATCCGATCCGAGACGGCCAAGCGAGGAGGAGATCCGAGACGGCCAGGAGGAGATCCGCGACGGCCAGGCGAGGAGGAGGAGACGACGAGGAGGAGGAGACGGCGAGGAGACACCAACGGCCGAAAGAGAGTCGCCAGACAGGGAGAGAGACACCTGCGAGGAGAGGAGGCGTGCGACGTGGGAGAGAGGAGGCGGTGAGATGAGATCCGACTTCCGAGAGCTACGAGCGGCGCCGAGGAGAAGAAGCAGAGGCCGAAGAAGAGAGAAGAAGGTAGATTCCAATCCAGAAGGGTCGGGTCCTCGAGGGCTGGGGTAGTTTTAGGTTAATTTTTTTTTTTTTACATTTTAGTCCTTGGAGATTTCGGTATTTTCCGAAATGGTCCGGAAAATACCGAATTTGCTTCAGGCATCGCTTGGCGGAACGGCAGATCGATCGAAACGGCAGCAGATCGATTTAAACCAAGCAGATCGACCGAATTTGCGTCCGGTACTTTCGTCGCCGTACCGGTACCGTTTTCCTGCCGGTACGGTACGTACCGGCCGGTACCGGCCGGTACGACACGGTACCCATATCATTGATTGTTAGTGTGACTACTAAAAACAGGCAAGCTTTTGCTTTGGACTTCCTCTACTGCTTTTCTTTGTGGATTTTGATTTAAGCCACCGTTGGATTTGTAGGAAAATCTGGAACGTCTTAGTCTTCGTCTATAGCTTCCCACAAATCATTCTGTTAAGTCATTTAAATTGCATATATTTTGGGCATAATTGTTGTCGATGTGTTGAAATTATTATCCGAATTAAATGAAATTGTTCTATAATTGTTTACAGATGGTTTTCAACACTCTAAGGACGAAAAAGGACCAAAAAGGCGCAAAAGAAAGAAAGATTTTCGAAAATCCCCCAATCTGGCCGAAATTCATAGATTAGGCGTGGGCACGCCTAAGGACAGAATTTTAAATCTGCAGATTTTCTAAAATTGGTTTCCAATTAAAACACAATCTTTCAAGATCCTCTTGCCCTCTTTTCAAGAAGACTTCCACATAAATTAGAAGACTACCTAATCTAGACAAAATCAAGAGAAGATAAAGAGGATATTCACATCAAATAGTAGAAGGGGATGATTGCCGTGTATATATATATATACATATTAGGGTTAGATGGAGGGGGTGAAGCTAAATTAGGAGGCTATCGTAAGTTTAGGTTTAGGTTAGGTCTTTTGGCTGCTGCACTTTTCTTTCATTTTTGTTTTACGTTTTCTACCGAGGATCAATTAGGAGTTTTCGTTATTTTCATTAAGGACTAGTTATGGAAACTATTTCTTTGGTTGTTTTCTTTGATTTCAATTCAAGTATGAGTAGTTAATTTTCTTATCTTGGTTACGGGATCCATGTTACATGTTATTATGGTGAGATTTTCTGGATATTTTTCATGTTGTTGATGAACATTGGATATTTTTGAATCTATCTTTTTAATTGGATTTGTTGGTTTCTAGGAGCGCTACTAGAGATTAATTGATTCAATCGCTAGGTCAACAGAATCTGACGTTCAATTTCAGTAACCATAAGTAGCAATTAGGATTAACTTCTCTACGTTAGAGTCGAAAAATTCTAAGAAAATATTCGCTTGATTGATTTCATGTCGTACATGTTTATCACTTGTCATTGGTTCTTAATGCAATTATTCAATTTACCTATGATCGTATCTAAGTTATTGTTTAATAAGATTGCTAGGATACATGTTTCTAGTTATTACACTTAAGAGAAGTTTCCCCAATGAATGTTTATTAACAATTGCAATTTTATGTCAAGGATCCATAATAGCATGGTAATATCGGTGACCGAAACCAAGATATTTTTCCTATTGAATTTTCAGATTTAATTATTGTTTTGATTGTGATTTTTCCTTTGATTTTCTGATATTGTCGTGACAAAACCCCCCCTTTACTTTCGTTATTTGTCCCGTTTAAATTAACTAACTTTTATCGTTAAAGATTCGTCGTGGGAACGATATCCGCTTACCGCTACTACATTAATTTGTTTTAACGGGAGTGAAAATCTTTTATATTTGATTGCAGACGACAGCATCACCACATTCGCTTCAAGGAAGGCCTCCATTCAAACATCCCAACTTAGATAATTTCTACCATCAAACATTATCAAAGTAATGACAATGAATGATGATTATGAATCCATTAATATATGGTTTTTGATTTGTGGCGTGGGAAGGCGTAGAATGAGTTATGAATTATAGGTTTGTAGGTTTAGAGGTCTCTTAAGATCAAGAGAGCTCTGATACCAATCTGTTAGCTTGAGAAGGTAATTAAGCAATAGTCGTAAAAGGCTGGAAGGAGTTATTTTTCATTAAGCATTAGACTTGAATTTATACAGCAATAAGAATAATTGATATGCTAAAAAATAGGAAACAATCTCACAAAATCTGGAAAAAAATTGCCGCACAATGAGATTATAACTTTTAGCTAACTGTAATAGCCAGTTTCATTGACTCAAAGACACTTTTTCAACAATATCTCTCCAAGATAATGTAACGAGACAAGTTTAAAAGCTTCTCATATTAGTTAACCCTCCATATTTGACATATGCAACCTTCATAATTGAAAAAAAAGCCTCCATAATTGAAAGAAAAAGAAATAATGGTTTGTGTTTGAATTTAATTTTCTTTCTTCCTTATTTTGCTGTATAAAGAGAGAGGAGAGGATTGCATCATGTAATGAATAAAAAACAAGACAGTGAAAAGAGAATATATTAGTAAGTGGGAGGAGTTTTAAACAGTCTTGATTAAGTCCTCAATCGGATAGTTATTTGCGGTCTGATCAAGCTTAGCCCTTGAAATCTTACTCTACACTAGTAGGAATTCATATTCAACGGTCACAATCGTGATCAAAATTTTGATTTTCTGTCGATTCGTGGTCAAAGATGGGATTGACTTTCGGGATCCTAAAATTCCAACATTGAGCAGTTTGATCAAGCTCACGATCGGATGGTGAAATGTGGTTCAATTGGGCTGAAACTTTGATAGCTAGTAGAAGACACATTGATCTTGATATCCAATGCTGTTTGGAGATCTTTTGGGTGATTTGCTCGAGCTATTTTGAAGGGTGTGATTTTGGGTGATTTTACAAACTCTCTTATTGATTTCTCTTATCGTTGTTATTAATGTTGTTGCCGAGAATTGTTGTATTTTTAATGTTATTGTTGTTGCCTTTAGTGGGATACTAGAGAGAACTTGTTATACGCATTATTTGTTGATAGTGGAGATTTTGCCTGAACTTCAGTTCCATGGTTTTTACTCCTCACATCGAGGAAATTTTTCACGTAAATTGAGGTGTTGATTTTATTGGGTGCTATATTAAATTATTTTGTTTCCTAATTATTTCCTAATGATTTATACAATTAGGGATAATTAATTTATATATGACGTCATGCATAACACATTGTTATTGTATTAACTAATTAGTGGGTCACTTTCGCTGCATCTATCGACGTTTCTCCCATCAAATTGGTATCAGAGCTCTCAGTTTTGGGTGTGTTTATTATCTTGTGGTAAACGTGGAAGGTAATACAGGCAGGATGGTAAGTTTGAATGACCCCAATTATCATGTTTGGAGAGGTAAAATGGAGGATCTACTCTTTGTCAAAGATTGCTATGATCTTATATTTGACATTGAAAAGCCAAAAGGTAAAAGTGATGATGAATAGAATTTGCTCCATCAGCAGGTATGTGGTATTATTAGACAATGGATAAATGATGATGTTTATAACCTCATTGTTAATGAAACTCATACACGTACATTGTGCATAAAGCTAAAAAATTATATGCTAACAAGACAGGGACCAATAAAATGTTTTTGATAAAGCAACTGACGTATGTGAGATACCTGACACTCCGATGTGTGATTACATGAATACGTATCAAGTGGTCATTAACCAGTTGGAAGGTACAGACATCAAGTTCGAGGAAGAGGTACAAGCTTTGATATTTCTTGGTTCTTTGTCAGATTCGTAAGAGACTTTTAGGAGCTCACTTACAAATTCAACCACAAGTTCTAAAATATCCTTGATTATGGATTCAGTTAAGAGTGCACTCTTGAATGAAGAGATGAGAAGAAAGGTTCCAGGTTCCTCTTCATATTCAGGAGTCCTTGTTATAGAAAATAGGGGGAGAAGTCAAAACACAAGTCTAAAGAACAAGGATAAAAGCCGAAGCAAGTCACAACGTAAATATTCTAATATTGAATGTTATCGTTGTGGTCAGAAAGGACACGTCAAATTTTTTTTGTAGGAAACTGAAAAGGAGAACAAGAATAACAAGGGAAAAGAGAAGTAGAATGATGATGATGGTGGCAATAATACACAGTGGGTCATAACCACTATTGAGGTTCTTCTTTTGCATAATGAGGCCAACATGGTTAATGTTGTCAGCCAGGATACTAGTTGGGTAATTAATACAGGTACTACCATACATGCTAGTTCACAAAAACATTTCTTCTCTTCTTACAGATTCGGTGATTATGGTCCTGTAAGAATGGGTAATGATGGTATGACTAGAGCTATTAGTAGTGGTGGCATGTGTTTGCAGACTTGTAATGGCTCCAGGATAGTTCTAAAAAATGTGCAACATGTTCCTGATATACGGTTGAATATTATCTCTGTTGGTAAACTTGAGAAAAATGACTTTGGAAGTTCCTTCAAGAATGGTCATTGGAAAATCACCAAGAGTAACTTGATTGTAGCAAGAGGCTAGAAGTAGTCAAAATTGTACCTTTTATTAACAAAGGTTTTCAGTGACGATATCAACGCAATTTAGAATGAGGAGACAATAACTTTATGGCATAAGAGGCTTGCTCACATGAGTGAGAAAGGTAATGTGAGCAAGGTATGTATTGGTTGGCTAAACAAAATCTCTTGTCACTGAAATGTAGTGATTGCTTGGCAGGCAAGCGAACTAGGGTCACCTTCAAAAGCTATCCTCCTTCAAGGAAGTCACAAGTATTAGAGTTGGTACATTCTGATCTGTGTGGCCCCATGAAGATGTAGACTCTTGGTGGTACTAGTTACTTTGTGACGTTCACTAATGATCATTCAAGGAAGATATGGGCTTATGCTTTAAAGTCCAAGAATCAAGGTTTGGATGTGTTTAAGTAGTTCCAAGCTTTAGTTGAGAGAGAGGCAGGAAAGAAGCTGAAATATGCCGAACAGATAATGGCAGTGAGTATATTAGGTCATTTGATGAATACTGTAGATCTCAGGGTATTAGATATGAGAAGACTCCTCTAAGAATCATCAGTTGAATGGCTTAGCTGAAAGGATGAATATAACACTAGTGAAGAGAGTCAGATGTTTACTATCAAATGTCAAGCTTTTGCAATCACATTGGGGTGAGGCTTTACATATAGTTGTTCACGTTGCTAACCTTACACCTAATGTTCCTTTGCAATTTGATGTATCGAATAGGGTTTAGTCAGGCAAAGGTGTTTCTTATAATCATCTCAAGGTGTTTAGTTGCAAGGCTTTTGTGCACATTCCTAAGGATGAGAGGTCTAAGCTTGACTCGAAGACACAACAATGTGTGTTTGTTAGTTATGGTCAGGATTAGTTTAGCTACAGGTTTTAGGATCCAGTTGAGAGGAAGCTTATCAGAAGACGTGATGCTGTGTTCATTGGAAGATCAAACCATTGAAGATATTAATAAATCAAAGAAGACAGTTTCAGGGTCCAGTGATGGTATAACTAACTTGGATCTACTTCCTTTGATTGCAGCCTCGTAAGAGATAGAGGTTGATCTTTAACATAATATGTTTGATGAAGATGGTGAAAATGAGCTCGTAGAGGTTGAAACAGATGGTGTTGATCATGTTTAACTAGTAGAACTAGAAGCTTCAGCAGAAGTTTCACTTAGAAGATCTACCAGAGTTAAACATCATATCCATAAATGGTATCCTATCAATGAGTATGTGTTGTTGACTAACGGGGGAGTACTTAAGACTTATGAAAAGATTATAGAAGATGAGCACAAAAAGGAGTGGTTTGAGGCTATGCAATACGAGATGAATTCCTTGTAGCAGAATCACACTTACGATTTGGTAAAGTTACCTAAGGGAAAGAGAGCTTTGAAGAATAAGTGTGTGTTTATGGTGAAGCAAGAAGAACATACTTCACGTCCATGGTGCAAAGTCTGATTGGTTATAAAAGGGTTTAGTCATAGAAAAGGTATTGACTTCAATGAAATCTTTTATCCAGTTGTGAAAATGTCATCCATCATAGTTGTTCTTGGGTTACTTGCAAATCTTAATTTGTAGGTCAAGCAAATAGATATGAAAACTTCATTTCTTCATGGAAACCTGGAAGAAGAAATTTACATGGAGCAACAAGAGGGTTTCGGGGTGCAAGGTAAAGAAAACAATGTTTGTTGATTGAAGAAAAGTCTTTACGATCTGAAACAAGCACTGAGGCAATGGTATAGGAAGTTCGAGTCTGTTATAAAGCAGCAGGGATACAAGAAGACTACTTCAAATCATTGTGTTTTTGTTTGTAGATTCCCTAATGATGACTTTATTATTCTATTGCTCTTTGTTGATGATATGTTGATTGGTGGTAAGAATATCTCTAGGATTGATAACTTGAAGAAGCAATTAAGTAAGTCTTTTGCTATGAAAGATTTGGGGCTAACAAAACAGATCCTTGCTATGCGGATTTTTCGAGACATACTAGCTAGAAGGTTATACTTGTCCCAGGAGAGGTACATCGAGAAGGTGCTTCAAAGATCCAACATGGATAAGGCTAAAGCAATAAGTACTCTACTTACTAATCAATTCAAGTTGAGTAACAAGCAGAGTTCGTCTACTGATGATGACAAGAAAGAAATGGAGAGCCTTCCTTCATGCATCCAAGCTACCTTCTTATCATGGTAATTGTGTATGTGGAGTGAAGTAAGAAAGTGAGGTGGAGAAGTTGTTGGTAGTTGAAGCCTTTAAGAGGAAGCTTTAATTAGGTAAGTTTTATTTTAAGCTTTAATTATGCATGTCATGGTTGTTAGATGCATTCAATGGGAGTTATGGTGCTTTTTTGTGATTATTTATGCATTAATTTCATGAAGATAGGGGTAGGATTGTTTGGGTATAAGAGTAAGTTTGTGTGAGGGTTAATGATGAATATGTTGTGGATTGGTTTTTGATTGGTTTTGATGTTTGAATGAGGTTAGATAAATGGGAATTTAGTAAGAAAATGTGTATCTTAAGTGCTGACAACTTGTGGCTATTGGTCTAAGTGAAAGTAGTGATGATCAAGTGGCTGATGTCTTGTCCATTTGGTATGCTTATTGAAGTAGAATTGGACTTGGCATGATAGGAAGTGAATGGAGTATTAAAGCTGGAAAATTGATTTTGTACCTATTGCAATGTTTTGATCGTAACTAATTGTGTGGTTAAACAAATTAGGTGAGGTTTGAACCAATTGAAACTTTCATTGATTGTCTAAGATTTCTTGTGAAATAGGTGTTGTCTAATTGTAGCCTTAGAAGGTTGAATTTTGGCTTTGAAAGTTCTTATTGTGGGCTGTGTGAACAGTACCCGAATTAAGTGACCTAAACTTTTGATAATTTTTCTAGATTGATTTAGGAGAAATTGGTAAAAATTGTCTTCATGAAAGTTGAAGCCTATCTTGTTATCTTTCCATTGCCACTGATTTTGCAATTTTTCTATGTGTATGTTGGGAGTTATGAATTGTTGACTATTGACTGGTTATGTGCATTTTGGTGAAACCTAGCCATAAGTGTAGGTTTTGTGAGTGTTGTGATGGGAAGCAAATTTAGAGATTTCTGTGATTTGAATTGGCTCAAGTGATCTTCTGGAAAGTTGTATAAGAAGCTATTATCTTGAAAATGAGATATACTATACTATTTTTGAATATCAGAATTGCGAGTTATGAATTTTCAAAGACTGGACCTAAGTTAGGTCATTGACTAGTAATCAGGGTAGTCACTTGCATGACAGTTTTGAGCTTCTTAGAGATGAAATTGGCTGTTAAGCCCTTCATGAGAAGTGTAGTATGTTGTTTTATATTTTCATGGGTATAAAGTATGCAATTTTTGACATTTGTGCAAGGAGTTATGATTTTTAAAAAATTGGTGTTCTGTCAGGTCAAATGTAGAGGCAGCATCATTCAATGAATTTTTTGACCTATTTAGAAATTGAATTTGATTTCATGTTGTTCATGAAAGTTGTAGGTCACATTTTGATTTTCTCATTTGGCATAAATCTTGTAATTTTTAGCAAAGGGAATGAGAAATTATGGATTTTACAAAATATTGCACTGTTTTGACAAAATGTTGCACTGTTTTGAGAGGCTTTGTGAAGGCAGTAACTTTGATTGCATTTTTGACACCCTTAGAGGTGAAATTGGCTTTTGTGTCCTTCATAAAACTTGTAGAGCTCTCTTTTCTCTATGAAATAGATACCAATTTTGTCCAAATTGGAGTTTGGAGTAGGGAGTTATGACTTAGACAAGTTGGCATGTCGGAGGCAATTGTTTCAAATCTGTCATTTTAATAGGGCTAGTCGACTAGGATTCTTAGACCAGTCGACTAGGACATTATAGTACGGCTAGTCGACTAGGATTCTCAGACCAGTCGACTAGGACATGCATTTCTCCACTTTTTTGCCTATATCTTTGTCATCCGACCTCCGATTGACCTGATTCCCGAGGCATCGGATTCGTATAATATGTAATTTTATTTATTTATGAAATTGGGAATTTTTTTTAGAGCTGAAATTGACGTGAACCGATTAGGTCAAGTGAGAGGACCGAAAAATGATTTTTCGGATCCGTGTTTTATTTATAATTGGACCTATAGAGGTCCAAATTGAGTGATTTCGATGTCAATAGGTTTCTAATTTTTAGAGAAAAATTTGGTGACGAAAAATTGTGCTATAGTGCCGGGAATGTTACGAACATGCATTGTACACATTTTTATAGCTACATGTGCATTATTCGATATTTCTGTTTGCCAATTTGGTAATGTTGGATATTTGGACTGTTTTAGAGACGCATTTGGGACGTCAATTCACAAACGTTGCTGAGACTTCCAGGCTTTAGCTTCGGAAGCAAAGGTGAGTAATCTAGATGGTTTCTCGATTACTGATTGTTTATAATTTTGCACTTATAACACTGTGGAGAATAATAGTGGGTTTGCGTTTGTTTATAACTGATTCTGGGCCGAAGGTGCTATATGTACTGGGAGATATTGACATAGGAGTGCCCTACTTGCTATATGTGATTTGAATGTGATTGATTGTGAGCCATTTATGTGGATGTGTTAATTTGGGATAGACTATGATGTTGGTTTGCTTTATTTTTGACATATGCATTCCTTGCATAAATATATGATCAGTAATTGGCAGTTGTGACCGGAGCAGCCACCGAGAGCTTAAAGCTCAACGTATTTGGGCCTCGAACCTAAAGTGATTCAGAGCCTTTGGCTAAACGATTAATGCGCCCATATTGGGACAGTTTCAGAGCCTCTGGCTCAACGATTAATGTGCCCTTATTGGGACAGTTTAGGCGCTCGGTCACAACACAGAAATAAAATGGAAATGTGTCACATGCGCATGTCATATGTATATGATTTTAGTCTCTTTGATTGAGCAAAAGGCTAACTACCTTATGCTTCTGTGGTATTTCTGAATGTGAATTATGGATGTTCATGAATTCAATTGGTTATGTATGTCTAGTCTTGTGAAATGTATAAATGGTCTATGTTCAAGTGAAATTGTGCAATGTGATTAAATATGCAACAATGTGAAAACGTGATATGGGAATCAATGTGTTGCATGAATTGAGTGAACCATCGATGATGGTTTCTCACTGAGTTCGTAAAACTCATTCAAAATTTGTAATTATTTTTTAGGACTCAGAAGAATACCCCGTTAGGCAATGGGCGTATGACATCTGCTGGTTAATGAAGTAGAGAAGGGGTCAGGATCAATTCGTGTCTGCATTAGTGTATTTTATTTTCTGAATTTTTGTATAAATGATATTGTATTTATGAAAAGGACCCCGAGGCCATTGAATTGTTGATGTAAATTGTTTTCCGCATAAATTATAATGTGTGTGTGTGTATGTGTTAAAGAAAAAAAATTATACTGAGTTTTGACTGAGTAATGTAGCACGCCACCCTCGCTGGGTACGGACTCGGATATCACCATTGATGTCGGGTTCAGGTCATGCGGGAGTGAGGTGTTACATTTAGGTGATATCAGAGCCCAGAAGTACGAATTTATCTGGGCACAGTCTGAAACATAGGTTAAGTTGCATGCATTTGAGTCGTGTCGTTGCAGACCATGGCAACTGATCCCTAGTCTAAGTCGCACGAGGATAAAAACTAATTTTGTTGACAACTTCAAAAACATGATAATCTTTGTTGACAGCTTCAAAGTCATGATCTTAACAAAGAATCTACCATTCAATTAAAAGTGAGTGAGAAATGGTGTAGCTTTCATAATTATGTATGGAAACTTGGTGGAGAAGCTAATCCAGTTGGGCAATACTAAACCTAAATCCCAAGTATTATCCTCTTAACATATATAGAAGACACAACCTTCCATTTGTTACTCACCATGTGCCCACATATAGTGTTGCTATGTGGGATAGAAACTTGAATTCACAGATTCTCTTAACTTCATTTTGTTAGACCTGGAACCCCAAGATTGAAAGCACCTGGTGCTGATTATGAACTCCAAGATGCCTGGTGCTGAATAGGAATGTTGTGATAGTTTGTTAAACTTTGTGCTCGAGAATTTTCTCAATTACATCAGATGATTGGCATATGCTTATGGTCTAGCATCTCCTGCTCTTGTTATGATGTACTGCTCTTACATGTGACATGTCTTAAGTATAAAAGTGAACATTTGATTTGATCTAATTATCTTTCCTTATTTTAAGTTTTCATATCTATTTCTCTATATTGGTCAAAAGTTATCATTACCCATTTGAAGAGTTTTTTTTAAAAAAAAATTAAAGAAAATATATTACTCAAAACAAAACAGTGTATTTACAATGGACAACCCAAAATAGGGGAAGAAACTAAAAAACAGTCACAAATAGAGGCATTCCCGGATGACCTCAGCCAAATAACATCCAAAAACAAAATCACCCTCTACACACTCCAACGCCTACGCAAATCCCAGCTCATGCTAACTTGTGTTCTAGTGGCAATAAGGAACTCCGTAATCACATTAACAATGAAATTCACCAGTTCATACTTCGGCCTCGCCTGTTGCTTATAAATTTGCCGATTCCTCTCCCTCCATAAATGGTAAACCACCAGCTGAAACGCCGCCGGATAATGAGGCCATCTGTCCGTCCAGCTCGAGTTTCCCTAATAAGAAGATCTAAAACCACACTCCATTCACAGGAGGGCAGGAACAAACCAAACAAATTGACAATTCGGCTCCAAATCACTTTGGAATAAACACATTAAAAAAACAAATGGTCTCGACATTCACCAAGTTGGTTGCAAAGCACACACAACGGGTCAAAGCTACCAAACCCCCTATCTTTCGTACGCAACCTATTTTTAATCGCCAACCACATGATAAACGCTGCTCTAGGATAAAGAACTTGATGCCAAAACACCTCAGCCCACCTGACCTCCGGCAGACTCCCTCTACAAATGGCATGGGCTGATTTGGTTGTAAACTCCCCCCCTTGATTCATTGACCACAGCTGTTTATCCTGACCCAACGTGAGCATAACCCCTCGCAAGTAATGATCGAGGATATGACCAAATCGATAGTTTGGCATGTGCTCCCTCCACCGAACCACCCATGCGACTGACGCTTCTTTGGGAAATCGATTTCTAAATCCAGACAAGTCATTTCTCAACCATAACAAACTGAACCCATGCCAGTTATCAAACCAGAAGCTTACCCCTTCACCATGCTCAATCTGCCAAGTTATAAGGGGGTAGATCAACTCAAGAAACTGTAGGAGACTCTTAAACAGCCATGACTGATCAAACCTCGGTTGAATGTGCCAGCCCATTTTAAGAGTTTTGATCACGAATACATTGAAACAGATGCATGGTGTTTTATTAATCTCAGATCTTTGTCCAAAAGAAGCAATTCTTTGAAATGAAAATAATAACAATTAATTTATCAAACTTTGATTATTGCATCCTTTAGTAAAAGTTAGCATAATTCATTTGAAGTTAAATCATTGTACAGAAAACACCTTATGAGGAAACATATATTTTACATTAGTGTAGATTAACTGATAGTGTTGTTTGGGTGCTTAACCCACAAGGTACATTTTCTAATTGTTCCTGTCATAAGATAATGGCTCCTAAGATGAAATAGTTCCTTGGTATGGCATTATATGGAAGCAAACTTTGAACCCAAAAGCTTCAATCTTTTCTTGGTTGGTAATCAAGAATGGGTTGAGAACTAAAGATAGATGATTTGGCCAATATGAACTAGTGTGTTCTTTGTAAACAAGAGGATGAGAGTAGGAATCACTTATTTTTTTGCTATAATTTCACTAAAGCCATTTGGATCATAATGATGCACTATTTACTAGTTTATAGCTATACTTTGAGTGGGGAGCTACTTTACATATGATCATGGATTGCACCAAGCAGGGTAAGCCAAATGGGCTACTTGTAAAAACTTTCTTAACTACTACCATCTACTAATATGGAGAGAACCAAATAGGAGGTTGTACAAAGTTCTCGAAATTGATAAATATCAGCTAGCAAAAGTGATTATTAACTGGTTCGAGATGCCTTAGATTGTCAATTCCAAACAAGATGCACTCACTCCTAACATGAAAGTCACTTGAATGTTATAATTCACGGCGCCTTTTGTAAATTAGTACTATTGATTAATTTTTGCTAATTATGGACAGATTAAGCGTATTATTGTAATGTGGTTTTTTAAGCTTTTGTTATGGATAATACAATTTTTATTTTTTTTAAAAAGGTTAATTGATATATAATCTTAATGACATGTTATTGGAAGAGTTATGTAATTCCAATTTTGGATAAGAATGGAAGACGATCTACTAAAAAGTAATAACATGATATGATAATCACTTCGATGAAGTAGAACTATAGTTGTCCTTAGTAAGGATTTATATACAAAATTGAAGCTATTCCCATCAATATAATGGTGAAAGCAACCCAAAAACTTATTTGAAAAGCCTCCATGTCTATGAAACCATCATTCTGATTGTCTGAATCACTTGTCAAACTGTCATTTGTCATTAGCGATTCTGTTGGAGTGCAATTATTGGGTAGGGGCAATCCACAGAGAAAAGGATTTCCTCGATAGCTGTCTTCTTCAAAAGTTGCAAACTGTTTAATTCTTTCTGGCGTCTTACCAGAAATATTATTGTAAGCTACACTGAACACTTCCAAAGATTTTAACTGTATCAACTTTGGAGGAATTATTCCACTTAAGTTATTGTAAGATAGATCCAAACTCTCCACTTCAGTCATATTGGAAAATGACAATGGAATATGACCTCTCAAATTATTATGGGATAAGTTCAATGTCTTCATACCTTCTTTGTTTCCGATTTCATAAGGGATTGAACATGTCAAGTTATTGTTGGAGAGATCTAATCCAATGAAACCAATGTGATACATACGTCCTACGCCATACTGGTTAATGTTTCTTTTTTCTACCAATTCAAGAAATCCATTATCATCAAACTCGCAACCACTCCCGTGAGAAGTTTCCAAGGTATCCTTCTTGAATGAGAAAGTGCTAAGCCTGTTATAAGAAAGATCAACAAACTTTAATCCATTCATCATCTTCCATAGATAAGCGGGAATCTCTCCTTCAAATTTGTTATGATTTAGTAGAATATTTGTCAACCAGTACAAGTTCTTCATCGAGTTCGGTAGGTCACCAGTTAAATAATTATAACTGAGATCTAGTGTCAATAGACGATAGTTGGGAAGTATGTAAGGAAAAGTTCCTTCAAGTCTATTATAGGATAACAAGACGTGTAGAGCTTGCGGAGGCATGAACATTGAAGGTAGGCTTCCAAAAAAGTTATTATTTGACAGTTCCAAGATTAAAAGAGAAGACATATTCCCAAACCACTCTGGTATCTTGCCAAATAATCCATTGTCGCTCATGATCAATGCTTGTAACATAGAACAATTGGACAAGCTATTTGGAATCTTGCCAATGAAATTGTTATTGCGCAAGAAAAAACGATATAGCATTGGAAAATACCTTCCAATCTCTGCAGGAATGTGGCCATAAAATAGATTGAAGGAAATGTCCAAATAGTCCAACTTTGGGCGACGATGAATTGGCAAATGCAACGTTCCCGAAAGAGAGCAATTGATCAAAGAAAGGAATTCTAAATTTGTATTGTTGTCTAGTAACCAACTTGGAAATCCAGCTCCCTTCATTTGAATACCAAAAATATTAAGATATCTCAAATTGTGCTGATGGTGTAGAAATCTGGGATATGATACCCCCCCTTCTCCATATGTAGAGGACAAACTAAGTACTTCTAACTGAAACTGAGGATTCAAATTATTATCAACCCCACCACTATCTGCATATACCTCATTTCCATGAGCAATCAAATATTTGAGTTTAGAATGATTGAAAAACGGAGAGAGTGATATTGGAATTTGAAACTGATTATTGGAAATATCTAGGTACTCGATGGATGTAAGATTCTTCAAGAGATATGCCGACAAATCTCTAGTCAAGTGATTGGAGGACAAGTTCAAGTGCCGAAGAAGTGTCAAATTCGACAAACAAGGAGGTAAGGTACCACTAATATTATTGTCTCCTAGATCAAGCCACCGGAGATTCTTCATCTTGCATAATTCTGAAGATAAATTAACAAAACATTAGAGAATTAGGCGAAAAAAAAATTAATCAATTTTTAATTTAAATCCATATAAAAAAGAAGTTACCATCAATGTTGTCATTCAGCTGACAACCTATGAGCCCTAAAGCTTGGAGTGAGGTAATGTTTGCTATGGATTGGAGGAAGCTATTGCCCACAACGTTATGATTCAAATCTAAAAGTTCCAAGTTCTTGAAATTGGGGAAACCTACAAACCACGCAACAAATAGATATTGTACTCAATTATTAATTGTTTTAAGGATTTTTCCAAAAAAGTAACATGCTTATAAATCATAATGATAATATTAAGTACTTCTAAAAATTACATGTTTTTCACCTCTAATTTATAATACTTTTGGTCATCCTTAGTTATTAACAAAGCAGATATTACTTAAAAATTTGATCCAAAGTATGTGTAGGACTAATCTAAAGAATTTTACTACTTACTTTGAATGTTGAGTGTCTCATAGTTAATACTCCCCAAGGACAAGAGCCTCAAAGATTGAAGTGCTCCAAGCGACAAGAGGAAGTTTTCGTCCACGTCAGAACCATCCAAGAACAACTCTTCTAATTTATTTAGTTCATCTTAAATTACATAACAAAATACAAGACAAAAAGAAAAATAATTTAACTACTGCATAATAATAAATGTGTAATAACAAATAATCAATTAAAAAATTTAATTATAAACTCTAGTTACCTTGAGGAAATAGTACTCCTTTGAAATTATTATATTCCAAATGAATAGACTTAAGGTTTTTGAATACTTTTAACGATTGTAGTTCAAAGCTGCTTCCGTTGCAAACTCCATGAGTAAGCCAAAGGATGCTTATACTGCTTGAATTATCGATATCTGTGATCAACAATAACGCTATTTTATATTAAAAAAACAATATAAATGTTGGAATAGTATATAATCTTCCTATGTCTTTTTGGTAATGTATAATCTTCCTATGTCTGCCACATATATTATTGATAAGGTAGTATCAAAACAATTTACATGCAATTCACTTAATAAACTTCTTTGGATCAATTAAATATTAAAACAATTAAGAATTAAAATAAGATTAACCAAAATAATTTTTATTTAATTAAAATATATCTTAATTAGTACCTTTATAAGAAACAAACTTCTCAATATTGTTACCGTTCAAACGTAATTCCTCCAAATTGAGTATGTTGACCAAATCTAAGGACAGTAAAAAGAAAAGTTAAGTAAATTATTATAATTATTTAAATATTAAAAATTAAATGACTTTGTTAGTTATAACTAGTAATATAATAAACATAGAAATTAACAGTTTATCAGAACAAAATAAAATACAGTTGACGTACCTTTCACATAAATTGATCCACTTAATTTATTGTAACTCAACGATAGATTTTTGAGAGATTGAAATCCATGAAATGTTAATAAAACATTATTAGTCAAATTATTGTGGCTCAAATAAAGGAGTTCGAGGTAGCTCAGTCTTTGCAATCCTTCAAAACCTACAGTTATATGTTAAAACTTGCTGGTAAAACAAATCAAGCTGAATTAAATTGAAAAGATATGACAATCCAAAAAGTAACTGAGAGAGAATTTGACATATAAATGAGAAAATGATATTAGTTTGTGATATCATATGGTGTTTGTGTGGTATTAACAGAAATAGGAACAACCTTCATTCTCTACGCAACACACGATATTGTTACCCCTCAAATCAAGACTTTTGAGTTGTTGAAAAGGAAGGAACACTGAAGCATTGAACTTCCACTCTCCTAAACTCTCGTCTCTAGAATTCTGAAGCCACAGCTCATTGACACGCCCTGTTGTATCGTTGCATACAACTCCCTCCCATTCACAACAGTCGATATTCAACTCCCATGGACGCTGAAATATGCCGTTTGGGTAACTGAAGGAACGTTGGAGCTGCAACAGTGCAGCTCTCTCCTCTTCCGTACAACCATGGGAGCTCCACCATTGTAATAATAATACTATCGTAATAATCACTTTCTTTTGTAACCCTGTATGGTACTCTACTCTCGCCATTTCTACCGATTGACTATTGCTCTTGTTGCATATTGAACAAATGATGAACAGCCACAAGCATTTTATAGCACCATTCTAATGAATTATTGTTAAGGAAGTCCAAGTCCAGTCCAAACATACAGGTAAAGTGTCACTATCAGACCATCTACATCAAAGTTACCAAGTCATCACACGACTTTGGTAAACCATCTATATGAAAGCTACCAAGTCATCACACCAACTTGGCAAGTTGCAGTATTGACCAAGTCGGTGTGATGATTCGGTAACTTTTTCTTTGACAAAGATGCTGCAATAGTGATCAGTTTACGCGTATGTTTGGAGTAGGCTTGACTTCAACAATAATTCATCCTATAGTGTGATTCAAGTTATGACTTTAGTTGTAATTCATTGATAACTTTTTGTCAAATTAATTTTTTGTGTTTTATATTCTTTTAGTAGACTTTTGTGATGTTTTTCTTGTGTTTATGTGGTAATTTATATTTTTGTATATTCTAGGTGATGAAATAGTAAAGTTATATTATTTAGAGTGAAATTGACTAATCTGAAATTAAAGATTTCAACGTGACTATGTTGAAAATAACACAGTGCTAACAAATTATTACTTACGAATTTACCTTAAAATTTTGGCCTCAATAACCGCCCTCTTTATTGACGAAGTTAAGTTGTGTGGTCATTGAAATTTTATTTTGACATATAATTGGCTCCACTTTGTTCATTTAAAAGACTATAATGAAAGAGGCCCGCCTCATTTAATGAAAAGGGGAGAAAACCTAGAAAGACTACCACAGGTTTGGAGGGAATATATTTTTTAACAAGAGAGAGGGGATTGACGGCGGTAGAAAGGAAAGAAAGACATTTTTGTTAGAAGAAAACAAAGGAGACTTTCGAAAGAGGGGGAAGACGTGTCTTACAATCAGCTGAAGAGAGTTGACAGCAGCAGCTACAAGGACATTTATTATACACACTCAGCTGGAGTTGGAGACGTGGACCAGCAGAAGCGCGTTTCCTGGAGGCTTGAGCAGTAGGAGTGGACCAACGTTGAGCTAAAGCTGGTTCGGTAAACATTAATTTGTCAAATCAGCTAAGTAGATGAGGAGAGCGACAGTAGCATCTGGTGGAGGGGAGTCAACGAGAACGACTTTCCTTTAAAAACATTGTCCTTGAATAGTTTTATGCGTGGCAAACTTTTTAATCTAAACAAGGTACTCTAATTTTGATTCATGTGGTTCACGAGATTCTTTTGATTTAATTATTTTTATTTATCTCTTATATTTATTTAATCTTCACATTTTAATCGATTTATTATTGTCATATTTATTGATTAACAAGAAATGTTAATTGATCAACTTAATGATAAATTACCGAATAGATTAGTTAATCAGTGATTACTGTCTATTAAAGTGGCGAATTAATTTGAATTAATAAATTAATAAGATTAAATAATTTAATCTAAAAATTACTTTTTCCGATTACATTGGCAAAGACAAAGCCTACATAGAACTTTTATTGTCATATAGATTATATTACGCAGAACTTTACTCGTAAATAATCTAATTGGTTAGAGAATAATCATGAGTTTTATTCTGGTTATCGAATAATTACGAATTGATTGATTGATATGCTATTGCTCATTATTTCTATAACTTTGTTTATAAGAATGAACTAAATTTATATTTTTGAGTCCTACGATCGAATTATAAGATCAAACGAACGAAAGACCTCGATTGCGCTTTTCTTTATATTATTTTCGATCTTTATTTTTATTTTTTTTGCATGATTTCGTGTTTTAAATTTAATAATCCCCAAATCAATTCTTTTTATATTTATATTTATTTATATTTATTTTTATTTTTATTTTTAATTTCACATAAATAAATAATTACTATATTAATCTCTGTAATTCGACTATATTTACCACTTTACTCACTTCAGTATTTTAAGGTAGGAATTTAATTTTACTGATTTGACGCGCCATCACAACTTGGCAAGTTGCAGTATTGACCAAGTCCGTGTGATGATTCGTAACTTTTTCTTTGACAAAGATGCTCCAGTAGTGATCAGTTTACGCGTATGTTTGGAGTAGGCTTGACTTCTTCAACAATAATTCATCCTATCGTGTGATTCAAGTTATGACTTTAGTTGTAATTCATCCTATTTCGCAAGTTGATTAGCAACAACAAAAGAGAACCTTATTCTAGCTAGTGGACAGCAAAATCTCTCTTTTTCAAAATCCCGGACAAAAAAAGGGAACACTTCTAGAAGAGAAAAAAAAAATTAATTACGGGAAAATTTGAACTCCTCTAATATACTTGCGTCTTGACTTTTAATTCATATTATCAATTTTATATAACATCATTTTTAAAATAAATTGAAAATCCAATGCAATCTTCTATGGTTAAGTATATATAAAGAGAAATTAATGAAAATACGTATTCCTTTCATTAACTTATGTTATATATTTATATATTTTGTTTTAAGTTAAAATGCATTATCTAAAATTCTTATTGCATAAAAAGATATTATTTTATATAAAAGTTAAGCTAAATTTTTATAAGGTTTACAGTTTCAGTTTTAAAAATGTGATAATGACGTATTAAAAACTATATAGTCATAACTCAATTTTATTCACATTCTTAATTAAAGTCAAAACAACAATTTAACTTAATTTAATTATATACTATTTAATTATATTATATAAAATTATGTTCCTAAAAAGTGATAAGTTAAAATGTATTAAAATTATATAATCATAATTTAATTATTCTTACAAAATTGTATAATCATAACTTAATTTTGTTTATATTAGAAAAAAGTTCAAGAGCAATTTGACTTAGTTATATACTATTTAAATGCACTATATAAAGTATAAAATACGTTAGTTTATTAAAAGGTGATAATTTATCATTGTATTAAAAATTGTGTAATCATTACTCAATTGCTAAAATCAATTTAATTCAATTATATATTGAATATATAATTTAGAAGTATAATAATTCATTTATTTTACAAATGCAATCTAAACTAATTTTATTCGGCATTTGTAATCTAATTTGTGACATAAGTTATCAAAGCTTACCTAATAAAGTTGTATAAGTGATTATACATTAATTCAACGGAGTTCGATTTTAAGTATTCGACCATGGGAGCTTCACCATTCTAATAATTAATAATAATATAATATCAAAATAATCACCTTCTTTTGGTAACCTGATACGGTATTCTGCTTTCGTCATTTCGTCGACTTGTGCTATTGTTGCTTATTGAACAACTGATGAACTGCCACAAGCATTTTATAGTACCATTATGATGGTAACCCATCCTATGTGCAAGCTTTTGAACAAATTTTATGCCTCTTCTGTAAAATTTCTTATTAATTGATAGGGAAAAAATTGACAAAAATAACATTCTCAAGAAGCTAACCGTTAGGCAAAACAAAAACAATAAGCTTTCCTCTGCTTGCTTAAAAGAATCTATAAGGAGCATAAACAATATAATCAATCAATTACAAAATAACATCAATGTGGAGGATAAAAACTATGGTGAATATTGTCGTCTGTAATCAAATTCAAAAGCAATCATTTCCGTTAATATAATTTAATGTAGTAGTAGTAAGTGGATATCGTTCCTACGATGAATTTTTAACGGTAAAAGTTAGCGAGTTTAAAATTAAATCAAAGTAACGAAATGGAGGGGTTGTAATTAGGAATTAAACAGAATTTAATTAGAAATTGGAATTGAAAAATAACTAATAACAAAATAATGAGGATTTAACAATCAATAGAAGCAAATCTTGGTTTCCAGTCTCCTTCGGTATTGAACTTGCGCTGATCATCGTGTAAATCATTTATCGGATCGAATTATTGTTTGCGTACCCGTATCAATGATTGTTTGTCATTATGATGATTTGATTGAACGTATTTATTTTCTCTTGTCTTCTTCAGTGAGAGGATTCTTCAATGATTCAGAATGATTTATTCTATAAGTTGTTTCAACTTATATAGCCTCACCAACGGACATGTCCTTTAGTAAATAAAAGAGAGAGGAAAAGGATCTTTGATCCATTTGAGATCCAGTCTATAATACCCAATAACCATTATCTTGGGTGCTTTTCTTGGACTCAAATCTTTAAGTGACATGGGACATAAAATAGTCTAACAATTTTCCACTTGGCCCATGTTACGACTTGGTGATCCAACAACTTTCAATGTACACAATACATGGAATCAATCAAGTCATCCTTAACTGAATTAAGCTGGTGGGATCATAGCGGTCACAAGTTATATAACCTGATTCCTTCCATGTATCACAAAATCAACTCAACTCAACAAACTTTAAGTGGGTAATTCGGTAATTGTTATCTCACAAATAATAATTATTGTATACAACATAATGTGGATAACCAGTAAGTGAGCAAAAATATAAGACTATAATTGAATTCAACAAGTGTCATAACAATTCAAGCAAGACAATGAGATGTATATATACAAGTCTGAATACTATACTAACAAGAACTTATCTATAAGGCTCATACGTTCAACATGACCAATAAATGTTTTGGGCGGTAAGCCTTTCGTTAGAGGATCCGCTATCATGAGATCAGTACCAATATGCTCAATTGACACTTGATGCTTTTGCACTTCTTCTTTCATGGACAAAAACTTCAAATCCATGTGTTTCGCACCTTTTGAATATTTGTCATTCTTAGAGAAGAATACGGCTGCGGAACTATCACAATAAATTCTTAACAGTCTGGTAATACTGTCGACAAGACTAAGACCTAAGATAAAATTACGCAATCACAATCCATGAACCGTGGCCTCAAAGCATGCTACAAATTCCGCCTCCATAGTGAAAGTAACAATGACGGACTGCTTTCTACTTTTCTATGAAACTGCTCCTCCAGCTAATAGGAACATGTAGTCGAATGTAGATTTTTGTGAGTCTATACAACCGGCATAGTCTGAATCCGAGTAACCTATCACTTCAAGATGAGTTGATTTTCTATATGTAAGCATATAGTCCTTGGTGCCTTGTAAGTATCTTAGGACTTTCTTTGCAGCTTTCCAGTGATCCAAGTCAGGATTACTTTGATATCGTCCTAGCATTCCAACAATAAAACTAATATCTGGCCTAGTGTATGTTTGAGCGTACATTAAGCTCCCAACTACTGACGCATAAGGAATAGACTCCATGTCCTTACATTCCAAATCGTTTCGTGGATATTGCATTAGACTAAATTTGTCCCCTTTCTGAATTGAAACTATCCCTGCAGAGCATTTTTCTATTTGAAATCTTTCTAATACTTTCTCAATATATCCTTTCTGAGACAATCCTAACAATCCTTGTGATCTATCCCAGAATATTTATATTCCTATCACATAGGATGCCTCACTCATATCTTTCATTTCGAAATTATTAGAAAGAAAATTCTTTACATCATATAACAAAACAACATTATTTGCAGCAAGAAGGATATCGTCAACATAAAGGACTAATATAATGAAGTTGCTCCCACTAACCTTCATATAGATACATCGATCAACGGTATTTTCTAAAAAATCATAAGACATAATGATATCATTAAACTTAAGATACCATTGTTGGGAAGCTTGTTTCAGTCCATATATTGACTTCTTTAATTTACACACTAATCGTTCCTTTTCTGTGGTCATGAAACCTTCCAGTTGATCCATATAAACTTCTTCTTCCAAGTTACCATTAAGAAAGGCGGTCTTTACATCCATTTGGTGAAGCTCTAAATCATAATGAGCCACCAGTGCCATAACAATTCTTAAAGAGTCCTTCTTTGAAACTGGAGAGAAGGTCTCTTTATAGTCAATACCATCCTTTTGAGTGTAACCTTTGGCAATAAGTCTGGCTTTATTGTAGCGCCCCCTTACCTTAGGGTATACACCGGGACGCCCGCAGGTCATACCGATACATAACCTACGATGAGGGTGCACTACGATTCGATCTTTTCTATAAACCTCATGGCATCAATATTGTAAAGCCGTAACATCAATTTCACTAAATTTTTAAAACCAAAAGATATTCTGCATTTCCTTACTTAAACCAAATTTACACAATTCTGTCATAATTTATAGCAGTACAAAATCCCAAAAGAGCTGAAATAACTCATAACTAGATCATCCCCAAAAGATCCCAGCTGACCAATCTGTGGGCCATGCTCCTCTCGCCAGCACTCACGCAGCAGGAAAAGTCTCGCTATCTGGAGCTAGGAATCAACTAACGCTGTCCTGAAAAATAATTTGCAATGTTGGGTGAGTTTGCGAACTCAATGAGTAACCATCATCGATGGTTCACTCAATTCATGCATTACGCAAAATTGCATACAAAATAACACAATAACACGTTCAGAAAGGCAATCATAAATTTACTAAACAATTGTCACGCATTTAACTCATTTCAAATTCACAGCACAATCACATACTGAATGCATGATGAATTTCCATTTCATTTTAGTGTTGTGACGGAGCATCAGTATTATCCCATTTCTGGGCACATTAAACAGAAATCGCGTTTTCGGGGTAGGAGAGCCCTCTGGGTATGCACTACTGCCCACGCGCATTAGGGATAGGAAAGCCCTCTGGGTATGCACTATTCCCATTTCACAATAGTTGAGCTTATAGCTCCGATCATAATTTGCTCCAATCACAACTGTTAAATTACCGATTTCTAATTATGCTTAGCATACGTTCACAATTTCACAATGTCACACTCCATACAGCAACATTCATTCAGGTTACACAGATCATTCAAAGCATTTAACACATCAGAGATTGAGGAACCAACTAGGTTACTCACCTCAGAACTTCCGAGCTACTGCCGGGAAGTCTCGCCTACGTCAGACGATCGACGATCCACTTGAGCCTCTACAATAATCATAATATTCGAATATCACAAATTGTACCAATTCCAATAATCAATAATACTTATGTCTCAAATGAATGCTGTACTATACATGTTATGACATTTCCGACTCTATTCTCAAATAATCTCGATTCCTCATTTTCACTCTAATCCATAGCAATTCCTAATACCATAATTCAATTGACTATATGCCCATCAATCACTAACCAATCCCAATTTAACCTCAAAACTCTCCAATTAAACACATCATTTTCGGTCTAAAAAGGCACCCTCGCGTGAAATCTTCTGCTCGTCGCGACGTATGAATTAAATATTCGTTGCGACGTGCAAGAAGAAGGGGGCTCGCCGCGACGTGTTCATCACACGTCGCGACGTGCGAATCCAGGATGGCGTCCGAAACCCAGAAATTTCCCAGATTTACTGATATAAATTCATTCAAATCCTTACTAAACACTTCAAAACAACATCCTACATTTAACACAACTCATTTCTAACCTTCAGTCCTCTAAATAACCATTATCCCTAAATTCAATATTAAAAACAACGAAAACCCTAACTTTCAAATCCTCAAATATTCAAACTAAATCATCCATATAACTAAATCAATCAATAAATCTATCTATCTAGGGCAAGAAAGAAGCAACTTACTTGATTAAAGTCTCAAATCTTCAAAGATCACACCCACTCAAGCTCATCGACATCCACGACAAACACCAATAATCCACCCAAATGTCATGCTCTCAAACTCCAAGCCAAAGGGAGAGATCAACGATGGAAGAGGAAGAAAATAGCAAGAAAGAACCTAGCAGCAAATCCAAGAAGGATCCACGATGATGGAAGGAGGAAGAAGAACCAAGTTTGTTTTCAAAAGCAAGAGGATATCGTGGAACAAATTTCAAAGGTAAGAGTTTATATATTAGAGGATTAAGGCTTGTTTGGCAAATCTAATTGCCACAAGACCAATCCGAACCACCTCGATCCAATTTCTAATTCTAATTTCTCCCGATTTGGCAATAACCATGAATAATAACCCCTAAAATCATAACTCCAATTATTTCATGCCAACTTTCAATCAATCTCGGAACCGAAATTCCATAAATCAGTCATTATGCAAATCTTTCCGGTCCGGACCTATTGCTCTGAAAATTTCAGAAAAATTCCTATAAATACCCAAAAATATAAATTACATAATCCTACACTCCAATTTCATAATTTGAATCCCAACATTCAATTTGACACTCCAATTCACTAATCAAAGCACAATTATCCTTAAATTCACAAAATCTCCAATTTTCACAATCAGGTCGGAAATCTATCATACATGCATGTACATACATATGCTAGTGCAATAATAATCATTTATCACTAATATAGGGGATATGAATGCATATGTAAATCAAATTATAAAGGCACCCAGTCTGAATTCATCCAAATTACCGATATGCCCTTTATATCGGTAACGAGATGTTACAATTATCCCCTCCTAATAAAAAATTTCGTCCAGAAATTTTCTTACCTGACTGATCGAACAAGTGAGGATACTGCCTCCTCATGTGCTCCTCAGTCTCCCAAGTCTCCTCCTCAGTCGAATGGTTCTTCCAAAGGACTTTCACCAATGAAATCACCCTGCTCCTCAACTGCTTGACCCGTGATCCTATAATCCGCACCGGCTCCTCAACATAACTCAAATCACTGGATATCTCAATCTCCTGAGCCGGAATCACATGAGTCGAGTCTGATCTATATCTCCGAAGCATGCTCACATGGAAAACATCATGTAGTTGCGACATCTCACTCGGTAATGCCAATCTGTACGCCAACGGTCCTATCCTCTCAAGGATCTCATATGGACCGATATACCGAGGACTCAACTTGCCCTTACGGCCAAATCTGAGAACTCTTCTCCACGGAGACACTCTGAGGAATACTCTATCGCCCACACTGTACTCCATCTCTCTCCGATGCTGATCCATATAGCTCTTACATTTATCCCGAGCCGCTTGATGCGACTCTCAATCACCAGATCTTATCTCTCAGATCCTGGATCAACTCGGGACCCTCTAACATTCTCGTACCCTCTTCATCCTAGTAAAGAGGTGATCTGCACTGTCGTCCATATAATGCCTCATACGGTGCCATCCCAATACTGCTCTAGTACTGATTATTATATGCAAACTCGACCAGAGGCAAATATTGATCCCATGCACCTCGGAACTCCAACACACAAGCTCTCAACATATCCTCAAAAGCCTTAATAGTCCTCTCACTCTGCCCATCTGTCTGAGGATGAAATATTGTACTGAAGTTCAACCTCGAACCCATAGCCGACTGCAAACTCCTCCAAAATCTCGAAGTAAACCTGGGATCCCTGTCTGAGACTATAGACACCGGAACCCCATGCAGTTGCACTATCTCTGCCACATACTTCTGGGCCAACTGATCGAGAGTATAGCTCTCCCTCACTGGCAAGAAGTGAGCCGATTTGGTCAACCGGTCCACTATGACCCAGATAGTATCATGCTACCTCGACGTCCTAGGCAATCCCATAATGAAATCCATCGTAATGCGCTCTCATTTCTACTCCGGAATGGGCAACGAATGCAATCTCCCCACTGGGGCCTGGTGCTCAGCCTTAATCACGCTGCACGCCGACACAGAAACATACTCACACTTGCCTCTTCATACCTGGCCACCAGAAATGCAACTTAAGAATGCGATACATCTTGCTGACACCAGGGTGCATGGCATAAGCAGCCAAATGAGCCTCCTCCAAAATCTCTTGCCTCAGATCATCCACATCTGGAACACACAATCTCTGGCCCATCCAAAGAGTCCCATCTCTCAACTCAAACTCCGAAAGCCATCTAGATCTGACTCTATTCATCAATCTCACTAACGCTGGATCTTGACCCTGCACTCTCCTAATCCGATCATGCAATACCGGCCTAAGCCTCAAAGTAGCAATCAGAGCTCCATCCTGACCCAAATCCAACTGCACATTAAGAGCTCTCAACTGAACTAAAAATGGCAACCTCGAAACCTGAATCTGAGCTGCACTACCATGAGATCTCCTACTCAATGCATCTGCCACCACATTGGCCTTCCCGGGGTGGTACTCGATAGTGCAGTCGTAATCCTTAAGCAACTCTAACCATCTCCTCTGTCTCAGATTCAGCTCTCGCTGACTCAACAAATATCTCAAGCTCTTATGATCAGTGAAGATCTGGAACGTCTCACCATACAAATAATGTCTCCAGATCTTCAGAGCAAACACAACTGCAGCCAACTCCAAGTCATGCATTGGGTAATTCATCTCATGAGACCTCAACTGTCTCGAGGTATAAGCTATAACTCTCCCATGCTGCATCAGTACACATCCTAAACCCTGCTGCGAAGCATCACTAAAAACCTCGAAACCTCCTGCTTCAAATGGCAAAGCTAACACCGGTGTCGTAATCAACCGATATTTTAGCTCCTCAAAACTCCTCTGACACTCATCTGTCCAACTGAAGGCCACATTCTTCCTCAGAAGTTTTATCAAAGGGGCTATAATAACAGAAAACCCCTCGACAAACCTCCGGTAATATCCTGCTAGACCGAGGAAACTCCTCAACTCTAACACATTCCTCGGAATCTCCCAACTCCTCACTGCCTCAATCTTGTGAGGATCATCCCGGATACCCTCACCAGACACAATGTGACCTAGGAACACCACCTCATCCAGCTAAAATTCACACATAGTAAATTTGGCGTACAACTGTCTATCCCTCATAATCTGCAACACTATCCTCAGATGCTCCGCATGCTCCTGCCTACTCCTCGAGTACACCAGAATGTCATCAATGAATACAATAACAAACTGATCCAGGTAGGGCTGAAAGACCTTATTCATCAAGGCCATGAAGGCTGCCGAGACATTAGTCAACCCAAACGGCATCACTAAGAACTCGAAATGCTCATACCTGCTCCTAAAAGCACTCTTAGGCACATCGGCCTCTGCGATCCTCAACTGATAGTACCCGGATCTCAAATCCAACTTGGTAAACACCTGAGCTCCCTGCAACTGATCAAATAAATCATCGATCCTAGGCAGTGGGTACTTATTCTTAACTGTAACCCGATTCAGCTGCCTATAATCGATGCATAACCTCAAAGTCTCGTCCTTCTTCTTCACAAACAGCACTGGAGCTCCCCACGGTGAAACACTCGGTCTGATAAACCCCTTATCCAACAGCTCCTGCAACTGAACCTTAAGCTCCCTCAATTCCACCGGTGCCATCCTATATGGAGGTATAGATATAGGAGCGGCACCTGGAACGAGGTCAATCTCAAACTCTATTTTCCGATCCGACGGCAAACCCGGTAACTCCTCGGAAAACACATCTGGAAATTTCCTGATCACAGGAACCTCCTGCAACCTTTGCTCCACTCTGGAGTCCACCACATGCACCAAGTAGGCCTCGCAACCTTCCCGTATCAACCTCCAGGCACTCATAAACGAAATCATCCGGCCGCATCGCCGACTAACACCTCGAACACAAATTTCAGTCGACCAGAGACTCTAATACCACCTCCTTGGTATAACAATCCATAATAGCCCTATGGGCAGTGAGCCAGTCCATCCCTAGAATCAAATCAATTTCTCTCAGGGGCAACACTATCAGGTCTGCACTCAACTTCGATTGATCAATCATAATCGAACACCCCTTGCAGACCTCCCCCAAAACTGTAGTACTACCTAGAGGCGTACTCACCTCTAACCCTTACCGCAACATCTCTCTATCCACATGCAATTTACATGCCACATGCGGTGCAATAAAAGAATGCGTGGACCCTGGATCTATCAATGCAAAAACCTCAATGCCAGAGATCAGAATCAAACCTGCAACCACATCTGGAGAATCCTGGGCCTCCTGCCTAGTCATGACGTAGACCACGGCACTCGGGCAAGCGCTCTTGCCTCGTCCCTCGGTCCCCACAAAGGAATCTCCACCTCTACTTGCCTCCGCCCTTAAATCCACCTCCACTCATGACATCAGATCTGGAACTACTACCTGCTCTCCCACTTACAGCAGACTGAACTCCCAAAATCTCTGGACAGTTCCAGATCTGATGTTCCATAGAGCCACACCTGAGACAAGCTCCAGTAAATCTCCAGCACTCTTCACTATGCCTACTCTCACAAAACTCATACAACGGAGGAATCTGACCGGAACCTCTACCATCGCCATCGCATCGCTCGCCAGATCGCCAAATCTCTCCCTCAGATAAAACCAGATGTCAGGTCCTCCCACGATCTGAACTCGCTCAAGGCTCTGCTAGAGCTCCTACCAGAGCTACCCTGACTGTCACTAGATCTCTTGTCTCCAGATCCCTAACTAATCTCAGCCCGATTCTGCCTCAGAAGTTGCTCAATCCTCACTGCAGCTACTCTCAACTCCACAAAGGTGCCCATATCTGACCGGTCTAACCTGGTACGAATCTCCAGATTAAGCCCTCCCTCGAATCTCCGGCACCTATCAGCCTCAGAGGCAATCAGAACAGAAGCATATGCCGACAACTCATTAAACCTAACCTCATAATCGGCCACTGTCATCGACCCCTGTTTCAACTCAAAGAACTCCTGCAACTTCATTTCCAAATAGACCTTGGGCATGAAATTATCCCGAAAGGCTCTCAGAAAATCCTCCCAAGTCAAAGCACAAGGTCTGGTGGAACTACCCGACGCCTTCCACCATCGATAAGTTTGGACCTGCAAAGAAAGAGACAGCATAATCAAAGCGCTCCTCCGGGTCACAATCTATTTGATCTAGGACTCTCTCAGTCCTCTCCAACCATCCTCACCCTCGGCGAGGTCTCAGGTCATAAAATCAATAGCCTCACCTTGCAGACGATCATACCTCCGCTCCCGTCTCATGGGAACTCTAGGAGGCTGCTCCTCAAACAGAGGCACTGAAGACTCCCTACTAGCTCCGACTGATCCTTGGTCAGCTGGTTGATCTACTTGGTCACCAAGAACGGATGACCTATAACAAAACAACAAATTCGATCAATTTCTGCTTTTCTTACTGAAATTCAAGCCTAAAATATACTATGCCCAAAAGATGTCAAACCATGCTTTAATACCACCTAATGTAACGCCCCCTTATCGTAGGATATACACCGGGACGCCCGCAGGTCATACCGATACATAATCTACGATGAGGGTGCACTACGATTCGATCTTTTCTATAAATCTCATGGCATCAATATAGTAAAGCCGTAACATCAATTTCACTAAAATTTTAAAACCAATAGATATTCTGCATTTCCTTACTTAAACCAAATTTACACAATTCTGTCATAATTTACAGCAGTACAAAATCCCAAAAGAGCTGAAGTAACTCCTAACTAGATCATCCCCAAAAGATCCCAGCTGATCGACCTGTGGGCTATGCTCCTCTCGCCGGCACTCACGCAGCAGGAAAAGTCTTGCTATCTGGAGCTAGGAGTCAACTAACGCTGTCCTGAAAAATAATTTGCAATGTTGGGTGAGTTTGCGAACTCAATGAGTAACCATCATCGATGGTTCACTCAATTCATGCATTACGCAAAATTGCATACAGAATAACACAATAACACGTTCAGAAAGGCAATCATAAATTTACTAAACAATTGTCACGCATTTAACTCATTTCAAATTCACAGCACAATCACATACTGAATGCATGATGAATTTCCATTTCATTTTAGTGTTGTGACGGAGCATCAATATTATCCCATTTCTGGGCACATTAAACAGAAATCACATTTTTGGGATAGGAGAGCCCTCTGGGTATGCACTACTGCCCATGCGCATTAGGGATAGGAGAGCCCTCTGAGTATGCACCATTCCCATTTCACAATAGTTGAGCTTATAGCTCCGATCATAATTTGCTCCAGTCACAACTGTTAAATTACCGATTTTCAATTATGCCTAGCATACGTTCACAATTTCACAATGTCACACTCCATACAGCAACATTCATTCAGGTTACACAGATCATTCAAAGCATTTAACACATCAGAGATTGAGGAATCAACTAGGTTACTCACCTCATAACTTCCGAGCTACTGCCGGGAAGTCTCGCCTACGTCGGACGATCGACGATCCACTTGAGCCTCTACAATAATCATAATATTCGAATATCACAAATTGTACCAATTCCAATAATCAATAATACTTATATCTCAAATGAATGTTGTACTATACATGTTATGACATTTCCGACTCTATTCTCAAATAATCTCGATTCCTCATTTTCACTCAAATCCATAGCAATTCCTAACACCATAATTCAATTGACTATATGCCCATCAATCACTAACCAATCCCAATTTAACCTCAAAACTCTCCAATTAAACACATCATTTTCGGCCTAAAAAGGCACCCTCGCGTGAAATCTTCTGCTCGTCGCGACGTACGAATTAAATATTAGTTGCGACGTGCAAGAAGAAGGGGGCTCGCCGCGACGTGTTCATCACACGTCGCGACGTGCGAACCCAGGATGGCGTCCGAAACCCAGAAATTTCCCAGATTTATTGATATAAATTCATTCAAATCCTTACTAAACACTTCAAAACAACATCCTACACTTAACACAACTCATTTCTAACCTTCAGTCCTCTAAATAACCATTATCCCTAAATTCAATATTAAAAACAACGAAAACCCTAACATTCAAATCCTCAAATATTCAAACTAAATCATCCATATAACTAAATCAATCAATAAATCTATCTATCTAGGGCAAGAAAGAAGCAACTTACTTGATTAAAGTCTCAAATCTTCAAAGATCACACCCACTCAAGCTCATCGACATCCACGACAAACACCAATAATCCACCCAAATGTCATGCTCTCAAACTCCAAGCCAAAGGGAGAGATCAACGATGGAAGAGGAAGAAAATAACAAGAAAGAACCTAGCAACAAATCCAAGAAGGATCCACGATGATGGAAGGAGGAAGAAGAACCAAGTTTGTTTTCAAAAGCAAGAGGATATCGTGGAACAAATTTCAAAGGTAAGAGTTTATATATTAGAGGATTAAGGCTTGTTTGGCAAATCTAATTGCCACAAGACCAATCCGAACCACCTCGATCCAATTTCTAATTCTAATTTCTCCCGATTTGGCAATAACCATGAATAATAACCCCTAAAATCATAACTCCAATTATTTCATGCCAACTTTCAATCAATCTCGAAATCGGAATTCCATAAATCAGTCATTATGCAAATCTTTCCGGTCCGGACCTATTGCTCCGAAAATTTCAGAAAAATTCCTATAAATCCCAAAAAATATAAATTACATAATCCTACACTCCAATTTCATAATTTGAATCCCAACATTCAATTTGACACTCCAATTCACTAATCAAAGCACAATTATCCTTAAAATTACAAAATCTCCAATTTTCACAATCAGGTCGGAAATCTATCATACATGCATGTACATACATATGCTAGTGCAATAATAATCATTTATCACTAATATAGAGGCTATGAATGCATATGCAAATCAAATTATAAAGGCACCCAGTCTGAATTCATCCAAATTACCGATATGCCCTTTATACCGGTAACGGGATGTTACATTTTTACCTTTCAATGTTGCCTTGTGAGTCACGTTTGGTCTTAAAGACCCATTTACAACCCATTTGCTTTGCACCTTCCGGCAACTTAGTTAATTCCCAGTATTGGGACCCGATCTGGGAACCGGATCCCAACCGGAAAAGCGAAAGAATGGAGGAAACGAAACAACCGAAGCGGAATCAAAGCAGAAGCAAAGCGAATGCGGAAACAAACACTTAGCAAAACGGATCCGACATCCGACAACAATTTTCAAAGGAAACGATCGAATGAACATCGTCGCGTTGGAAACCCTAAGACGTTCCAAAATCCGGAATAATTTTTTTTTTTCTTATTCTTATTCTCATTTTCTCATCTTATTGATCTCATGCAAAAACAAATAATACAAATCCAAAATCTCATTTTCATCCAATTTTATCAAAATTTCTAAAGATAACTACCTTTATCCTAACCCAAACCTGCAAGGGTAAAGAAATACACTTCTAAATGCCAAATGATCTCGAATCATCGGACTCTCCCGTCCGAAACCCAAATACCAGCAAAACGCAAACCTAAATCTAATACTTCCATAATTCTTAATTCAATACCAAACTCATAATTCAATCAAATTCCCAAATCAATCATACATATATATTCCCAAATTATTCATAATTTCATATACAAATTTCACAATCATTCACAATTCTCAACTTTATACACAAATACATTTTCCCAAACTTATCTAAAGTTATAAACATATTCATACTCAAGATCCAAATTACTCAAAGCTAACGATTCAAATGTCGAACCGACGTCTTCACATTCTTTCATCCGATCTCCGCTTCAAACCTCAAGATAGGGATGAAAAGGGGGTGAGCTCGGAAGCTCGTGGATAACGATTTATAAATTGACAAATAAGTCAAATCATTTTTTTCATAATCTTTTCGCCAAAAGGGCTAATTTTTTCAAACTTTATAATTTTTCAAACAATTTCTCAAACCTTTTTTTTTCATATTTTCAAACTTTTCATAGTCGTCTCACTTTTTATTATTTTCAAAATTTCTAATTTTCATAAATATGAATACAACATACGTAAACAAAATTGAAAACACATAACATATCGGATGGTCCTGCTAGATCCAAGCGAGCGTCTTGCATACCCAAGATAATGTCCTGCGCAATCAGAATAAACGTATTACACTTCCCGCAATGCGTTCGGTTATAGCCGTGAAAGAGGTTCGAATCGAGTCCGTGCCACTAGCGGGTAGCCGGAGAAGGCTATACTGAATAGAGACAAATACCGACTCACCAAAGGACCTACCAAACCCACATAACACATATCGAAAACGGAAATTCAAATTGCCCAAGGCACTTTTCAAAAGTCTTGTTTTTCATACGCACATACTATACACATTTTCGCTCTACACAATTCATACAATTAAATCAAATCAAGTAATTCCACAAATTCAACACTTTGCACAGCTTTATCAATGCACTCATAACATATGAATTTTCAGAATTTCTATCGATTTATCAAATCATTTCAAGCAATAAATTTAAGCTTGTAATAATGTTTCAAAAGTCATTCTAAACTAATAAAGTACGAAAATCTTTTCTTTCATTTCCTTGAATTTTCAAAAGTAATATATAACTTACAAATCAAAATATAAATATGCTACCCACTTCGAATGACGCTAGAACTTGTTCCAAGCTCCAATTTGATCCTCGCTTCTTTTATTCTTTCAATAAAAATGACCTAAGCCATAATCACCCAAATTCACATCATAAATTTGCATAATTCCCAAAATTAACTATCGGAAATTCATAATTATCATATTTCCAAGTTATTTTAATCTCCAATTTTAAAAATCTCCAATTTTCAAAATTGGCCTAAACCAATACACCCAAATTCAATCTCATAAAACATAATTTCTTCAAAATTAATTCCATATTTCATCAATTCATGCTATTTTTGATGATTCTACACCTTTAATTCACAAAATTTGGGAAAACCCCCAAATCTCTAATTTGGCCTAAACCCCCAATTTACAATTTTTCAAATTAAACTTCACCTAAAGCATAAACATCAAAATTAACTTAGGATATCTCAAATTCATCACTAATTCAAGCTATCTAAATCATCAATTTCAAAAACTCCCAATTCTCAATTTTGACATAAACTCCATCTCACATAAATCCAAAATTAACCATCATCAAAGCATAAACACTTCAATTAACCATAGGAAAACTCAATCCCATACCATTTTCCATGATTCCAAACCAAAAACTCAAACTCTTACCTCTTTCTCTCTCTAAAATTTTGAAATTTTTAAGCTCCAAAGGTAGCTTCATCTTCTTTCTCCTTCTTTCCTCTTGAAACCCACTTAAAACTCATGCTAAAGCTTCAAAAATTCGAAAAAATAGGAAAGCTCTCTCTTGTTTCTCCATATACGAAGCCTCTTCCTTCTCTTCTCCTTATTCTTCTTCTCTCTTCTTCTTATTTCTTTCTTTTATTCTCATTTCTCTAGCAATTTCGTGGCTTCTTCTAGAATAAACGACAGCCTCCTTATTGTGTTCTGCCATGTCATTAAAAATGGAGGGCAAATGACCATTTTGCCCTCACTTATTTGACTAATTCCAAAATTGCCCCTATGCAGGATTTTGAAAAACTGATAACTTGTGTCCTGATTTCTAGCATCTAAACGAAATAATTTGGACAAACTTTCTTCATGAAAATTGTTCCTCTAGATCATACAAATCCAACGCCACCGACGGCGCTCAATTCGGATCTAAAACAAAGAAGTTATGGTCGAATTACTAACTGACCTGCACAAAATCCGAAACTGAACTTTAACATAACTTCAGTCCAGAAATTAATAATCTTAGGGATGAAACTAAATTTCGATCCCATCATATGATTTGTAGCCCCATATCTTAACTTTATTTTCCCTCAAGAATCAACTCAATCGGAGTTGTACAGCTCCCGAAAATCGCAAAATACTGAACCATGTTCAGAAAAGTATCCAACTTATAACCTATAACCCATCTCTTACTTTGGTTCAATCAATCTCTTTTCATTTAATCTCCTAAAAATTATAATTCTTCATAAAAATGAACGTAATTGTCTTAGGAATCCAACGCTTCAAGAATCAAATCAATCGGATGTCGGACGAAAGATTTATAACAAAAGATTGCAAAAGGGTCAGAGTTCAAGCAAAATTTACAAAACCTTAAATACCCACTTATAACTGAATTTTTCAAAGATCATATCTCCTAGCCCCGATATCGAAAAATTACATACTTTATGGCGTCGGAAAGATCGAAATACAAGCTCCAACTTTCATTAAGACCACTTATTTCAATTCAGATTAAATCCATACGACGAGTGGCCTCGAAGTATAGCACATGCAAATATACACTTAGGTCATTTATACAAAACAAAGCTAGATCATTTAACTTCGGACAATCATAACTCTCAATCCCGACACCGAAAAATAGCAAACTTTATGGCCACAGAAAACTCTCAACAAACACTACAAATTTCATGTAGATCATTTTCTCAAATTTTGTCTAGATCAAAAGTCAACTGTCAATCCCAAAAGTCAAACTTCAAACAAATTTCATACTTAACTTTGACTGATCATAACTTCCACTCCCGATATCGAAAAATATCAAACTTTATGGCTACGGAATGCTCTTGACATAATCTACAAGTTTCCAGAAGATCATTTTATCAAATTTGGCTTAAATCAAAAGTCAACCCTCAAAGGCCAAAAAGTCAAACTTTTTACAATTTTTCATATTTTCACACTTTCTCTTTTTAGTCATGATTTTCAACTTAATTTCAATCAACTCATCCACTTGAACTTTTATCATCCATACAAAGCTATCCAAATTTCAAAATCATTAAACTCCATCAACTCTTTTTCTCATCAATTTTCTTAAAATATAATCACATCTAATACAAACTTCACATACGAACTTACTTATTTCATACTTTTTATATTTCTAAAATTCACTTAAAGATCGGGGTCCAACACCCAGACATTGTTGTCATCCATTGATTTCAACTCTTCTTTCATAGCAATAAACCATCTTTCAGAATTGTTACAATTCATGGCTTATTTGAACGAGCCTGGATCTTTATCAATGCTCAAGTCACATTCATGTTCAAGTGAGTAAATTTCGTAGTCACTTGAGATAGTTGATCTTCTTTGCCTTACAGACCTTCATAATGCTACGTCTTATGACATTACTTGACCATTTGTAACTTGATCATTATTAGTTGGTTCATCATTAATATGTTTAATTTGTAGAATTGGAACATTGATTTGTTGTTCCAGTATATTGCGTATCCGTAATGCAACAAGAGGAATAACAACCGGTGGAATCAATTATGATGTAGTAGATTCTACTCGACTTTGAGTAGTTTCTACTCGATTTTCGTGAATATCCACTTTTCATGATTCTCCACTCCCACTGATTTGACCATTCTTAATGAACCGAGCGTTTCCAAACTCAACTATTCTCATGCTATAATTAGGACAATAAAATCTATACCCCTTTGACTTTTTGGGATAGCCGATGAAATAACCACTAACGGTTTTCGCATCAAGCTCCTTTTCATGTGGATTATACAGCCTTACTTTTTCCGGACAACCCCAAATGTGAAAGTGTCATAAACTAGGTTTCCTTCCTGTCCACAGTTCATAAGGTGTCTTAGGAACTGCTTTACTAGGAATCCTATTTAGTATATACGCAGCAGCCTTTAATGCATGCATCCACAATGATAAAGGTATAGTACTATTACTTATCATGCTCCTAACCATTTCTATAAGAGTACGATTTTGCCTTTTAGCTATACCATTTTGTTGTGGTGTACCAGGCATTGTGTATTGTGCACATATGCCAGCAAGAAACTTTGCAAATGGACCTAGACATTATCCACTTTCATCAAATTTTCTGTAATATTCACCACCTCTATCAGACCTCACTATCTTAACTTTTCTATCAACTGTCTTTATATCTCGTTAATGAACACCTCTAGGATGTCCACAAACAGAGACTTCTCATGTAGCAGATAAATATATCCATATCGTGAGAAGTCATCAACAAAGGTAATGAAAAAAATTTTGCCGCCCCAAGAAGAACATCGAAAGGACCACAAATGTTAGTGTGTATTAATTCAAGTAATGCGTTACTTCTTGTGACTGGATGCTTTGATATATGTTTGGTTTGTTTGCCTTTAATGCAATCCACACATATATCCCAGTCAACAAAATCCAATGGAGGTAAGATTTCATTTTTCACTAACCTCTATCCCTTTTCTTTGGATATACGACCTAATCTTTTATGCCACGAAAAAACAAAACATTCATTATGTGCACTACGTTTATTTCCCATAATATGGTCAACATGAAACAGAGATTCAGCAAAATTAACATCAAGATTGAAACGATATAAACAATTAATTAATGTACCAGAACCATAATAGTACTTATGTTTATATAATGAAAAAACATTGTTTCCAATCCTAAATTGAAATCCTACATCAGCCAATTTTGCAACAGAAACTAAATTTCTAGCACATTCAGGGATATAAAGACACTTTTCTAGATCTAGGTAACACCCAGTGTCCAAGATCAATCTGTACATCCCAATGCCATCTATTCGTGCCTTTATTCTGTTCCCCATATACAAGAACATTTCATTTCCGTTTATGGTCTAGATTGAAAGGAATCCCTATTTAATATGTGACACATGAGTAGTTGCACCAGAATCAAACCATTAGATATTTTTAGGCACATCATTAAGATTTAATTCAAAACATACTGAGACATAGTATGTACCTTTCTTTTCGAACAAAGCCTTTCTTTTCAGACAATCTTTCTGAAAGTGATCAGGTTTCTTACAGAAGTGGCATCGCTTATCTTTCTTGATTCGACCCTCATTAACTTTGTTGAGAGCTTTGTCCTTATTTTTGCCTTTCTGTCGTGGTTTATTCTTACTGCTACTAGCACTTTGATGAAACGTAAGATGAACGGAATGATCCTTTAGTTTCTTCAATCTCCCTTCCTCCTGAACTAACATGACCTTAATTTCTTGAAGGTTCCATTTTTCTTTAATAGTGTTATAATTCACTTGGAACTGGTCAAATTCTAAAGGAAGTGAGTTGATTATAAACTGTACTAGAAAGGACTCACTCACATCCATACCCATAGATTTCAACTTTGCAGCTAGGTTTGACATGTGAGTTATATGATCGTGAATGGGCTATGACCATTCAAACTTCTTGGTCGTTAGCTCACTCATTAAAGTCCCTACTATGGACTTGTCAGCTATATCAGATTGGGAGTATTCTTTAAGCTTCAACATGAACTCCTTTGCATTTTCCGTTTTAGGCATTAATGGCTTGACATTTTCAGCGATCGTCATTCGCATTAAATTCAAGCTCAACCTATTAGACTATTCCCAAGCCTCATAATAAGACTTGTCAGTTTCAGAACTAGTCTCAGTTATGGCTACAGGCCTTACGTCTGAAACTATGGCCAAGTCCAAATCCATTACACCCAGTTGAAACTGGATTTGTTCGGACCAATCCCCATAGTTCAGACCATTAAACTTAATCAAGCCATTGTCTAAGGCGAACAAACTAGTAGATGTTGCACATATAACATATAGTTCACATTAATGCTTTGAGAAAACCTAAATTGATTCAAACTAACTAATAAACATTAATTATGCATTTAAGTTCTCCTTTGGGTGAAATTTAAATACACAGAAGTAACCTATTATGATGCATATATAATACTATAATGGACAATCAAGCATATTACAGTCAATATGCAAGTTATCTTTGGATATACAATCATATTAATTAAATATGTTAATAAAGTCCCTTTAATGTCATTAATTATAAGCAATGGTTCACCTTTGGGTGATCTCCTAGCGTTATAATTCATAATCTCAATTGTTCGATTCAACTTTTATGTCATTTTCACATCATATCATATTGAACAATTGAAATAAATCACAATTAAATGATTAAAAATTTTCAAGCTAGGCCACCTTGGTGACTAACAAGCTTTCTATGCAATAAACATTTAATTGGACAATTATCATACATGACAAATTTTAATATAACTAGTTTGGTCACTTTGGTGACAAACAAACTATTATAAATGTCCATAATGTCATGTATTTTATTCAACATATGCTAGGAAAAATTTAATTCCATCTATTACATAATATAAAATATTCAAAGTACCAAAGAAATATATGATATGGCACTAATTTTCAAAATTATATTATGTATAAATCAATTATGAATTAAATAATCCCTTATGATTGAGCCATAAATATTTATTAATCCAATATAACCTTTGGGGCCCAAAATCAACAAAAAATAAGCCTAGAAACTCATTTCTGGGCCTGGAGCCCATGCTGGCGCGTGCTGCCTCCTGCGCAACGGCTGCACGCGCCAGATGTTACTCCTTCTTCTTCTAGACGCTTCCCGCTTCTGGTTCTTTTTTTTTTTTAATTTCATTTCTTTTCATGGGTTTCTTTCATGTTACAATACATCCTTCTTTCATGGTTGTCTTCATACCACAAACACCGAGGATGGTTTCTCTTCAAAATGAAAACTATCCCAAGCCTTTACTAAGAGCATTCATGGAGGATGTATTTTGGATTCTCTCTCTTATATTATTTTGAGTCTAGACCATAACAGAAATTCTAATAACAGACTTTCGTTTCATTTTCGTTTCTTGCAGAACAAATATAGAACCCATACATAATACATATCATCTCCGGAAAATCACTTATTATATCTTTCATAAGTTTCATATTACGGTGATAAAGCATTTCCTATGAAAATCCATTAATATCCATGAATAACAAGAAGCAAACCTTGCGTTTTTATTTACCACAGTGCAACCTTTCATGGAGGAATTCATATAACATAAACAAACATAATCATAGCAATTCACGATAGAATATACCGTAGATAACAAATCATGATACGTTATTATTCATCCTTTAATTTCCAGAACCATACATGACCATTATCTTTCGGTTAAACAGTGACAATGTTATGAACATTAAACCGAAAAGCATCAAAACATACAATTTTTCTGTATCAAATACAGAACAAAATTAAAAAGAACAAAACACAATCATACATAAACGATACACGGTAGAATATAAATCATGCAATACCGTGGCTCTAATTCCAAATGTAAATCATTTATCGGATCAAATTATTGTTTGCATACCCGTATCCATGATTGTTTGTCGTGATGATGATTTGGTTGAACGTATTTATTTTCTCTTGTCTTCTTCCGTTAGAGAATTCTTCAATGGTTCCGAATGATTTATTCTATAAGTTGTTTCAACTTATATAGCCTCACCAATGAACATGTCCTTTGGTAAATAGAAGAGAGAGAAAAAAGGGTCTTTGACCCATTTGAGATCCAGTTTATAATATCCAATAACTATTATCTTGAGTGTTTTTCTTGGACTCAAATCTTTAAGTGACATGGGACATAAAATAGTCTAACACATCAACACTAAAAATAACTAATTTATTAGCTCAATATTCATCGTGGTAAATTTCTTAACCTATTTGCTCTTATGTTTAGTTAACCAAAATACGTATTTGAATTAACCCTTATTAATTAATAATCTGGATACGATATCAGATTTAATTAATTAATAGCTTTATGAATCAAGAAAATCGACGAACTAGACAACATACATACGAAGTATATTTAGCCTAAATAATTATTTTTCCTAGAATCATATCCCTAATATAGTAGACAAAAATCTTAGTCGTTACTTTTAATTAAAAGAATTGAATGTCAACCTATTTAATCTAGCGATTGATTGAATAAAATCACAAATTAGTTGCTTATCTAACTACCAAATTAAATAATCAAATAATGACCTAAAAAATAATTAATAATTGACTAATAAATCGATTGAAATAAAAAATAAAAATCTTACAGTCTGCAAAATTCAATAACTAAGATTTCGTAAATCAAGAAATAAAAGTTTAGTTACCAATATCAAGATTTTTCTAAGTATTTCAACTGTCGTTGAACAATTATTGATGTTGAGATTGTCGCGGGCCATCCTTCTCTATTTGCTATCTGCGGCAGCCTTCTTTCTTTTTATTCCCACTGAACTCACGCTCCATTCCCTGTTTAACGCGGCTCTCTTGATTTTGTTAAGCCTCTCTCGCTTATCACTGTAGATGATGGGATAATTAAAGGTTGGAGTTTAATAGTGTTCTACGCAGTTGTTCACCCACGCACACGTCTGCCCATTTCCAAGCCTCTCTTCCTTTCTTGGTTTAACGCAGCCCTCTCTATTCCTATCTACTGTTCTTGATTTCCCAACGTCCACTCACTATTGATTTATTCAAACCTCCACTCGCTGTTGCTTTTCTCCAACTCCACACTCAGCCGCCGCCTACCCCACTATTCTCTCCACCCTTGCGTGAATTTTCTTTTCTTTACCAATTAAGAGCCCCTTTAATTGTTCACGCCCCAGAACCCTTGCTCCCCACTTTGGCCAAACGTCTGCGTTTTTATTAAAACGTTGTGCAGCTGCTGCCGTTTTGGTCTTTTGGTGTTTCCTTTGGCTGCTTTCCATCACGCTGCCGTTTCATCTTTCATATTTTTCCAGTTGCTTCTCACGTTGTTTTGTTTAGCTCCTTTGGTGTCGTTTAGCTCCTTGCTTTCAACGTTTTCGTGCTGCGTCGTTTTACTGCTTGTATGTTGGCCAATGACTGCTTTTCATTCCTTTGCTACTTCGTTTTCTTTAAACTTCCGATCTGCTGCGTTTTAAGCTTTTGGATGTCAAACAAGGTCATATCTAATTAGGATCAACGTCTAGTTTAGTTCTTTTAATTTCAAAATTGTCGCAAATTTTTTTATTTAGTTCTAAAATACACCTTAACATAAAACAATATTAATTCCTATTAAGTATAACTTCAAATTTGAAGAATAAAAAAAATTAAAACACTCAAAATTAAAAAATAAATACACCAACAAACCATGAGACCTCTCCTGACCTAAAAGAAATATCTACTATAAAATAAACATTTTTACAACAGGTACAATCTAGTACAAGTGAACAACAAGTACCTAAACAATATTAAGGAAGAATTACTACTCAAGTACAGCAACTAATAAAGCAATAGCAAAAGTTCCGGACTCCCAAAATCAATCCCCACCATACAAATTAAAGAGTATAGAGTTTAGAATAAACTCACTAAATTTCAGCTCAATCTAAGAAGAATAAACTGTTCAAACACAAAAATAGATGAAACAGCTTTATGCACAAAATCATATGCAAAATACTAGCAGACAGCTTAAATACGAACAGCAAACAAATCACTTTCGAGCCACCAAAACAATCTACACCGTTCAGAATACACAACTAGATATCTACTCATTGCAGTCAAAATTTCAGCCACACCCAACGGCTAGAAAACAATTTAGAATAGGTATAGGAAAACTGGTCACAAGAAAAACGCCTAGAGACAGCAGTTGTTCACAAACAAGAAAACCCTAACTTACAAAAGTTCAAACCAAATCTCGACCATTCAAAATGAAGAATAAAGAGACCCAATATCCTTTCCAAATAATGCTCATGATTAATACATCTACGATTGAACAATTAGACAAGTTATTTGAAATTGTTTCTCGGTAAGACTAAAGTTTTACCAGAATTAGAGAAAGTATATTATATTTCTTCCTATGTACATGTATTTATACAAGGATACTAACATTATTCTAGCTTAAAATTAAGTTATGTACATCCGTAATATAAGTAACAGCTAGAGACAGCGGTATTTGAATCATAAATATACAAATCAATCTATTCTAATTATATTTACTAACACTCCTCCTCAAGTTGGTGCATGTATATCTGTCATGCCCAACTTGCTCACAGATTCTTCGAATACTCGTTTAGACACCCCTTTTGTCAAGACATCTGCAAGCTGTTGATCAGACCTTACGAATGTCAATTCAATAACCTTTCCTTCCAACTATTCTTTTATAAAGAATCGATTAATCTCTATGTGTTTGGTCCGATCATGTTTAACCGAGTTGAATGCAATCTCAATTGCTGATTTGTTATCACATAAAAGCTTCATAGGAGTTTGCAACTCAAATCCGATGTCTTTCAATAACTTCTTGATCCAAATTAATTCACATATACCCAAAGTCATACCTCTAAACTCAACTTCAGCACTGGACCTTGAGACTACTGATTGCTTCTTACTACGCCAAGTAACCAAATTCCCGCCAATAGACATAAAGTAACCTGATGTGGACCTCCTGTCATCTACACATCCTGCCCAGTCTGCATCATTGTGGCCCTCTACTCGGAGGTGACCATGATTACTAAATAACACACCTCTTCCTGGACACCTTTTCAAATAACGAAGAATTCTTCTCACAGCAACCAAATGAGACTCACGCGGATCATGCATATATTGGCTTACAATGTTTACAGTAAATGCTATATCAGGTCTAGTATGCGCCAAATAAATTAACTTACCAACAAGTCTTTGATACCGCTCTTTGTTAACTTTTGTATCACCATCAGTACCTAAACATAATTTCAAATTTTGCTCTACTGGTATGTCAGCCGGACAGTAGTCAATCATTCCACTCTCAGCTAGTAGGTCCAACACATACTTCCTTTGTGACAAAAATATCCCATCCTTGGACCTCGCCACTTCAATTCCCAGAAAGTACTTAAAATCTCCTAAATGCTTCATCTCAAATTCATTTGCCAAGTACTTTTGTACTAGATCAATTTCTACTTCGTCATTTCCTGTCAAGATCATATCATCCACATATATTATAAGAGCAGTAACAGAATTGTCATTCCTTTTCAGAAACAATGTGTGATCAGCATTACTTTGACAATAGCCAAAATTTAGCATTGCCTTCGTGAATCTCCTAAACCATGCTCGAGGAGACTGCTTAAGGCCATAAAGAGCTTTATTTAGCTTGCAAACTTTATTACTTCCTTCATCCTTCTTCATGCCTAGAGGCAATTCCATATAAACATCTTCTTCCAACTCACCATGTAGGAAAGCATTTTTTACATCAAATTGTAACAAGGGCCAATTCATGGTAGCAGCTAAGGACAATAGGTCTCTTACAGTATTCAATTTTGCAACTGCAACAAACGTCTCCTGGTAGTCAATTCCATAGGATTGAGTATAGCCCTTGGCGACTAACGTTGCCTTAAACCACTCCACATAGCCATCAGCATTGTATTTCACAACATATACCCATTTGCAACCTACAAGTTTTTTTTCCTTCTGGTAAATCACATAAGCTCCAGGTGCCATTCTTTTCTAATGCCTCCACCTCCTCCTCCATAGCTTCGGTCCATCTAGAGTCTTCCAACGCCTCCTGCACATTCTTAGGAATAGAGATAGAGGAAAGTGTTGATACAAACAAAGCATAAGACTTTGACAACCTGTGAGTAAAGATGTAGTTCACAATCGAGTATTTAGATTTAGAAGAAATTTCGAGTTCATACTGTATGGGTGGCTTGCCTCTATTAACACGAGGGGGTAAAGAATAACCAATATTAGGCTCTGGTTCAGGCTCAATTATTTCAATAGTTTCAATTTGAGAAGCAATAGGTTCAAAAATTTCAGGAACAAAGTCAAATACCTGATCTGGCGACAATGGTTATAGTTGAGCATCAGGAGAAAGTATACTATCAAGTGACTTAGCATCTGAACCCTCCTGATCAGTTAATTTGTTTTTTAGCACTGATTGATTTATGAATTCAGTATTAGTATCTTCAACCACCCCTGCATTTCCACCTATTGAATTAACTAAACCTCGCCCCTCAGTAATATTGATTTCAGGTTCATCACTAGATTCAGGTAGAACAGAAACATAAATCACAAGTTCAGTATGTCTAGGCATACAATCACAGCGATTAGAGTTAGAAATAGAATCGAACAACATAACATCAACCTTGACCTTTTCTTTTGAAGCATCAACTTCATCAGATTCAGTCCCCTCCTGAAGTGGAGGCGCAGTAGGCACATAAAAAATAAGTTATTCGTTAAAGACGCAATCCATTGAAATAAACATTTTCTTAGTCTCATGATGGTATGCCTTATAACCTTTAGTCTGCACACCATAACCTAAAAACACGCACCTTAAAGCTCTTGCATCAAATTTATTCCTTAGATGTGAATGAACGTGGACATAACAAAGACATCTGAAAACTTTTGGAGGTAAATGTGCGACAGAAGGAGTTCATGTTTCTTAGAAAGTTTTCTTAAAGGAGTTTCAAAATCTAGAACTTTTGAAGGAGTTCTGTTTAATACATACACAGCACTCAACATAGCTTTGCCCCAAAAACAAATAGGCACATTGCTACTAATTAACAAAGAACGAGTAATATTGAGAATATGTTGATTCTTTCTTTCGGCGATTCCATTTTGCTGAGGTGAATAAACACAAGTAGTTTGATGTATGATTTCTTTTTCATTGAAGAATTGTTTTAAATCATTTGATACATACTCCCTACCCTTATCAGAACGCAGTACTTGAACAGTTCTATGAAACTGAGTTTGAATCATAGCAAGAAAATTTCGAATCATACATGAAACCTCACTTTTTTGTTTCATTAAAAAAAATCCATGTATCACGACTATAATCATCAATGAAACTAATGAACCACCGCATTCCATTATGAGTTTTTGTAAGAGTAGGACCCCAAACATCAATGTGTACTAAATCAAAAGGCAACACAGACACAGAATTGGATTGAGGAAAAATATTCCTTTTATTCTTTGCAAGAGTATAAGACTCACAGAAAAATTCAGATAATGACAATCCATCAAATAAAGAGGGAAACAAATGCTTGAGATATCCAAAAGAAGGATGACCTAATCTATTATACCAAAGCCAAATACTAAGCCTATTCTGATCAATTTTATTTTTGCTAACAAAGAGAACAACCAAAGTAGATGAACCAGGAGAGTCATCAAGATAGTATAATCCATCCTTTTGCTTACCACTGTCAATCGTCTCCAAATTTGTGTTGTCCTGAAATAGACATATGGAAGAAGAGAATGAGGCCTTATAGTTTAAGGCTTTTGTAATTTGGCTAACAGATAGAAGGTTACAATTCAAGGTAGGAACATAAAGTACATTTTCAAGAATCAAGGAATTAGAAATTGGGATATTACCAATGCCTTCTACCTTAGAAGTTTCACCATCAGCAGTAATGATAATTGTTTTTACAACAGAGACAGAGAAATTAACAAACTTATCTCTATCAAAAGAAACATGGTCAGATGCACCGGTATCTACAATCCAGTTTATATTACTAAGAACAGTAGAGGAAATTTCGGACTTAGATATACCTGATCTTGCTACAAAGCCAGTTGCAACTTTCTCAATATCCCTTTTATCATCGTTCTTCACAGAGTCATTTTTTCCCTCGTTCTTCATTCTGGCTTTGGGATGCCAATCAGGGAATCTATGTAACCTGAAACACTTCTCAACAACATGATTATCAACTTGACAGTGCATACAATATCGTTGTCCTTTATCTTTCTTATGCATCATCTTCTTCGCGGTTAAAGCCATTCCTTCTGCAGATCCACCACCCATCATAGCCTCCTGCCTATTTGCCTCAGAGCAAAAAATTGCATATGAACTCTGTAGACTAGGAAGAGGAGTAGTGGAAAGTATTCATCCCCTTACTCCATCCAGTCCTGCATCAAGACCAGCCAGAAACATATAAACACATTGAGCATTTACCATTTTATTGTAAACCTCAATATCAGCAACACATTGCATCTGGCACATCTGAATGGCATCTGATTCTTGCCATAAGCGCTGCAACTTTCGAAAATACGCAATAACAGAACCTCCGTTTTGGCACAAACCGATGATTTCACAATGGAGCTTATAAGCTCTGGAGGCGTCTTCACTTATGGAATAAGTCTCCTTCGCTACCTCCCAGATGTCCTTTGCCGTGGGCAAACGCAAGAATAAGGCTCTCGTTTCCTTGGTCATTGAATCTAACAATCATGACTTTACGAGGCAATTCTCGTCAATCCAAGTCTCATATGCCTCAGAACTTTCATCAGTTGGTGCGGATTTCACACCAGAAACGTATCCCCACCTCTTGCGTCCACGCAATTTGTTTCGTGCGGTAATGGACCATTCAGTGTAATTGGACCCATCTAGTTTCTCAGGAGTTAAGGCAGAATTGAGTTCAATCATCAAAGATGAAGACCCAGTAGTAACGGCAGATGTCGATCCATTCTCAGTGGAAGGCAGAACAGGAAGATTGTTCGACATAGTAGCAGGATTTTGAAATTTTGGGTTTCAAGCTTTTTTGGTAAAACAACGAATGATAAAAGAGCCCAGCTCTGATACCATACCAGAATCAGAGAAAGTATATTATATTTCTTCTTATGTACATGTATTTATACAAGGATCTAGCCTAAAATTAAGTTATGTACATCCGTAATATAAGTAACAGCTAGAGACAACGGTATTTGAATCATAAATATACAAATCAATCTAATCTAATTATATTTACTAACAAGTTTGTATCATTGGAAAACACCTTCCAATCTCTAATGTAATATTGCCATAAAAAAATAGATTGATGGTGGTCGGGTCGGTCGTGCTGGGCCCGAACCCAGTCGTAGCGACCCATGGGCCGATCGGTCCACCCTTCAAAGATCAGTCTTATACTTGTTGGCTATGCCAAGCCCAGGACCAATCCACGTTCTCCTTGGCCCATTCGCAGGTGAGAGACTCTCATGCATACGTAAAGACTTAAACCTAGTTATTGCTCCATATATAAGGTATAACTTGGCCATAACAGAGGTACGCATAATCATAATCCTAGTTTTTCTCTGCATACGGCGATCTCACTTATACCAAAGACTGACTTGAGCGTCAGAGGGGCCTATCGGGAAACAACCCCCGACGTGCCTTCTTTGTTTTGCAGGGACATTCAAGCCAGAATTCTCGTGTTCAACAGTCAACTTCATGGATCCAAACGGCAACGTGCAGCCTCGTCAGAATCAGGCTGAACCAAATAGCACCCACCGTGGGGCCCGACTTCAGGGCACCACATCTAGAAACACACAGATCAGTCAGGAGGCAGCAACAAACCCTGATATAGCCCATGTCGTGGCTTTGGCGTTGCAACGGATGTGTTTGCGATTACTGCTACCTATGGCCACGCACACACCATGCTTCCATAAGCAATCTTGAACCAATTTGTCTGCCGCTTCCACAGAGACATCGGTCATGACACGGAGGACTGCTGGCATTTGAAAAGAGAAATCGAATCCCTTATCCAGAAGGGAAGGCTGGGACGATTTGTGAAGCATGGACAAAATGTCGATCGAGATAATGAGCATAAGATCGATCGGTCCGACAACAGGCGACAGCCTTGGAGGCGAAATGATATAAATGATGGAAGGAGGAACAACGCGAATACTGACGATCGGCGCGAAGTGAGGGGTCGATCCAGGGCAAGAGGCGATAGGAATACTGGGCAGCAAGATGACCGACCGGTGAGGGTCATTAATATGATATTTGGTGGCAATGCAGCGGGCGGGTCCACTGCTAAAGGGAGAAAGAGGTATGTCGGGCAGGTCGGCAAAGACTTGTCAGCCAAAAGAAAGAGGCAGAACAATGGGATAATATCGTTCGACGAGTCGGACCTCGACAGTGTAAGTTGTCCCCACGACGACGCGCTTGTTGTGAACCTGAACATGGACGACAACGAGGTGAAGCTCGTAATGATTGATACGGGAGCTTGGTCGACCTGCTATATTATGATGTCTTCAAGCAGATGGAGATACCAGAGGATCGACTACTTCCTATTGACAGCCCTATCAAAGGGGTAACTGGAGCATCAACCTATCCGCTCGCCCAGGTCTATTTAAAAGTGAAGTTCGGGCAAAAGCTGTGCCAAATGGAGAAGGACGTTGAGTTCCTAGTGGTGAAGTTTCAAGGGGCGTACAATGCAATAATCGGACGGGCTATCCAAAATGCCCTCGGGGTAGTTGTTTCCACTTATTATCAAGCGATGAAGTTTCAAACGCCCCGCGGGGTCGGTGTTGTTAGAGGTCAGCAAAGAATCGCTAGAGAATGTTATTTGGTAGAAACAAAGACATTAGACGGGGCGGTGGTATTGACAAGCTCTCTTGATGTGAGAGCCGATGAGGAGATGGAGAGAATGAATCCAGTGGAAGAAACGCAACGGGTCATACTGGACGAAGCCGATCGCTCCAAATTCACTAATCTAGGTTCCGAGCTTTAGAAGGACCTAGTTAAAGAAATCACGGACTGCTTGGTAGAAAACAGGTCGGTCTTTGCTTGGGTGCCGAGCGACATGCCTGGAATTTCTCGATTGGTCGCATCGTACTCCCTTGGAATCTGGCAAGATTATAATTCGGTTAGACAAAAGAAGAGATGGCACTGCAAGGAGCGACAGGAGGTGATCGAGAAAGAAATAGAAAAACTACTCGAAGCCGGGTTCATTCGGGAAGTCAAGTACCCCGAATGGCTCGCCAATGTGGTGTTGGTGAAGAAGAAGAACGAGAAGTGGAGAATGTGCATCGATTTCACTGACCTGAACAAAGCATGTCCAAATGACAGTTTCCCCTTACCCAAGATCGATCAGCTAGTAGACTCCACCTCTGGACATGAACTTCTCAGCTTCTTGGATGCTTTCTCGGGCTACCATCAAATTCAGATGAGCGTCGAAGACGAAGAGAAGACTGCCTTTATAACTGACCAGGGCACATATTGTTACCAAGTAATGTCGTTCGGCTTGAAGAATGCGGGGGTCACTTACCAGCGGCTCGTCACGGAAGTCTTTAAGAAATAGATCGATCGGTCTGTTGAGGCCTATGTGGATGATATGGTGGTCAAAAGTAAGACGACCGTGGAGCATGTGGAGGATCTCAGAGAAGTCTTCCAGACCTTCAACAAGTTTCAGATGAAGCTGAACCCGAAAAAGTGCGTCTTCGGTGTAGCATCCGAAAAATTCCTGGGGTTCATGATTACTCAACGGGAGATTGAAGCTAATCCAGAGAAAATCGAAGCTATCGTCCAAATGTCTTCGCCGCGGTGCTTGAAAGATGTTCAGATATTAACTGGACGAATAGTCTCTCTAAGCAGATTTGTCTCCAGGTTGGGAGACAAATGCCTCCCATTTTTCAAAATCTTGAGGAAAGCAAATATGACTCAATTTCGATGGCCGGACGAATGCGAAAGAGCTTTCCAACAATTGAAGCAGTATCTAACAAATCCACCTATTTTGCAGAGCCTCGTTGAGGTGGAAACCCTGATTATCTATCTGGCGGTCACAGAGGGAGCGATCAGCGCGGTCCTGGTTCGATCGGATGGCATGGAGCAATTTCTGATCTACTACATCAACAAGGTGTTGACCGGACCAGAAACGCAGTATACACCTATAGAAAAGCTGGCTTTCTCTTTGATAACGGCAGCACGGAAGCTAAGGCCTTATTTCTAGAGTCATACCATCGAGGTGTGGACCAACCAACCTCTTCGACAGTGCCTTCAAAAGCCCTAGACCTCGGGTCGACTGATAAAATGAGCAGTAGAACTGGGGGAGTTCGACATACAATATAATCCTCGGACGACAATCAAGGCACAGTTACTGGCATATTTCGTTGCAGAAATGAGCCAACCTAACTCGCAGGATGAGCAATACCCTGCCTGGAGCTTATTTGTTGACGGATCGTCCAACGCCGAGAGATGTGGAGTAGGCGTAGTGTTGATCAGCCCGTACAAGGAAGAAAAGGTAGAATATGCTCTTCAGCTAGAATTCAAGGCCTCCAATAACGAGGCAGAATACGAGGTCCTGATAGCTGACCTCCAATTGGCTAAGGAAATGGAGGTAAAACATCTGAAGATATATAGTGACAGCCAAGTGGTGGTCGATCAGGTCACTGGACAGTATGAAGCCAAGGGGAGCAACATGATCAAATACCTGGAGCTGGTAAGGCAGGAATTAAGTAATTTCGAGCAGTACTCGATCAGCAGGATCAAACGAGCTCAAAATGCTAAGGCAGACGCGCTCTCCAAAATGGCCTCCGATCGAGACGCCAAGAATAATGTTCTAGTCGAACTATTAGACCGCCCTAGCGTTCAAAAAGCCAAGGAGGTTTTTGACGTAGATACCGGTCGATCGAGTTAGACGGAACGGATCAGACGATACCTCCTAGAGGGAACACAACCGGAAGGAGCATTAGAGGCCAAGAAACTGAGAATAAAGGCAGCCGAATACGCGGTCATTAATGACACCCTATACAAGCGATCATACGATTGGCCGCTGCTGCGATGCTTGAGCGAAGAAGAGGCAGAACAAGCAATGGCCGAAGTCCTCGAAGGGCTGTGTGGAAATCACGTAGGAGGCAGAATGTTGACGCATAGGCTAATTCGACAGGGGTATTACTGGCCGACAATGAGGAAAGACTGCTAGGAGAAAGTCGACCGATGTGAGGCTTGCCAAAAAAACAGTAGCCTGTCTCATCAGCCAACCGAGAGGATGAAAATCGTAAGTCATCCTATCCCTTTTGCTCAATGGGGAATGGATATGCTGGGATCGTTCCCTCTCGACCCTGGACAGAAGAAGTTTCTGGTAGTGGCAGTGGAATATTTCACCAAATGGGTAGAAGCGGAAGCGGTTGCTACGATTACCGAGCAGAAGGTGGAGAACTTCGTGAAGAAAAATATACTAAGTCGCTTCGTGATGCCCATGGTGCTGGTTACAGACAATGGTCGGCAGTTCGATAACGAGAAGTTCAGAGATTTCTGTGACCGACTGAAGATAAGGTTACAATTAACCTCAGTAACTCACCCCCAAAATAACGGTCTCGCAGAGAACACCAATAAAAAGATAATGAGCGCTCTGAAGAAGCGCCTAGAAGGACGAAAGACTTGGGTGGAAGAATTGGACGAAGTGTTGTGGGCATACAGAACCACGCCAAATGGAGCCACAGGGGAAACACCGTTCAGGATGACCTTCGGGGCAGAAGCCCTAGTTCCAGTAGAAATGGTGTTACCTAACCAAAGGGTGTCGAGCTATGAAGAAGAGCGGAATAATGAGGCCCGCCGAGCGGAACTTGTGCTCCTTAGTGAAGATAGGGATAGGGCAGCCGCTCGTTCAGAAGTCATTAGGCAAAAAGCAACGAAGTTCTACAATAGAAGAATAAAGTCGAGCGACGTAAAGATCGATGGGTACGTCCTGCGAAAAGTCGAGGCGGCTGGGAAACACCCCGGAAAGCTCGGACAGGCATGAGAAGGACCCTATCAGGTGATAAAGAAAGCCAGATATGGCTCTTACATCTTACGCGATGTGAACGAAAGGATTCTATCGAGGCCCTGGAACTCTCGAAACTTGAAGGCTTTCTACCAGTAGATAAGTTTCATTTTAGTTAATTTTTGTTTATTACTGTTTCCTGTATACAACCTGTGAGTACCTTTTTTCTGACCATGCCAGTTAGGTTTTTTAACGGCCCGCTCCCCTGTCATCAATAAAGAGTTTCAAATTTCTCGGCAAACAGTTTAGCAAACTGTTCGAAAGGAAGCCCATCGTCATTGCTCGGCCGGGTCGCCAAGACAAGATCCTTGGGACTACAGCTCGGCCTCGACTATAGATCGACCAGGTTGCCAAGATAAGATCCTTGGAACCATCGATCGAAATCGCCATTGCTCGGCCGAGTCGCCAAGACAAGATCCTTGGGACCACAGCTCGGCCTCGACAATAGATCGACCAGGTTGCCAAGACAAGATCTTTGGAACCATCGATCGACTTCGCAATTACTCGGCCGGGTCACCAAGACAAGATCCTTGAGACCACAGCTCGGCCTCGATAATAGATCGACCAGGTTGCCAAGACAAGATCCTTGGAACCATCGATCGACTTCGCAATCGCTCGGTCGGGTCGCCAAGATAAGATCCTTGGGACCACAGCTCGGCCTCGACTATAGATCGACCAGGTTGCCAAGATAAGATCCTTAAAACCATCGATTGACTTCGCCATTGCTCGACCGGGTCGCCAAGACAAGATCCTTGGGACCACAGTTCGGCCTCGACAATAAATCGACCAAGTTGCCAAGACAAGATTCTTGGAACCATCGATCGACTTCGCAATCGGTCGGTCGGGTCGCCAAGATAAGATCCTTGGGACCACAGCTCGACCTCGACAATAGATCGACCAGGTTGTCAAGACAAGATCCTTGGAACCATCGATCGACTTGGCAATTGCTCGGCCGGGTCGTCAAGACAAGATCCTTGGGACCACAACTCGGCCTCGACAATAGATCGACCAGGTTGCCAAGACAAGATCCTTGGAACCATCGATCGACTTCGCAATCGCTCGGCCGGGTCACCAAGACAAGATTCTTGGGACCACAGCTCGGCCGCGACTATAGATCGACCAGGTTGCCAAGACAAGATCCTTGGAACCATCGATCGACTTCACCATTGCTCAACCGGGTCGCCAAGACAAGATCTTTGGGACCACAGTTCGACCTCGACAATAGATCGACCAGGTTTCCAAGACAAGATTCTTGGAACCATCGATCGACTTCGCAATCGCTCGGTCGGGTCGCCAAGACAAGATCCTTGGGACCACAGCTCGACCTCGATAATAGATCGACCAGGTTGCCAAGACAAGATCCTTGGAATCATCGATCGACTTGGCCATTGCTCGGCCGGGTCGCCAAGACAAGATCCTTGGGATCACAGCTCGGCCTCGACTATAGATCGACCAGGTTGCCAAGATAAGATCCTTGGAACCATCGATCGACTTCGCCATTGCTCGGCCGGGTCGCCAAGACAAGGTCCTTGGGACCACAGCTCGGCCTTGACAATAGATCGACCAGGTTGCCAAAACAAGATCCTTAGAACCATCGATCAACTTCGCCATTGCTCGACCGGGTCGCCAAGACAAGATCCTTGGGACCACAGCTCGGCCTCGATAATAGATCGACCAGGTTGCCAAGACAAGATCCTTGGAACCATCGATCGATTTCACAATCGCTCGGCCGGGTCGCCAAGACAAGATCCTGGGGACCACAGTTCGACCTCGACAATAGATCGATTAGGTTGCTAAGATAAGATCCTTGGAACCATCGATCGACTTCGCAATTGCTCGACCGGGTCGCCAAGACAAGATCATTGGGACCACAGCTCGTCGACTATCGATCGACCAAGTTGCCAAGGCAAAATCCTTGGAACTGTCGATCGACCTTTGACTAACACCCTGTTGGACCCCGAACCTTTCTATGAGCAAGGACTTTTAACCGAGGAATTATTGGCAAGTAGTTTTGTTTAAATAAGAGAGGAAATTATGAGATTGAAATGAAATGGAAAGAGATTGATTGAATCAAAAGTCATAGGATTGGTTAAAGGTCATGAGTTGGATAATTTTCTGAACATAGTTCAAGATTTTGAGGAATTCGGAGTCGTACAACTCCGATTTAGTCGATTCTTGAGGAAAATTAAAATTAAGATATGGGGCTACAAATCATATGAAGGGATTGAGTTTTAATTTAGTCCCTAAGGTTGTAAATTTTCGAGTCAAAGTTGGGTTAATGTTCAGTCTCGGATTTTGTGCGGGTCCGATAGTAATTTGACCATAACTCTTTCGTTTCTGACTCGATTTGAGCGTTTTTGGTGTCGTTGGAAACGTAAGACATTGAGGAATATTTTTCTAGAAGGAAGTATTGGTAAATTCCTTCAATTGATCTAAGATAATTAATTAGGAAGTTAGAAGTTTAAGTTGTGAGGTTAAAGAGCAAAGGAGGGCAAAATGGGCAAGATAAGGTTAATGAGGGGCATTTTTGGAAGAACAAGAGTAATAAAAAGACAAAATAGAAGAAGAAGAGGGAGGAGGTCGTGGCTGCCAAAAGAGAAGGAGAAGAACGAAAATGAAGAAGAGGAAGGAGAGAAGAAGATAAGAAAATCCAAAGAAAAGGAGGAGATTTTCGTGGATCCAAGGAAGAAATCAAGATTCTAAGGTAAGTTCCATCATTTTTCTTCTTGATTGTTGAAGAAATGGGTTAGGGTTGTGATGGAGAAAAACTCTAGTGAGAGAAAGTAGTAGGAAGAAGATGATGAATAGTGAAACTCACGGGATTTTTGAGTTCTTAGGTTAGGGTTAGGGTTTCCTAGCCCATTTGATTTATAGATAGAGTTAAATTGAAACTTGATTCAATTTAGGGTTTTTAGAAAAAGGGGATTTCGAAATTTATGAAGAATAATGAGGTTATTGTTGTGTTTTAAGGAATCAAGAGCCTATTCAAGGAGAAGGAAGCCATTGATTTGGAATTCTCAAGGTTATAAGGTGGGTAAACCCTTTATGGTTTTTGGTGCAAATGGGCAAAAATGTGTGTATGGGTGTTATGTGTTAAATGATTGACTTAAAATGGGTGCTATGTTGATATGATGTTGTCTAATTGATGAAACAAATGAAATTGTGAATATGCCATGTTATGAAATTTCAAATGCTTGACCTTTGGATATGATTATCATGCCATTAAATTGAATTATGGCAATTTGTATATGAATGGATGATTGAATCATGAAATTGGGATGATGTCATGTCATGCATCGTGTAATGCTTGACATTTCGATATGCTTGTTAGGCCATTGGGCTAAATCATGGCATTTTGTATAAGAAGGAAATGAGAGCATGAACAATTGAATTATGCTTATGTCATGTGAAACATGACATTTTGTCTATGAGTGATTAAATTAAGCATTGAATTGAATTATGTGCTTTGTGTGGGCGAGAGGAACTGCTTGAGTCACGTGCGTTGACGACCAAAGCCTTCTCCCGGCTGCCCGCTTGTGGCCATTTAGATCCGAAATGGACTCGTTTAGTTCATGACGCAAACTTCGGTTTCGTCATTTTATTCACGGAACCCTCAAGCCATTTGATTGTGCATTTGCCTTTGATGTGCATTGCATTCATGAATTGTGTGTTACACTTGAATGATACAATGACCTAAATTGTGGTTAATAAGTGATGATAATTTGAATTATGAAATGTCACTTGCTTTGTAATGGATGAATTATTATTGATGTATGTATGTTTATATACATGCGTGTATGTATATGTATTGGTTGTTTGTGTGGCTCAAAAGCCAATGGCTATAAATGGTTTAGCCAATCGAGCCGTCAAGCTCAACCCATGTTTTCCCCCTCAGGTGCAGTCTTGAAGGCGGTAATCCTTGCAAGACATTTGGACGCGTCGAGATAGTTAGTTTGTATTAAGCTAGATGAACCCCTTTGTATAGCTTCTTAAGAACGATAAATTTTGAGTATTCATTGTAATGGTTTAAGTTGTGATGTGTACTTCAATTTGTAAAGAAGATTGTTCAAATGTTTATTTTGTTTATTTATGAGAGTGCAAATTTTGGGATGTCCCTATGTATTTGAATATGTCTTTTAAAGGTTGAAATATATGATTTTGTAAATGGATATTGTGTATAGTATAATTGTTTGTATGAGTGCCATTTGTTGTTTGTGCTAGAATAGCATGTTGGATATTGAAAGGTGTGTAATGAGCATTAGAAGAAATAATGTTGTATGAGAAGTATGGACTTGATGCCTATAATGAATGATAGGAATTTGTGTGTTTTATGAGTTAGTTGATTGAAGTTTGGGAGATGATGTATGTAGATTGGTATTTGAATGGTTAGGGAATTGGAATGTGAATTAGGTATGGATGATGAGTTAAGACTTGAGAAGTTTATGTTGTATGATTATGTTTATTTAAAGTTTGAATATGATGTATGTGGTTATCTTTGGTTGAGATTGCCAATGGTTGTTAATGTCATAAGAACATGGTGATATTGGGTTGAATATATGTGACGAATGAATTGGAATTGAATTCCAATGTTGTTTGATGTTGTTGAACGAATATGGGGTTAGGATGGGGTTTGGAAGCTTTGGAAAGGATTTAGAAGGAGTTTTGGAGTGTTAGGGCAGTATGTGTCCGTTAAACGGACATGGATGTCCGTTTAACGGACAGTCTCGGGTGAAATTGGAGTGTTTTGCCAGTCTGTGTTCGTTAAACGGACATGCATCTCCGTTTAACGGACAGCCTCGGGTCCACTTATGAAAATCGTATTTTTAACCAGTTTTGAGGCCGAATCTCATTTTTAGGCCTCTAATACGAGTTGTAGATCTTGATGTTATCTTTCCAATGGAATAAGAACAATGACATTTGGATATTTGTAGAGAAAGTTATGGCGTTTGCTCCAAAAGAGTTTCAAATCGATTTAGGGTTTGAACATGTTGTATTGTTTTGATCATAACTCACTCATCCGACCTCGGATTGAGGCGATTCTTGAAGCATTGAATTCCTAAGTCATGTAGGTACCTCTCCATGAAAAATTGTATCATTTAGAGTTTATCTGAGAAAGTTTGAATAAAAGCAAGTGAGAGGTTGGATAGGAGGGCTTGTTTCGAATATGAACGCATTATGGTAATTTGTTGATATCTCGAGTTATAGAACTCTGATTGAGGTGATTCTTGCTTCGACTTAAACAAGAGATTTAGAGCTATGATTTATATGAAGAAGTAAAATTGAAATCCCGATTTGAAGGTTTTCAAATTCTGTTTGCAAATAGGCTTAATTGAGTATAAGCTTAGCGATCGATTTGCATTTAACATCCTCGAGCAAATCGTGAGCAATTTTGGGGATGTTATGAAGAAAAAAAAAGTAATGAGTTTAAATTGATAATGTCTTTTAAGGGTTCAATGAAAGAACCTTTTCGAGGTCATATCCACGCTCAAGGTTTCATGTTTTCGCAAGAGGGTTGGGTTTCAAAAACGAGGCCCAACACACCCGACCAATCGATCCTAATGCGAACGATCGTGTGCTATCCTTTAATCTCCGACCAACCGAGCTTATTACGAGCTGTCTTATGGACGAGCTATAAAATCCCAGACAAGCTATAAGATCACGGACGAGCTATAAGATCACAGACGAGCTATAAGATCACGGATGAGCTATAAGATCACGGTTGAACTATAAGATCACGGACGAGCTGCAAGATCGCAGACGAGCTACGAGACCCTTACATACTCCTCCGATCCTTCTCTTCGCTCAGACTCGAGGAGTAGGGGGCTTATGGTCGGGTCGGTCGTGCTGGGCCCGAACCCAGTCGTAACGACCCGTGGGCCGATCGGTCCACTATTCAAAGATCAGTCTTATACCTATTGGCTATGCCAAGCTCAGGACCAATCCACATTCTCCTTGGCCCATTCGCAGGTGAGAGACTCCCATGCATACATAAAGACTTAAACCTAGTTATTGCTCCATATATAAGGTATAACTTGGCCATAACAGAGGTACGCACAATCATAACCCTAGTTTTTCTCTGCATACGGCGATCTCACCTATACCAAAGACTGACTTGAGCATCGGAGGGGCCTATCGGGAAACAACCCCCGACGTGCCTTCTTTGTTTTGCAGGGACATTCACGCCAGAATTCTCGTGTTCAACAGTCAACTTCATGGATCCAAACGATAACGTGCAGCCTCGTCAGAATCAGGCTGAACCAGTTGTCCAAGTCGTTCAACTTTGCATTAGGATCAAGTAACCAGAAATTTAAAGTCATTTGAATACAGGAAAGATGAAGATATTTCAAATCAGGCTGATGGTGTGGAAATCTGGGAAGAAATACCCTCCTTCTCCACAGGAGAGGACAAACCAAGAACTTCCAACTGAAACTTAGGAGTCAAATTATTATTAACACCGCTACTTTCTGCATACACCTCGTTCCCATCATTAGCATACAAACATTTGTTACTTTATTCCAAAAACTTTACGAAGTTAAAGCTTAGAGAGAGACAAGTTGGTGCGTTAGTATTTTCTTCTTCAAGCGAACATACGCAGGAAACCGCGAGCGTTATATTTTTGTTCTGGTTTGTCATCAACTACACGTTTGTTTAATTCATCAATGGCGGCCCCCGATCACGAGGGGACCCAGCCGAAACGCAGATGAACGAGGAAATGCGATGAAGAACAGCCAAGTCGCCCCCCACTATCGTACAATGCAGCTGTCGCTAGCCCTCGGATAGAACCAGCCACTGAGGACGATCAGAGCTGGCTAGCTGAAACTCCGATCGAGCTTGAGGAGGGCGGCGACATTGAGCACCTGACCGACATTCAGGGCGGTGGAATCAAGCTCTCCCAAACCTTCAAGGACAAGCTTGATCAGCAGTAGACCAAGGCAGTTGTTGTAAAATTATTGGGACATCGAATCAGATACCAAGCTCTTAGTTCACGTCTGCAAGCATTATGGAAGCCTTCAGGTCCCTTGAAAATTGTTGATCTGGAGGAAGATTTCTTCCTTTTCCGGTTCATGGAGGATGTCGATTATCTTCATGCATTGACAGACGGGTCGTGGCACATTTATGGTCAAGCCTTCTCTGTCCAACGGTGGGTGCCTACCTTCCAGCCAAGACACGGGGAAGTTGCTCGAGCTGTAACATGGATCTGTTTCCCGGCCTTACCTATCGCTCGATAACACCCTACTATTCTGACGGCTCTGGGGAACTTAGTGTAAATTTATCAGCCTCATTATTGAGTATGGTCCATTTATATTCATTATTGAGTATGGTCCATAACCCTACTGCCACGATATATTGTTATATGCTGTTGCACATTTACCCAACCTTAGTCTCGATGATGGCCAGAGACAGGTATGCAATGGGTGTTTAAAAGGTTGGTCCCTGTCGTCTCCAAGCTACACTAATTTTTGTAGACACCATCGCTCTGCTTTGGAAGAGGACAGAAGCTCCAACCTGCACAGAGAACATTCAGATCTAAGGAGGAAAGACAATGGTTGGAGGTATTATGTTTACATTTTAGCTGCTTTTCACGTATATATATATATATGGTTTATATGTTGCTTGTGCATGTGTTTTATACGTTCATTATTTGTATGAAATGCATGCTGGAGTTTCATTTGGTATCAGAGCATATTACTGCCTCTGTCTTGCCTGAAAACCACCGAAATAAAAATGCCTCTGTTTTCCTCTGTTTCTACCGTATATATTCGTATATATATGTGTGTTTGAGGTTGTCGAATTTTCGATCATTTTGGACCTCCTTGAGACGTTATGATTGTTTTCGTGCTGGCTGGAGCACTCGACGTTGTCAAAAATCGCCTAAGGTAGGAGGGAGGATGATGGACGTACGTGAAGGTTGCGTGGGTGCCATTTCGGAACGCGTTGCATGGTTGGTTTGTTTGCGTCTCGCATCGCCGTCTGGTCTCCTCGTCCTCCGTGACTATTCCGTGACGCTTGGTGGCTTCGCCTCCAAACTAGTCGGGTTCGATCGTCCAAATGGGTCACGCCCACCCAAATTGGAGGAGGAAGACGACAACGCTTTTTTTTAGTTGGACTTGGGTTGTTCATTTGGACTTGGGCTCTTTTCAATTTTGCAGGTCTAGCCTTTAATCATTTTAGATCAGGCCTTATGTTTTAGATCCATTTTTTGGGTCTTAATGTGTTATGACCATTGGGCTTGTGCTTGGGCTATCCAACTTTTAAATCATTTTGGGTTTGATTTATTTTGGTCTTGGTCTTGGGCTTGTGCTATTTTCAGATCCAATATGATTTTACTTATTCCTTTAATTATGCATGTCTTATTATTCACATTTAATTGTATGACATGCATATACTAATTATTTAATTTTACACAAATTACATATAATTAATTGTCAATTTTGTGTGTATAAATTCATGAGTATTATACATGCAAAAATTAGATTAATTATTTTGTGCATTATTATTTAATTTATTTATTGTTTAATTTTGCACAAATTATGTGTGATTAATTGCAAATTTTGTGTGTATAAATTCATGATAATTATACATGCAAAAATTCTTTTTGATTATTTTGTGCATTATTATTTCATTTATTTGCATTATTTATGATCGGATGCAAATATGAAGGCTTTAATTTTAAAGCTTACAATCATGTTAAGGATCATATGATTTTAATTAATTGGGAGTAGCCACAAGATCTCAAATTAATTTTAATTATATATTTAGCTTAAGATCACATTAATATATAAATTGTAATTAATCATATGTGATACAATAAAATCTACCCATGTGAATTTTATTATATTTATATGATTAATTAGGATAAACTATTTGATTATATTTCTTAATTACCCACAGTGAATTAAGAAAAGGAACATAATTCTATAGTTTTATCATAACGTTTAAGATGACTTTAATTGAGTAATTCTTTAGCCCACAGGCAAGTATTATGTCACTAGAGTCATATATTAAATGCATGATTTACATTGGTAAATTATGAATCATTATGGGTCTCGGCATATATATAACAAGCATATATTTTTATTTCTCAATTTGCAGCTACTCATTCATATAATATTCAATGTGAAATTCTCAAATTAAGAGGTGACAACTATAAGGTTTGGAAGAAGAGAATTCTGCTTCATTTAGGCTGGATTGATATAGACTATGCTATTCAAAAAATCGAACCTCCAAGTACGACTGAGACCAGCACTCCAGAAGCTATTGCTTTTTATGACAGATGGGAGAGATCTAACCGCCTCTCCGTAACGTTCATAAAGACCAAAATTTCTGCTGGCATTCGTAGTTCAGTTGACCAGCATAGCAATGTGAAAGATCTATTAAAGGCCATTGATGAGCAATTTGCTACATTCAACAAGGCCCTAGCCAGCACTTTAATTATGCAGTTGTCATCGTTAAGGCTCACTGGAATCAAAGGGGTATGTGATCATATAATGCGTATGAGGGACATAGTGGCTCAATTGAAAGCGTTGGAATGTACCATATCGGAATCTTTCCTGGTGCATTATATTCTATGCACTTTACCTCAACAATACGGTCCCTTTAAGATATCCTATAACACACATAAGGATAAGTGGTCAATCAACAAATTGTTGACCATGTGTGTACAGGAGGAGGAGCGATTGTTGATGGAAGATGGTGAAAGGGTCAATTTGACCGTTTCTTCTGGAAAGAAAAGGCAGGACGATGTCAAGAGTAAGGGAAAGGGCAAAGTTTCGCCTCAAGCTGATATAAAGAAGCCGTCAAAGTGTTTCTTCTGTAAAAAGAGGGGACACATAAAGAAAGACTGCGCCAAATGGAAGGGCTGGCTCGTGAATAAAGGTACTCATATTTCATTTGTTTATTATGAGTCTAATATGGTTCATGTTCATCATAACACATGGTGAATTGATTCTGATTCTACAATCCATATTTCGAATACCTTACAGGGTATGCAAAACTTAAGGAAGTCGGTGGGAAGTGAACAAGTCATATATTCAGGAAGCAAGACGAGTTCACACGTGGAAGCCATCGGGACCTGCAGTTTGGTTTTGAGTAGTGGTTTTGTGTTGTATTTGGATAAGATCTTTTATGTACCAAATTTCTCTCGAAATTTGATTTCTGTATCCAGACTTGTACCATTTGGTTTTTCCTTTAACTTTTCAGATTCTGGTTTTAGTTTATCTCATGAATCGAAAGTTATTAGTTGTGGTACATTATCTGATGATCTTTATTCCCTACAGTTACAACATAATGATGCATATAATTCGATGCATGTCACTGCTGGATTAAAACGATGTGTTGTGAATGAAGAATCCTCTATGTTGTGGCACCGTAGATTAGGACACATCTCCATTGAGAGAATTAAGCGATTAGTAAATGAAGGAGTACTCGGACTTTGATTTTGTTGATTTTGAGACTCATGAGATTGTATTAAAGGTAAACAAACTAACAAGTCTAAAAAGGGTGCCAAGAGGAGTACAAACATATTAGAAATCATACATACTGATATTTGTTGTCCAGATCTGGATGCAATTAATCCAAAATATTTTATCACCTTCATTGACGACTATTCGCGATATATGTATCTCTACTTACTTCGTTCTAAGGACAAAGCTTTGGATGCCTTTAAAATTTTTAAGGCTGAAGTGGAGAATCAATGTGAAAAACTGATTAAAATCGTGACGTCAGATCAAGGTGGAGAGTACTATGGTAGATACACTGAAAGTGGACAAGCACTTGGTCCCTTTGCGAAGTTTCTTCAAGAACATGGGATTGTTGCCCAGTACACCATGCTTGGTTCTCCGGATCAGAATGGTGTAGCAAAAAGAAGAAACCGAACTTTAATGGACATGGTGAGAAGTATGAGGAGTACTACAAAACTTCCTCAATTCCTGTGGACAGAAGCTCTAAAGACGGCTGTGTATATATTAAATTGGGTTCCAACCAAAGCTGTCTCAAAGACACCATTTGAGATGTTTAAGGGTTGGAAACCGAGTCTGAGGCATATACGCATTTGGGGATGCCCGTCTGAAGTGAGAATTTACAACCCACAGGAGAAGAAACTAGACCCAAGGACCATTAGTGGGTATTTCATTGGATATGCTGAAAGGTATAAAGGGTATAGGTTCTATTGTCCATCTCACAGCACTAGAATCGTGGAATCAAGAAATGCAAAATTTATTGAGAATGACTTGATCAGTGGGAGTGGTCATTTTTAAGACATAGGGTCTGAAAGTGGCCATGATGAAGCTCAACCCTCTGGTTCAAGGGATCAATTGATTGTCATTCACACCCCTCAAAGTCAAATGGGTGTAGGACAATCAGTTACTGAAGTTCCACGAGCGGTTACCACTAATCCAGTGGATCCAGTTGTAAATGAGGAACAACCAGAAATTGTTGAGCAACCAGTTGAACAACAGGCTGAGCAACAAGTTCCTCCCGAGGATAGTAATACAACATTAAGGAGATCTACTAGATTAGACGGTCAGCAATACCTAGTGATTACATAGTGTATCTGCAAGAGTCAGACTACAACGTTGGAGCAGCAAATGATCCTAAAACGTTTTCACAAGCCATGAGTTCTAAGGAATTGGACTTGTGGTACAATGCTATGAAGGATGAGATGAATTCTATGGCGTCTAATCAAGTCTGGGATCTTGTTGAGTTGCCACATTGTGTGAAACCCATTGGATGTCGATGGGTATTTAAGACAAAGAAAGACTCACGTGGTAACATTGACAGACATAAAGCAAGACTTGTTGCTAAAGGATTCACTCAGCGGGAAGGAATCGACTACAAGGAGACATTTTCTCCTGTATCCAAGAAAGATTCACTTCGTGTAATCATGGCATTAGTAGCTTATTTTGATCTTGAGTTACATCAAATGGATGTGAAAACGGCGTTCCTCAATGATGAACTAGAGGAAGAGGTTTACATGAAATAACCTGAAGGATTCTCCTCTAGTGATGGTGAGAATTTAGTCTGTAAGCTGAATAAATCCATTTATGGGTTAAAACAAGCCTCCCGACAGTGGTATTTCAAATTTCATGAGGTTATCACTTCCTTCGGTTTTGAAGAGAATCTCATGGATCAGTGTTTATACCAGAAGGTCAATGGGAGTAAGACTTGTTTTCTTGTGTTATACGTGGATGACATTTTGCTTGCAACTAATGATAAGGGCTTGCTGTATGAGGTGAAGCAATGTCTCTCAAAGAATTTTGATATGAAAGATATGGGTGAGGCATCTTATGTCATTGGCATTAAAATCCATAGAGAAAGATCTCGAGGCATTTTGGGTTTGTCTCAAGAGACCGATATCAACAAAATTTTAGAGAGATTTCGGATGAAAGATTGTGCACCAAGTATAACACCCATTGTCAAGGGATCAAGATTTAATTTGAATCAATGTCCGAAAAATGACTTTGAGCGGGAACACATGAAGAACATTCCATATGTTTCAGCTGTAGGAAGCCTTATGTATGCTCAGGTCTGCACTCGACCTGACATTGCATATGCTGTTGGAATATTAGGAAGATATCAGAGTAATCCAGGTATTGATCACTGGAAAGCTGCAAAGAAGGTTTTGAGATATCTGCAGGGCACAAAGGACTATATGCTCTATACGCATTTAACCGAGAACTTGGAAGTAATCGGATACTCGATTCGTGACTTTCTTTGTCGCATTGATTCAAGAAAATCAACATCCGGTTATATTTTCATGCTAGCTTGTGGAGCTGTATCTTGGAGGAGTGCCAAACAGACCCTGATTGCTACTTCCACTATGGAGGCTGAGTTCGTCTCATGTTTCGAGGCCACCTCGCATGATGTATGGTTGAAGAGTTTCATCTCTAGGCTCAGAATTGTTGATTCAATTTCTAAGCCGCTACAGTTATATTGCGACAATGTTGTTGCGATCTTTATGGCTAAAAATAACAAGAGTGGAAGTCGAAACAAGCATATCGACATTAAGTATTTAGCCATAAGAGAACGTGTTAAGGAAAAGAAAGTTGTCATAAAGCACATTAGCACTGAGTTGATGATTACGGATCCTTTAACTAAAGGCATGCCACTTAAGCAGTTTAAGGATCGCGTAGTGCATATGGGACTTGGTTCTACAATGTGATTTATTGTATATTTGTTGATTCAATGAAACTCTTATTCAGTTTGATATTTTCTCATAAATTTTGTGTACACATATTTATTAGTTTTGAGAAATGTCATTTAATTTGGGCCTAGAATAAACATATGGTTTATTCATTAAGTTGACGGGCAAGTAATGAGAAATTTTTGTATATGTAATACATGGAAGATACTACTCACTATCAGAGGACTTATCGCCATGATTCATATATTTGATTTCTTGTTATGTGTTGTGGTTTTGGGATAAATGGACCAAGTGGGAGAATGTAAATTTATCAGCCTCATTATTGAGTATGGTCCATTTATATTCATTATTGAGTATGGTCCGTAACCCTACTGCCACGATATATTGTTATATGTTGTTGCCCATTTACCCAACCTTAGTCTCGATGATGGCCAAAGACAGGTATGCAATGGGTGTTTAAAAGGTTGGTCCCTGTCGTCTCCAAGCTACACTAATTTTTGTAGACACCATCGCTCCGCTTTGGAAGAGGACAGAAGCTCCAACCTGCACAGAGAACATTCAGATCTAAGGAGGAAAGGCAATGGTTGGAGGTATTATGTTTACATTTTCGCTGCTTTTCACGTATATATATATATACGGTTTATATGTTGCTTCTGCATGTGTTTTATACGTTCATTATTTGTATGAAATGCATGCCGGAGTTTCACTTAGTTGGTTCAACGGTGAAAATCGATGAACCAACGTTACTGACCCATCGGAGGCACTTTGCTCGCATTGCCGTAGACGTGGATCTCAACCAGCCGCTAAAAACTGCCATCGAGCTCGACGGAGAGACTCTTCTAGTGGAGTATGAGAAACTCCCTCAACTTTGCTACCCATGCGGAAAAGTCGGGCACGCGATGGCTGAATGTCCACAGCGGAACCGTGACGTTAAGACAGGCACAACTCTAGCATCAAGGCAACCCGCGACAGCGTTAGCATCTGCACAAACTTCCGACGACGAGCAGGTACGCACCCATGCGACAGATCAACCAATGGGCAACAACAGATACGGACCGTGGGTTCAGTTCCAAAGGAAACCTAGGGCGCTTGCTCAACGGTTACAACAGACGAAATTTAATTCCCCTTCACATCAAGCGGCTTAGGGGAGGAGGACTGGGTCACTTCTGAAGAGTGATTCGCGCTTGTCTGCTCTGTCAGAGACTGCGCCAATCGAGGAGGTAGAGACGGGAGGAAATACTGCAGAGAAGGCCCCATCCCAACTTAGTTCCATAGGACTTGGTCACTGCTAGTCGCTTACAGATTTGTTGGGCTCTAGCAAGCCCACAGGACATGGGTTCATTTTCCAGACTAATGGGCCAAAGCCCCAATCCAGGAAAGGGCCCAGAGGCCACAAGGATGCTCATACTAGTCTACTCCAAGGAAAAAGCTCTGGGACCCACTCGACCCCAGAACAAACTTTGACCCTAGCACCCCAAATCCAAATCCAACCCAACAAGGCTAACAAAAACATAGCCATAGTCTTCTCCTCACACACATAAATGATATGCGATCCCTAAATATTGGAGGATCGCATAGTCAACGTTGAGGAGAGCCCACAGCTCATGGAAGGGGTAGAGGCTTCGAAGGACCTCAATTGTTTACGAGAGATTAATACCCCACCACCTACGGAGCCCCCTGACATACCAGGAGCGGTGGATGTTTTCGACCGAATGGCACTACTGAGGAACTGGACCTGCAGCCCCCAGCCACCGGACTACAAGACACTCCCATGGGAGATACCGACTCAGCTTAATTTTATTTTATGTCGATATTAATTTAGAATTGTCAAGGGGCAAGGGGGTCTTGTTTTAGGACTGTCCTGCGTAATTACCTGAGACATTATAGACTAGATATTCTCGTTTTGCTGGAGCCGAGAATTAATAGCCCTCGGGCGATCGATGTTATTAGTATTCTAGGATTTGATTACTCCTTCAGAGTGGAAGTTGTAGGCTTCGCAGGTGGGATTTGGATGCTGTGGAAGGGGATCTTAATGTATCCATAGTGATGGCCCACCAGCAATTTATTCATGCCACTGTTTAGTCTGCCTCTTACTCGCTCGATTTCACTTTGGTGTATGCGACCCCGCAAACATCCTCTCAAAAATATCTTTGGCCTGCTCTTTCCTGGATAAGTCAATCTCTTATTAGGTCTTGTGTTGGGCCCCAAATTTTTTCTTTATTAATGTTATTAAGCATGAATTATGTTGATTGTATGATTTAATGCATAGTTTGATTTTATTGGAAGTGTTAGTGGAAAATTAAGATTAATTTGAGATTAATATGGAATAAGTAGTAAAGAAAGAGTACAAATTTTTGAGGGCATTATTGGAAGGTTGCTTTAGTTGGAGAGGTTAAAGCTTTACATGGAGGGGCAATATGGTCCTTGCACATCCATTAAGACTTAAGTGTTAAAATTAGAAGAAGAAAAACAAAAATGAGAAGAGAAAGAGGGAGAGTTGTCGTGGAGCTTGAAGAAGAGAAGAGAAAAATAGGGTTTTGCAATTCTTGAGGTTTTGGAAGGGATTGAAGCTTCATCTGGTAATTTCAAGCTCTTTTATTCTTGTTTCGATTGGATTAAACCCTAGTATGGCTTGGTATGTATAGAATCGGTTGTTTAGGGATTTTCGGGAAAACTAGGTGAAAATTCTTTGGGTTGTTGATTCTGTTGTGTTTTGTTGATGATTGTGGGTTAGAAATGTAGCATTGGAATTGAATCAAGATTTAGATGTGTTGCATGTGCTTAAGGGAAGGATTGAGGTTGGAAAATGCTGGAAAATTCGGATTAGGAGACGTTCTCCAGACCTGCACGTCGCGATGTGCGAATTTGTGTTCGTCGTGATGAGCACGGGCCATTTGTCGGGACGAGCACGGGCCTTTCGTCATGACGAGCGTGGCCTTTGTCGCGATGAGCAGCGGGCCGTTCGTAGCGACAACCGTGGCCTTCGTCGTGACGAGCCTCCAGTTTCCAGCAAAGATGACTTTTGGTATTTTGGGCATATCTTTTGCTATAGAAGTCCGAATGAGGTGATTTTTTATGCGTTGTAAACTAGAAACATAGGGCTACAGGTTTTACGAAGAAATGAAGTTCTGAATCAGTCTCAAAAGATATCAGATTTTGGATGGAAGTTAAGCATGAAATTCTTGTTTCAGTTTTAGTTAGAGTTTGAATTTCTAAAGTATGAATTTCCGATTGCTGCACCAAATTGATTGGAATTTTGGTTATTGATTAAGAAAATCAAATGAGGCAAGAGGAGCAAGAGAAAAAAGAGGAAACACATTCCCAAGCAAGTTTTAAGCAAGGAATTCAAGGTGGGTTCATGTTTATAATAGAGTAAATAAGTTACTCATTGTTTTGTTCAAATCAAGAAAGATTTAATGCTTTTAATTGCATCATCAATGTTGCCTTATGTGCTATTGTGAATTGATTATATGTTTGCTATATGATTTGCATTCATGATTAATGAAAAGGTTTCAAAAAGGGTTTTCTCTTTTCAAGAATACATACTCATGAAATCATGTTTTCCAAAATGTATAAAAGCAAGTTTACAAACAAGTGTCAGTTTGGCAATCAAGTTTACAAGACTTTCAATCATGCATGTTATGTGGGTTTGTGGTAGTCCCTCAAAAACCGTCACGTGCACGTTGACACATGACAAGGCTTCTCCCGCCTGCCGCTAGTGGCACAGAGCTCCCCACAAGGACTCCCTCAAGAAACTATGACTACACATAACCATTTCGATGGGAATGTGTAGTACGTCATGAACCAGGGCCAACCCAAACTATGGTCCTTGTGTTGGGATCCGATCCGAAAATCGGATCCCAACTGGACAAACGGAAAACGAATACGAATACGAACCAATATGAATCGAATCAAAGCAAAGAAACGAAACATAAGGCAAACTCAAATCGCATCCGAACACAATTATCAAAGAAAAGTGTTGGCGTTGGAAAACTTAAGACTATCAGTCTAAACTAATCCAAATCCGTGTACCCCCTTTTTTTTTCTTTTTCTCTCTTTCTTTCATTTCCATTCCATCTCTTACAAAGTGACTTCAATATCCAATTGAAATCATTCACACTCAAACTCAATTTATTTGTTTCTTCATATATAATCATATCTCATCGATTTAAACTCTCACTTTTCATTTCCATAAAATCGCACACATTCAATTTAAATACCATCAATTCTCAAACGATTTGCACTTTAAATATTTCAGACCAACCATCACAATTATATACCCAAATTCCATATACAAAATCCATAACTCGAATCATAAATCATTTTACTATTCCATATACAAATCCATAACTTAATCCAATACATATGTCCAGAATTCAAAATGTAACATTCACATACAATCGCACTATCCAATGTCCAACACACGCTCATTCACATTTGTCCATATACAAATCATGTTTATATCGCAACTGAACATACAAAATTCATATAACATATCCATGTGCAATACCATAACTCAATAGCCTCATCCAAATCTCATAATTCACTAATAATTTATACACCCTTTCATAAACCAAAGCATTATACAAATCATAGTGACATTTTCAAGCCTTATATATTACCCATAACCCTAAACCAAAGTACACAATACACAGCCATTCTAGACTTCTCAACAACCATCTCACTTATCAATAATACAATATAACACATGCAAACAGAAATCTTCATTTTTCTTTACCCGATCTTCTTCTCATCACCTATGGATGGGAATGAAGGAGGGGTGAGCTTATAGCTCGTGGGTAACAGTTTATAACAAAAATATAAACAAAACCCTTGAAATTCTTTTTCTTTTTTTGGTCTTAGGAAACATATCTTTGAAATCCGTAAAGTACCTTTTCTAAAAGTTCCGTTCTTACTGTAGTCAAATCACAATTGCAAAACGTATGATTTTTAGGCTTTCAGCCATAAACCCATAGGTTGCAAAACATGGATGCATCAACTTGACAATTCATAGATGCAATAGCAAATCACATATGCAATGCACACAATTGGCTCGAGAGTTCCATAAACACGACGGAAAACTGAAGTTTTACCGTAAACACAACGAGTCCAATTTCTCAGGATCTCGTGGCCCCAAACGGGCAGCCGGGAGAAGGCTATCTATATGTCGACGTGCACGTGACTAACGAAACAGGTTCTCTCTTGCCCATACAAAAGCACATATCATGCTCAAATCCATTTATCGAATGCTCTTTTCTGAATATACGAAATGTCATGGAATCTTTCGAAGCATAACACAAATGTATTTTGAAATTCATCAAAAGTTTATGTGTTGAATCAATAATGATTTTTCAAATCATTCATACAATGATGCAACATTTATGATACAATTGAAATCAGAAAATCTCTTTATTTAAAGAAAGCAATAGTGGCTTATAAATTATATTATAAACAGGTACCCACCTCGATTTCCTGCTTGAAACTTGTCCAATACTTCAATTTGACCCTTGCTTCTTTCTTTCTTCCAATTGAAATTTCCCTAAACCATAATCATCCAAATTTAACATCATAATTAGCATAATCCTCAAAATTAACTATGGGAAACCCATACTCATCATTTTTCCAAGCTATCTAAAGCATCAATTTCTAAAATCCCCAAATTCTGAAATTGACCTAAACCAATTCACCCAAATTCAATAGCATAAATCACAACATCTTCAAAATTGATATCATATTTCACCCATCTATAATATTTCCTATGATTCTAAACCAATAATTTCCAAAAATCCCAATTACAAAATTAGGCATAAATCCTAATTAATTTTCATCCAAAATTAAACCCACAATACGTAGCAATCACCAAAATTGAATCCATAATACACAAACCCATATCATTTTCCATGAATCTAAACCAAAAATCTTCCAAAATTCACAAATCAAAATTTTGGGTCTTACATCATCCTTCACCATTTTCGGATGCATCTTGGTTTGAAAGAAAGCTTTCATTATCTTCCACCCTTTTTTCCTTGAAACAACTCAAAATCCCCTTGAGATCTCCCAAAAATCGAAAACTCTATGCTTTTCCTCTCTATCTCTTTCATTTTCTCTCATCCGAAAGTGCTCTCCCTTCTCTCTTTCTCTTCTTATTCTTTCCTTCTTTTCTCTTAAGTGTCGTGGGTTGCCTCTTAAAAAGATAGCCCACTTGCTTTTATAGTGCCATATCATTTAATGAATGAGTAATGACCCATATGCCCCTCCATTTAAGCCTATAAACTTAACCCTTTAAGTAAACTTCCAAAATTGTCCCTTCGTTGGTCTTTAAAACTGACATCTTGTTTGATTATTTCGATCAGGTAAATTAAGTCATTTGATAAAACTTTCTTCTAGATAAATGTCCCTCTATGTCTTACGAATTCATTGCTTCAGGAATCAGGTCGATCCGAGCTCTATAGCTCAAGATATCTCCAAAATACTGAAGTCTGCTTTTCAGACCCGAGGCTGAACACTACATCTAAATTCCGATCAGAATTTGGAAGTCTTAGAGGCTAAATTATAGCTCAGCTCCTTCATAACATTTGTATCCCCATGTCTCTATTTTAATTAGCAACAAGAATCAACTCAATCGGAGTTCTATAGCTCGAGATATGTCAAAAATACCGAACACTATTCAAACTTTTACAACCGATCAGCTCACGTTCATCCGAGCTATCTTTCTCCATTTAAAGCCAAAACCAATTTATATAGTATGAAAAGATAGAAAAATGTCTTAGGAATCCAACGCTTCAAAAATCGGCTCAATCGGAGGTCTACACAAAAAGTTATGGCCAAAAGAAAGAAGAGGGGCCAAAACAAAAGCAGATGAAGCTGATGACGATGACGTCATCACAGACGAAAATGACGTCATCACAGACGAAGTGACGTCATCCCAGACGAAGTGACGTCATCACAGATGAAGTGACGTCATCACAGACGAAGTGACGTCGTCCCAGACGAAGATGAAGATGAGCAGAATTTTGTCTTACTTTTTCTGCTGAACGTTTCCACTTAGAAAGATCATAACTTTCTACTCAGAACTTCAAATTAGACACGGTTTGATTCGTTGGAAAGCTAAGAGAAAAATATAAAAATTTCATGAAGGCCTTAAAAATCAGATCGACCTCTAAATGGGTAAAAAACTCCACACAAAGGGACTAGTCGATCGGCTTCACGTTTAAACAGCATCAGAACTTCTAACAGTCATAACTTTCTACTCCCTTGTCCAATATTTTCGTGCTTTACATCAATAGAAAGATAAAAACAAGCTCTAAAATTTTCATGAAGGACTCCAAAGCAACTTCAACCTCTAGTTAAGTTAATTTTTCAATCAAAGTTTCTGCCCTGATAGCAATCACCTAAGCAATATCCAAACTTCACATTATCATATCTTTCAACCTCCACATCCAAGAATCGCATATTATACATCATTTTAAAGCTATTCTAATTCTCTATACCTTTCACGTAAACCATTTACTCCAATTCAAACCACATCAGTCCAGAAATCGCCTCAAAACACAACATATACAATCCTACCTTTAGAGCATTTTTCAAAACCGAAGCAAAATACACTTAACTTTCAAAGATCATAACTTTTGATTCTGATATCGAAAACTATCAAACTTTATGGCTAAAAAAAGCTCTCAACATACTCTACAAACTTCATACAGATCATTTCCTCAAAATCTGCCTAAATCAAAAGTCAACTTTCAAGTCAAACTTTCTAATTTCTTCAAAAATTTTACACTTTCACTTTCTATTTCTTGATTTCAACTTCCATTTCAACCAACTAATTCATTTTAACTTTCATAACTCATACAACTCTACTCAAATTTTCAAAGTCACCAAAACGAATCACTTCATTTCTCATCAATCTCCTTTAAGCACAATAACATCTATAACACAATTCATATCCGAAAACACTCATTAAATTTATTTTAATATTTCTAATTTCCACCGAAAGATCGGGGTCCAACACCTTGCACATCCATTAAGACTTAAGTGTTAAAATTAGAAGAAGAAAAACAAAAGTGAGAAGAGAAAGAGGGAGAGTTGTCGTTGAGCTTGGAGAAGAGAAGAGAAAAATAGGGTTTTGCAATTCTTGAGGTTTTGGAAGGGATTGAAGCTTCATCTGATAAGTTCAAGCTATTTTATTCTTGTTTCGATTGGATTAAACCCTATTACGGCTTGGTATGTGTAGAATCGGTTGTTTAGGGATTTTCGGGAAAACTAGGTGAAAATTCTTTAGGTTGTTGATTCTGTTGTGTTTTGTTGATGATTGTGGGTTAGAAATGTAGCATTGGACTTGAATCAAGGTTTAGATGTGTTGCATGTGCTTAAGGGAAGGATTGAGGTTGGAAAATGCTGGAAAATTTGAGTTCAGAGACGTTCTCCAGACCCGCACGTCGCGACGTGCGAGGAAGGTGTGCACGTCGCGACGTGCGAATTTGTGTTCGTCGTCATGAGTACGGGCCTTTCATCGCGACAAGCGTGGCCTTTGTCGCCATGAGCAGCGGGCCGTTCGTCGCGACGAGCGTGGCCTTCGTCGCGGCGAGCCCCCAGTTTCCAACAAAGATGACTTTTGGTATTTTGAGCATATCTTTTGCTATAGAAGTCCGAATGAGGTAATTTTTGATGCGTTGTAAACTAGAATCATAGGGCTACAAGTTTCATGAAGAAATGAAGTTCTGAATCAGTCTCAAAAGATATCAAATTTTGGATGAAAGTTAAGCATGAAATTCTTGTTTCGGTTTTGGTTAGAGTTTGAATTTCTAAAGTATGACTTTCCGATTGCTGCACCAAATTGATTGAAATTTTGGTTATTGATTAAGTAAATCAAGTGAGACAAGAGGAGCAAGAGGAAAAAGAGGAAAGGCATTCCTAAGCAAGTTTTAAGCAAGGAATTCAAGGTGGGTTCATGTTTATAATAGAGTAAATAAGTTACTCATTGTTTTGTTCAAATCAAGAAAGATTTAATGCTTTTAATTGCATCATCAATGTTGCATTATGTGCTACTGTGAATTGATTATATGTTTGTTATATGATTTGCATTCATGATTAATGAAAATGTTTCAAAAAGGGTTTTCTCTTTTCAAGAATACATACTCATGAAATCATGTTTTCCAAAATGTATGAAAAGCAAGCTTACAAGCAAGTGCCAGTTTGGCAATCAAGTTTACAAGACTTTAAATCATGCATGTTATGTGGGTTTGTGGTAGTCCCTCAAGAACCGTCACGTGCACGTTGACACATGAAAAGGCATCTCCTGCCTGCCCGCTAGTGGCACGGAGCTCCCCACAAGGACTCCCTCAAGAAACTACGACTACACATAACCATTTCGATGGGAATGTGTAGTATGTCATGAACCAGGGCCAACCCAAACCATTATATTATGTTATGTGCTTATGATCTGTTGTTATGTTTCATGCATTCATGTTTTGAACTCTACTCATGAATTGTTCAAAAATCAAGCATTTCAAGATAATAACTTTTACATGCTCAATTACTATGATTTCAAAGTAAATCACGGCAATGAGTTATCTTTTGAATAGTTTTGCTTATTTATATATTATAAATTTGTTTCCACGAGCTTTATAGCTCACCCCCTTTACCCTCCCCATTCAGGTGATAAGCAAGAGACCGAGTGAGTCACGAGTTATGACAACACTCCATTTTGTCATGTTTATGTATTTTCAAGTTTTCTTGTGGAAGTCAAGGCTTTAGTTACATTTCAAGTTTTATTGGCTCAAGGGTATTTTGTATTTTTGACTCTTGAACTCAAAAGTTGTATTTTGGTTTGTAATGTTATTAAAGCTTTGTAAAACTCATCTTTTGGATATTACTGAGATATGATGTTGATCTTTCGCATTGAATCATTTAGAAGTTGCTGGTTGTATCTTGTTGAGTTTTGGGATGGGTTGTTTTTAATAAAATGAGAGAAATCGTTCAGGTTTGTTTACTGTGGGTTGTAGGGGGTCTTCGCCGCAACGAGGTTGTATGCTCGTCGTGGCAAGGCCGCATGAAGGATTCACCGTTTAATCTATATGTTTAAACTCCAAAGCCTCCCCTCACGCACCAAGCACCACGCTTTCATGTCCAATGTTGGGCTCCGAAAACGGGGTCCAACATCCTGCTTAGTATAGGTGACTTTAATGCGAATCTAGAAATTTCTGATAAGCGGGGTGGAGCCACTGGCACGAGGGTTATGAACAGACATTTTCAGGAATGGGTTCAAGCGAGTAGCCTCCATGATCTGGGTTATGTAGGGTCCAAATTTAGGTGACGTCGGGGCATGGTACAAGCTCGGCTGGATCAAGTCTTAAGCTCGATAAACTACCACATACGGTTAACTACCAATTACCCTTCTTGGGGTCAGACCATATACCCCTATGGATCCAATTCCATCAAACTGGCCCAACTAGATTCAGATCCCCTTCCTTTAAATTTCAAAATGTTTGGCTGACTCATCCTGATTTTGACGAGGTGGTAGCTACTCATTGGTTATCGGATGAGGCGTAGATGAGCAATTCGCTTGCTCGGCTCTCTTAACACCTTACCAGTTGGAACCAGACTGATTTTGGTAATATCTTCCATCGAAAGAAAAGGTTGCTAGCCGATTACGTGGAATTCAAAAAGCTCTAACTGTAGATAACTCGGATTCTCTGCTAGCCCTAGAGGACCAACTAAGTAAGGACCTTATGTAGGTCTTGAGTGAAGAAGAAATTTTCTGGCACCAGAAAGCCCGATGCGATTGGATCTTGAAAGGTGACAGAAATACTAAATACTATCACACTCTTTCCCTTACCAAAAGGAAGCATTTAGAGAGACTCCGGGACTCACAGGGGCGACTCGTCATAGATCAAGGGCATCTAAGCCAGCTAGCCAAAGAATACTTTGCTCACCTGTACATGCGAAAGGCTGAACCTCCTTCCCGGATACTACTCTCAGGAGCTTTCCCCTCCCTTCCTGCGGATAGTATTAGCCACCCCCTTCCATCCCACCTAGATAAAGCACACAGTTTTTGGAATGAATCTGAATAAAGCTCCTGGGATAGACGGCTTCAATGCCCTTTTCTTTGAGAAGCAATGGGAAAGGGTCGGTCCTAAAGTGTCTGAATTCATTCAGACAGTTTTTACTCAGGATCACTGGGAAAAGGAAATTAACCAAACACTCTTGGTTCTTATCCTCAAAACCCCTTCCTCGTCCAACTTCAACCAATTTTGTCCAATCAGCCTTTGCAACGTGCTTTACAAAATTGTTGCTAAAGTCATCGTTAACCGTCTGAAACAACATTTGGACTTTCTGGTTCAGGAGAACCAGAGTAGTTTTATTATGGGCCGCCAAATCACGGATAATATCATCATTGTTCAGGAAGTTATACACTCGATGAAAAGGAAAAAAGGGAGGACGGGCTTTTTAGCAATCAAAGTGGATTTAAAGAAAGTGTATGACCGCCTCCAGCGGGATTTTATCCAAAACACTTTAGAAGATATTGGTTTTCTGATTCAGATAATCCAAATTATTATGTAGTGTGTCACTTCCATGACTATGCAGATGGTCTGGCAGGGTGCAATCACAGATCCATTTAGTCCAACACGAGGGATTAGGCAAGGCGACCCGCTCTTATCGTAGCTCTTCGTTCTGTGCATGGAGAGGCCAGGTCATCTCATATCTAGAGCTGTAGGGCAAGGTGGATGGATGTCGATCAAATTAAGTCCTACAGGGCCTCCTATATCTCACCTCTTCTTTGCCGATGACCTAGTCCTGTTTGCAGAAGCCACGGAATCCCAAGCTCAAGTTATCGGGGAGACTTTGAAAGCATTATGCCAAGCCTCTGGTCAGAAGGTTAGCGCTGATAAAATGAAGATTTTCTTTTTCAAGAATGTTAAACCGGAAATTGCTCTTCGGATTACTCAGGACCTGCATATTAAGAGTATTAATAATCTAGGCAAATATTTAGGCGTCTCGTTGCTTCATGAACGTACCACACAAAATACTTATTAGTACATACTGGATAATGCTCAAAGGAAACTTACAGGCTGGCGTGCTAGACAGCTACCCCTAGTGGGATGCATCACCCTAACTCAGTCAGTGGTTTCGGCGCTCCCGATTTTCACTATGTAAATAGTACGTCTGTCGTGGCGACTCTGTGATGATCTGGAACACATCATGCACAATTTCATCTGGGATTCCACGGAAACACACAAAAAGATACCTCTTATGAAGTGGTTGTCTGTTTGTCAACCCAAAAAGGCTAGGGGACTAACGAATTAGGACTACCAATGATGCCTTCTTAACCAAGCTGGGTTGGGCACTGCTTGCCCAACCCACGGCCTTATGGGTTCGAATAGTGCGGGCTAAATATCGACTTGACCCATACTCCATCCCTCATACATTGGATCGGTCAAGAGCCTCGAGTTTCTGGCGGGGTATTGCTGCTACTTGGCAATATGTCCACCAAGGTATCAAATGGAAATTAGGAAATGGTAGACGCATACGTTTTTGGATGGATAACTGGTTGCCAGATTGGGGTCCCCTTCTTTCATTGGTTACATCTTGAGTCCCCGACATGGATCTGGACGCTGTTATAGCGGACTTCCAGACTGAGGAAGGCAACTGGAAGTGGAATAGGTTTCAGCAATACCTTCCACCCTTCGCATGTCTTGACATCACGGGGATTACCCCCATGCTCCTAGTAGAACAGATGATATGATTTGCTGGAGCCTTATCGACCATGGCAGATTCACTGTGGCGTCTGCCTATGAATTAATTGAGGATCACAATCTAGTTGTTTCGCCAAGTCTCTGGGACATCATCTGGAAATCGTCAGGACCCCAGCGGATTAGAGCCTTCCTTTGGCTTCTGTCCAAGAATAAGCTCCTGACAAACAAACATCGAATGGAGCTGTATATTGCGACAGATAGCAGGTGTCATATCTGCGGCCAGGTAGAATCCACAATCCATGCCCTCTAGGACTGTCTACGAGTGCATACGTTTTGGAGGACCTTCCCCTCGGAGATCGTAGATGTGGTGTTTTTCCATCATGACGAGGAGATCTAGGTGCAATACAATCTTCGAAAGCACTCGCCGGCGGTGCACCGTGCTTGGCCTACCATTTTTGGAATCGCTTGCTGGATGCTTTGGAATTGGCGCAACAAAAGTATTTTTGAAGCGGAGTTTGTATGGCCAAAAAATGGTCGACATGTCGTTTTGGAGTACATAGAGTGGATAGCTAGGGCGAGAGCAGTAGAAAGTTGTGTGTTCCCACCACTGGGCCTCTCAGCAGGCAGCCTCGTGGGATGGACTAAACCACCAGAAACTTGGGTTAAGCTCAACACTGATGGCGTTTTTAATCAGGGAACAGCTACCGCAACCACGGGTGGACTAATTCGAGACTGGCACGGCCAATGGTGTGGTGGGTTTTTCCAACATATTGGAAACGGTTCACCTTTAACAACTGAACTCTGAGGAGTCCACTCGGGCCTCACACTAGCTTAGTCATTGGGTTATCGTAGGATCATCTTGGAAGTGGTCTCTCTGGAAGTCATTAACATTCTCTCGTCTCCCATTTCCATGACTGATCCGAATCATTTCTTACTGGCAGGTATCCGCGATCTGCTCTACCAAGATTGAGAGGTCACATTCCAGCACGTGCATTATGAAAGGAATCAGAATGCAGATAGTCTGGTCGCCCTAGCACTCATGGCTCGACTAGGAATTCATTTTCTTCGGGAGCCTCCGCTGCCTACTCGAGCTCTCCATCAAAGGAATAGGTAAGGCGCAATGTACAGCAGAACCTTGCGTTATGATGTATTTGTTGATGTCTTAGTTTTTGTTTTCCTTGTATCAAAAAAGAAAAAAAGAAAGAATGATTGAGAAACGAGAGAGCAATATTAGAATTTGAAACTGATTATCAAACATATCTAGGTCCCTCTTCGACTATGCTTGACTTCCTTTTTTGCTTCTTGTTACATTGGAAAAAGGTATAATCGGTGCTTCTTCGTACAATAGTTCATATCATTAATCGGAGAGTCGAGAAATTTATTAAATCTGTCAATCGAAATTAATGATGGTCATGAGATAAACACAAAGCACAGCCTGCATTTTAATGTACTTCACTAATTATCTACTAATTAAGAAGAGTGTTTACACTTTCATAAGGGATAGAAGAAGAAGAGAAGGTTTAGAAATTCATAATACAACTCCGTCACGGTTTTGTTTCAATAATACTAAAATTTTAACTTATTTTAAACTCATATAAATTATTAAAAAGTCTCTAAATTATGTATTTTAAATAAATTATTGAATAAAGATTAAGTGACAAATTTAATGCCACTAATATTTGATAAATTTTTGTTTTTTAACTAATATTTTTTAGCTAGTAACCTTTCAAATCCAGCTTAAACTTGAAATGCTTTAAATTAATAAGCACCTATGAGGTAGGGTTGAAAAGGCCGTATATTATGTTAATTGAGTGCACTTGATGTTGAGTCAAAGCACGTTATATTACCATGCTATAAGGCTACCCTCTTAACTGATCTCGATATTGGAAGATTGCCCGGTCCCTCCAGCATTAATCATTTACCTAACAAGAGAAAATGCAACACACCGAAATGCTTTAATGTACGTATCATAGGTTATGACAGGTTTCATTATTGGCGGCTGGCTCGATGCTTTAACCACTATGTACAGTTCTCCACCTGCTTACTCTCACATGGTACCATGAATTCGTCAGAAGTTTGGTATAGATTTGGTACACATATGGAAAGTCTTCTGCAGCACTAAACTTTCTGCTTCCTTTTCTCTATTTTTTGGGTCTAAGCAATAATTCACGGTTCGAAGTGATTTTTTCACTAGAATTCTTGAGTGAAATTTAGTGCCCTCTCCTGTTAGTGATTCAGAAGGCTATGTAATGTAGTGTTGATGTCCATAAAGCCTACTTATTGGACATAACCAGAGTATATTCCAATCTCCATTTCATGTGTCTTATTGTGTCACTCTCAATCTCAACTACCTTACACACAAAAAATCATAAAATGATAACTCTTTCAACCCACCACATTTACTTGCTTTTGTAGCTTTTGTATATATCTCAAGGACCACTTCACATGCAGACCTATACTCATATACTCATTACCAACGTAGACATTTTGTATCATGAGATAGACAATCAAAACTAGCCAATCATGGACTGGTTCTCTTGGTTGTCAAAGACCGGCCTTGAGCCATCTCTTATCTACGAGTATGGCCTTGCTTTTTCTCGTAATGAGCTCCAAGCTGAGGACTTAACCTACTTCGACCATGAGTTTCTTCAGAGTATGGGAATTTCAGTGGCCAAGCATCGGTTGGAAATACTCAAAGTAGCCAAGAAAGAAATTGTCCAAAGCCCAAAAAATGGCATCTCAAAGCTTGTTTTGGCCATCAACAAAACCAGGAAAACCATTAAGAAGTACATCCACAAGTTGGTTGTATTTGACCGGGAAGATTTGGCAATTCAGGCAGTGACAGAACAGCCATCAGACAGAGGGACATGGGGTGTAGCAACGAACACGAAGGGCAAGAGTGAGGGAGATGCAAAGAAGCCTCCACTAATCAGAGCAAGGTCGAAACAGACGAAATCTGGTCCTTTGGACAGAAGATATCAAGAAAAAATGATGGCAGCAGAAAGGAGCTTGAAGCTTTCAGGGCCTTTGAATGGGAATCTGTTGCAAGAGAAATTGGTGTCAGAGTATAGAAGCCCAAAGTTGACTGGAGCTTTAGATGGAAAATTGTTGTACAAGTCCATTGTCAGTTGCAGAAGCCCACAAGTAGCTACTAGCCCTTGGGATGCAAAATCTCCAAGTCCCAAGCTTTATAATAGCAAGGAGGAAAACAATGTGAATGGCAAGTCCGATGAACATGCTCTATGGTCAGCACTTTTTCAGGACATGAAACCCACTTGAAATGAAAGCTTTGCTGCCTATTTCTTGGTGTTTGCTTCTGGGTTTATCTTGAAAAAATGTAGCGATTGTTCTGGTTTCTGATTATCTGTATCTGGAAGACACCTTAGGACATTCAGTCGGCTCTAGGCAGTGTTTTTCTATGCATTGGAAAAGGGTCGATTGCATCTGTATTTCTCTGAGAATTTATGATAGGAACATCCCATAGTACAACATTAGACCAGAGCTTATTGTACATAAGTACTCAGTTAAGTTTATTTATTTTCTGTTTCCTAGTCTTTTGTCCTGCAACATCAAATCTCTCGTACAGGATCATGTTAAACATGGAATCCATGCCACAAACTCTGCTTGACAAAATCTACTGATAGACTCGAAGATGCACCAAGTTGTCACTAGAAGAACTATTCGATGGCCAATCTTGGACCCAAGAACATATGTTGGTGTGTGGACTATACACCTTCAGGCTTTGGATATTCTACAAGCAAACAAGTCTCCATATGGCTGTTTAGCCCAATGCAATAATCTAAAGGTTCTTGTCAGGAGATACTCGTAGGCTGCATTGTCTGACAATGAGACAGCCCTGTTCGGCAGTCTCATGTTTGGTGCAAGAACCTCGAAACCTGAACAATTAGTCCTGGATCAGGATGTCTGTAACTTGCCTGCAATCCTGCGAAAAGCCACCAGACCTATTTGCCCTTCTTCTCAGAGGAAGGTCACAAAAGGGAAATGTCCTGTTATATTGTGTGAATAATCAAATTATAGTTAAACAGGTTTTAACAGAGAGATCGGAGGTGCCTTGTAAACAAAAATGTCTGACCATTAATGGAGTTTATGCAGCTCTTAAGAGAATCGATCTTTATGTAGAAATGAAAATCTTTTACCCTTTCTATTGGCATTTACGAAGTTTATAAAAGGGTAAGGGCAGGCCATTTCTTGTTTCAAATGATTAAATTGATTCCTGACATCTGAATAATCACTAAATTCACCGCCATTTGCAGGCTAAAACAAAAAACTCCAAAAACTTCCGTTCCTGCACACAAGGGAGTGAGATGAAAACGGCATTTCATCTTCTTTGGTCTCCGAGCAACTGCCAACTCAAGCAAAGCACATCGCATGCACACCCCAATACCAGAAACTAACTTACAACCCCATCGTCCTTATCCTTTTTAGGTCTAGAGAACTCCAAAACCTCGCACCAACGTCACCATCAGCAAAATACAAACATCGCACATGGCGGGTCCATCCACATGAACCTGTCTCACCTCATCTGAAGTATTGTGATAAAACCAAAAACTACAATGCAAGACCCACTATCTCTATCCACAGATTGGAGCCCACAGACAGTGGTAAGTAAACAGTTTTCCATTCTTGGGCAGATTTTCTTGTTATCCAACACTTGCCTCTGAGTCAGCTAGATGAACTTCTGAGTAGGATCATGTACATATGGATTCTCAAATTGATGAACAGGAACAAAAGTACCAACTTTGTTTGGCAATTTCTGGTTAGTAGTGATGGTAAGAATCTGGCATGTAAAGTGGAATTTAGCTCCCAACTCAGTTATAGATAATGCATATCAGATAAAATAATAACCTAACTTAACAAATAGAGTCATCACACTAATCTTTTTTTATATTTATAGATCTCTACGTGACACTTGCAACAACTTTTCTTATCGCGACTTGAACATTCAATCTATGTAATCACTCCACTGGCTGCAATAGTCTTGTTGTAATAAAAGTGCAAGTAAATGGTCCCAACTGCTGGTTTAGCCGGTTTGCCCCCTCACAGCTGTGAGCCATCTTTGTCATCTTTCTTCTTTGGTTGGGCTGCTCTTTGCTTTTTCGTAGATGAAAGTCGGCTCTTTGCGGGTGCCACAAGAAAGCAAATTTCCTCTTTCCAATAATTTGAGATAGTTCTGTTACTGTTACGAAATGCCATATCTCCTCAACTTATCTTCTTTCCTATCTTTTTTCCTTCCTTAAGGCTTGACGACACTAGTGATCTTCAAACTTCTAGCAGTTGCTCTTATCCTGACTAGGATTGAAAGCCCTGCGTGCTGATATTCAGGAATTCCTGACAGAAACTTATGTTGACATTCGCCTAGCTGAGTTAGGAATCCTTCTTCATCTTGGATAAGAATACGTTGTATGTTATTATCTTCTAATTACAGTTTCCAACCATTAACAATAAGAAACCAACTATACATTTAATAATAATTTAACCCATCAATTATTTGTCATACTTCAAATTCAATTTATACTTCTTCTGAGCTTGACGTCTGCATAATAGCAGGCCAGTGACAGTGACCAAAAACCAAAAAGATCCTTGCATTCCTCGCATCATCATGTCTCCTTTTCAAAACCTTATCCTCTCGTAGGAGCAATTCTCTAGGTGAGTGATACGGTTGGTTCTTCATAGGTGTGGACACATGGGGTCTCATCTTCTAAATTATAATTATTGTATTTTAGCTTTTATTTTAATGAATTGGTACATGTCTTCTAATAGCATCCGTTCTAATTTGTATCGTCAACTAAGACAAAGTGGTTCATTTTCCCATCAAATGAAAGATACTCTCTCCATTTTATAATAAGAGTTGTTTTAGATACATTTTAATTATTCAAAATAAGTGTCATTCTTGACTTTGTATGCATGTTTATAACTTTTCTTCCAAAATTAACCTTTCATTTCTCTCATCTTAATTATCTGATCACAATTTCGCGCAATTTCTTTCACAATTTTATTTAAGATCTTGATTCTGAGCGAATTTTATGGAAGATTAATAAGGATATATCTATAATTTTATTAAACTTTTCTTAATAAGTCATTCATTTTCTAAAACGACTCTTATTATAAAACGAAAGGAGTACTAATTATGCTGTTTAATTCAATCCCCAACAGTATTCTTGTCTATAGTAATTGTTGGTTAAGGTTGAAAGAAAACAAATGTTAAAGAGTAAAGCACGATAGGATTATGCAAATCCCAAAGTCGATTCATATATTAAGTATTACATTATAGTAAGGGATAAGTTCAATTCTGATTGGCCCCCGTTTATTTCCAAATTTTGGGTCAAAAGTACAAACAAGGAGAGAAAATAGGTATTGTGGATTGTTAGAGGGTCTAGTGGACATGGCCATTACACCATGTAATTAACTACTATGATATTAAACAAAACCTTTAAGATAGTTGGTGACCTAATTAATTATAAACAAGACTCGAGTAGCGAATGGGTCATTAATATTACAGTATTCTATGTTATCTCTAAAATAATGGTGCGTAGTGGTCAACTGCCAATCTGTGTGAGCTTCCTTCTCAATTACTGCTGGGGTTTAGTTTCAACTAACGTGAAGAACCAAAGGCAAGCTGGGGCACTAGTATTACCAATCCGCATTGTTATTTTCATTACTATTAATTTATTGTTAATTCGTAAGAGATTTCTTTTTCTCCTAATAAAATCAGGAATTCAAAGTTTTCATGTCTCTGTCTTTCTATTCTGTAATTAATATAGCTGCTTTTCAATTTCTCTGTCTATTACCAAAATTTGACAAAGTCCAGCTGTCAATGACTGTTAAGTCGTAGATAGCTTATTGTCATTTTGAATTTCGGTTCCTCCTCAAAATTCACAGAGCTTAGGTCCTCCAATTCAGAGAGCTTTAGGTTTGTCTAGTAAGTGTTCCTTCCTATCAATCCTTCACCTGCAAAACACTACAAGACAGACATGGTAAAATCGAAATAAGCAGAAAAAGTAAGGTAAAAACAGAGGAAGGAAATGAAGTTATAAAGAAGAAGCCATACTCACAACCTTTAAGTAGACGGACATACGAACGGACGCATCTCAATACGTAAAAGACGACGAACCCTACGGACGGAAAGAACATAAAACGTTAAAACCAAACGGAAGAGACAACGGAGTGAAAATACAAACCAAACCAGAAATAAGAAACTGGAATGGGCTTGGAATGAACAAAGATTCTTGAATTTTCAATTTTAATGTTTTTTATTTGAGGGGAATGAAATGAAGCAAAATTTTAGATGGATGTGATTGGAAAATTGGATTTAATCCTGAAGGCTCCTCAAAAAGCCATTAATGGCGCCAACTTGATTTTATAGATATTATGTATATATACAGTGAAAAAAAAAGGTTCTATGTGCGTGTCCGTCAAGGTCCTCCTGTTATTGGATTCTTCGGATAGCAACAAAAAAAACTGTCCGTCCCGAATCTCACGCGCCACCTCCGCGCCTCAGATCTGACACCTTCTAGCCGAAATCCGGGGCCCTCCGTCACCTGAGATTAATGAAATAGAAGTTTACCGAGGAAAGCACCGGAATTACGAATCTTCCGCCTTGGACATGTTCGACAACCGACTCGGTCGTGGCTGGAAGTCAGCGCGTCGGCGCTGCTGGTGAGAAGAAGGCCGAATCAACGCCGATAAAGCTCTCTTCACCAAATCTCCTTCCACGCCGCCGATCCTCACCAGCGAGTTCGTCATCGCTGATCTACGCGCATTCAGACGGTTGCTCGGAGCGTAGCTCGCGCCGTGTGGAGAGTTAAAGCCTTTGTGGAGGCTGCACCGAAACGAACCCGGATGCGTCGTAGGAGAGCACAAGCAGGTCCTCTTAGGAGCACTCTGCTTCCTCACTACCTGGGGACGGCTGCGGGAGGGACTGACGCTGGAAATTGAGCGATTAGGAGAGATCGGACGGTCAAGAGAGAACCGAACGGACCGAGCAGACGGCGTGTTTCCGTACATATTGACACGTGGAGGAGAGACGGACCTCTGATGGTGTTGACTGTGACCAAAGAAGGTGCTTGAACGAGACGAAAAGCTGGAGCTCGAAGAAGCGAACGCAGTCGCCGACGATTGAGGATTAGAGAAGCCGAACCTGCCGGAAGGCGACAGTGAGCGCATCACCGGTCCGTTCGAGGACCTTCTAGAAGACCCCACAGTTGCTGCAGCCATCCTTGATTTTGAGGGATTACAGTAGGGCGAGAGAGAGGGATAGAGCAATGGAAATGATTCTAGAGAGAGAGAGAGAGAAAAAGGGTACCTTTTCTTTTTATTCTAATAAGCCGTGTTTGGCTGGTTAATTCGGCAAACCCAGCTTAACTCGAGCTATGTATTTATAGGGATTGAGGGAGGGAGGGAGGGAGTAATGACGTGGGCAGAGTCATCTCGTGATATTTTGCTGGGATCTCGGTATATGACATTTTAGTTTGATTTGTTGCTCTTTTGCCCTTAGAAATCTTTCAATTTGCGAAACCCGAGAAGTTCTGGCAAATACTTTATATTTATTTCTTTTTACAGCTGCTAAAACATTCCTCAATAAAATATTCAACAAGAATTTTAACATTTTCTTGTAATTGATCCCAAATAATGGAAAATTAAATAAAAACAAAAAGTATAAAATGGAAAATAATATCTAATTGGCAAGAAAAATAATTATATTCCCTATCTTGTACTAATCGCCAGCTGTCCTTATTAATCCATTCCATGGATTAAATTAAAAAACATGTCTAATACGGAGAAGGAAAATTAATAAATAAAAACAGAAATGAAAAAATCTAAAAGAAGAGGGACGAGGATGCGAAAAAAGAGAAGAGGAGGGAAAAGGCTGTAAATAAATCAAAGGGAGGCGATATGGTTGGGGGTTAGTTAATTGGGTCAGACGGTTTTAGACGGAAGCTATGGGCTGAAGGGAGAGTGGTTTAATTGACAACAACGCCCTTATTCATTCCACTGTAACACTGACAACTATTCTGTAGATGGAATCTTGTTTTGGAGCAATCTATGTGTGCATTGGTTTGGTTTGTTTGTAAATTCTGTGGGCTCTTGTTTAGTTCCGGTTAGACACTGTTGAGTTACGGCACAAATAAAGTTATGATGTGACTGTTTCACATCGCAACTCTAATTTTTTGCGCTTTTATTTTTTTCACATAAAATATTTTTAAAATTTACCGATTTATTGTAATAACATTTATTACTTCTAATTCTATGTTTAAATCATTTTAAAATTTTGAAATTATTTGCATTTGGTTCATTGCTTGTGATTTAGAATTTATATATTTTGAATGATGATATTCGTACGACTTCAATATGATCACGTTAATTTAAATTTTATATGATTGGCAAATATCATAAAATCAATTTGGAAATGTCCTAAATTGAAAGGGTCAATTTTCAAGAGTTGCTGCTTTGTCGTTTGTTAATGGAGAGGGTGAATTTTCTTTCACGGATTTGAAGAAGAAGAGTCGTTGATAAAGTCCATTCAATTGTTTTTGTTTATAGTATTAATCAAGTTACTTAAACACCTATAATTCTAGAAGGGTTTAAAATTTATTCTAAAATTGGAGACTATAATTACTATATTTTGAATAGAATACATTTTATTACATGGAATAATATATAAATTACATATTTTACAAAATATTTACAAATAAAATTAAAATAATAAATTTAATATAAATAATTAAATTAATTGAATTAATTTTAAATAATAAGTTTAAACATCAATAACAACATCCAATTGAAACATCATGGCTTAAGGTTTAATAATACATAGTGGTTGAATTGGCAATATTGGGCCCAAGTCCAATATTACTGGTAGATCGATCAATCTCACAACCACGCTTAATCTCTCTGCCTAATTTATATATCCATGTTTCATTAGCATAGGAAAATCTCCCATGCACGCACGTAAAAACGTAAAGACCCAAAACCTAGCGAGAAAACGTATATAAGGTATTATTCTCTCATAACCAAGTACAAGATCATAACCTAGTTGTTTTCTACGATCAGATAACCTCACCTCCACCAAAGACTTACTTGGCGTCGGAGGGCAAATCGGGATCTCACCCCGACGTTCCTTCCCTTTGTTTTGCAGAGACTTTTCACCAAGATCGCTTCAATGACATCGAGACACGGATCGAATGGCGATAACCATTCGGTGAATCCGTGAACCATTTAAGCCCACCGTGGGGCCCGACGTCCGAAACCACGTCCGAACCACTCAAATCGACCATCGGCGGCAACGAATCTGGCGTGGCCATTGTCGCGTCCCCAGCGATCTGGTAACTTAGGTTTGCTGTTACCACCATTATCTGCTTTGCCGCATGTCTCACGACTAATCCTCACATCCGAATGATCGTGACAACCTCGGACTTTTGAAGCAAGAGGAGCAGAGCGCGCTGCGGAGGATAATGTCGCGTTCGACACACATACAAATCCCAAAGACCGATCGAAGCGGACCCTCCTCGGCAAGCACACCACTTTGACTCGAAGCGAGATAGAGGAGGTCATGGTTTGTTGATCCGACAAATCTTGCGATCTCGGCAACAACAACCACCCGAGACCGCCGTCAAGACGGCCAACCGCCCGACAAACTAAGCGTGATAAACGATCGCCGCTTATTTGAAACCCTAGAAAAATCGCGGATGATCGGTCTCACGCGACTATGAGTTATCGAATGGCCGCCGTCGGCGCAATCTGACTCTCCCTTTACTTGGAGATCTTGGATAGTCTCCGGTATACCACAAAAATACCAACACCCGAGAAGTATAATGGAAAGACCGACCCCTGGACTACATGCGGCACTTCCACCACGATGAGCCTACATTGCGTTAGGACGCTATCCAATGCAAGGCTTTCATGACTTTCCAAGAGGGAGCTGGCGATGGTTCAACAAATTACCCCTTTGTATAACATGCTTGAAGATTTCAGATCGCTCTTCCCGAACCAATTCGCCACCATGGCGACGCAGAAGGCGGCTTTGGAGGTGATCAACTCACCCAGGAAGGAATGAGAGTTTGCGGAGTTCATCACTCGGTTTAATAATGAAGCGGTCGAGTACAGACCTCACTGCTTTCGTCTATCTTGGTGCGCCTCATGAAAGCAATCTGAGAGCGAGGAGTTCAAAAAGTCGCTAGCCCTCGATCACCCCGATCTATTCAGAGATCGGATCTTAAACGATAAGTACATTCAACTCGAGGTGTGTTAAAAACACAAAACGCCGAAAGCAGACGATCGCGGTAAGTGGTAGGTCGGATGAGCCTCACAAAGACAGAGAGAGACCAATCGACTGGAGAAAGCCGAGCAGCGAGCATTGGAATCAACAAGACTTTACCCCGCTTAACAAGCGACACGCGGAAGTCTTGACGGCTATGATAGCGGAGGAAACTATCAGAGAGCTGAAAAATGAAAACCCCTACGGGGGACGAAACACTAGTGTGTATTGCCGTTTCCACAAAGAAGTCGGACATGACACGGAAGATTGCCGCAATTGAAGAAAGAGATTGAATTGCTCATACTGAGAGGGAAGATTAGGCGATTTGTGAAACAAGGGCAAAATCCGAAACGAGGACAATCGGTAGAAACGAGTCGGCCAAACAATGGCGACCACCACCGAGGCGAAATAGCAGGAATGACGGGGGGGAGGCGTAACACTAATGCCGATAACCAACAAGAAGGAAGAGGCGGTCGAGGAAAGAAACGACGAAATGCGAACAACGGGATGGCCAAACCACCGGGGTCATAAACACAATATTCGGTGGAAATGCGGCGGGGGATCCACCACTAAAGGAGAAAAAGATCGCCAAGCAATTCGGCGAAGACGTGCCCATCAAGAAGCCGAAAGAGAACGACGGAATGATTTCTTTCGACGAGTCGGACCTAAATGGAGTAAATTGCCCGCGTGATGGCGCCTCGTCGTAAACCTTAATATGGATGATTCTGAGGTGAAGCGGGTGATGATAGACACAGGCGGCTCGGTCGACCTGCTATATTACGAGGCTTTCAAGCGGATGAAGGTGCCCAAGAGCGCTACTACCTACTGGACGGCCCCATCGAGGGTGTGAGTGCGGCGTCGGCTTACCCGTTCGCTCGGGTAAATTTGAAAGTGAAGTTGAGGTGAAGCCATGTCAGTAGAAAGGAACATTGAGTTCTTAGTCGTTAAATTCCATAGGGCGTCTGTGCGATAATCGGTAGACTCATAAAATGTCCTTAGATCGGTCGTCTCCACTTACTACCGGTCATGAAATTTCCGACACCTCGGAGCCTGAGTTGTCGAGGCCAACGAAAATTGCTAGAGAATGCTATTTAGCGGAGGCGAAGACATTAGATGATGCGGTGGTACTTACGAGCTCTCTTGATGTGAGAGCCGCGAAAAGGTGGAAAGGATAAATCCGGTGGAAGAAACGCATGAAAAGTCGTCTTTGGATGAAGCCGACCTCTCTAAATTACAAACCTAGGCTCAAAGTGCGGGGAGACTGGTTAAAGAAATCACGAATTATCTGGCGGAGAATAAATCGGTCTTCGCTTTGGTACCAAGCGACGTGCGGAATCTCTCGATCGGTCACATCTCACTCCTCGGCATTGGCATGACTATAAGCCGATCGAGACAAAAGAAGCGATGCCACAAAGAAAGAACGAGGGAGTGATCAAGAAGGAAATGGCGAAACTGCTAGAGGCCGGATTCATCAGAAAGTCAAATACCGGAGTGGCTCGCCAACGTGGTGTTGGTAAAAAGAAGAACGGAAATGGAGAATGTGTATAGACTTCATCGACTGAACAAAGCGTGTCGAAGGACGACTTCATTACTAAGATCGATCGGTTGGTGGACTCCACTTGAGGCGCGAGTACTCGACTTCTGGATGCCTTCTGGTATCATCGATCCAAATGAGCACGGAAGGCGAAGAAAAGACCGCCTTCATAGCAACCCAAGGCACTTTTGATACCAAGTAATGCCTTCGATTACGAAAAGCCGGCGACCTATCAGCGGCTCGTCACGAAGTCTTTAAACAACAGATAAGTAGGACGGTGGAAGCTTATGTGGATGATATGGTGATAAAGAGTAAGGCGGCATGAGCATGTGCGAGATCTCAAAGAAGTCTTTCGGACTTTAAATAAGTTCAGATGAAGCTAAATCCGGAAAAATCGTCTTGAGGTAGCATTGGAAAATTCACGGGTTTATGATCACTCGGCGGGATCGAAGCCAATCCAGAAGATTGAAGCCATCATCTGGATGTCCTCGCCACAATGCTTGAAAGGCGTGCGATTCGACCGGTCGGGTAGTTTCTTTGGCTGATTTATTTCTAGATTGGGAGACAAGTGCCTCCCATTTTCAAGGTCTGAGGAAAGCAAATGTAACCCGTTCAATGGCGGATGAGTGTGAAAAAGCTTCCAACACTTGAAACAATATTTGTCTAGACCGCCTGCTCGATTCTGGCTACCGGTGAGGAAACCGATTCTATATTTGGCCGTCACGGAAGGGTCGATCGGTGCAGATCTTATTCGATCCGAAGGGCGAGACAACACCCATCTACGTCGCCAAAGTGTTGGCCGTAAACGCGATCTGGCATAGAGAAAGCTAACACTCTCTTTGATAATGGCGGCCGTAAAGTGAGACCTTACTTCCAAAGTCATACCGTTGAGGTATGGACCGATCAACCCTCAGCGGTGCCTCAAAAGCCCAAACCTCGGGTCGGTGATAAAGTGGTGGTAGAACTAGGAGAGTTCGATATTCAATACAAGCCCCACGACCATCAAAGCTGAAGTGTTGGCGATTTCATTGCAGAGATGAGCCAACCGAGCTCGAAGACGACGGTTCCCTCTTTGGAATTTGTTCGTCGACGGGTCATCAATCTTAGGGGATCGCGGAGCGGGAGTAGTGCTAATTAGCCCGCATCACGGATGAGAAAGTGGAGTCGCCTTTAATTTGGAATTGAGGCCTCAATAATGAAGCGATCTGAGGCTTTGATAGCGGCCTCAACTAGCCAACGAGATGGAAATCGGCATTTGAAGATATATAGTGATAGCCAGTGGTGGTCGGCCAAGTCAAAGGGAGTATGAGGCCAAGGAAATAACATGATCAAGTATCTCGAGTTGGTAAAGCAAGAATTGAGCAACCGGACAATATTCGATCGTGAGTAGAAGCGAGCTCGAGAATCTTAAGGCGGACGCTCTCCAAAATAACTTCCGATCGTGATCTGTAAACAATATTACAATCGAACGACTAGACCGTCTAGCATCGAGAAAGCCGATGAAGTTCTTAACATAAATCTTGATCGGCCGGGCCGACGGAACCGATCATGCAATACCTTTTAGAAGGAAAGCAACGGAAGACCCATCGAGTCCGGGAAGTTAAGGAGGAAGGCGGCGAATATACGGTCGTCAATGATGTTCTCAGATAAGCGGTCCTACGATTGGCCGCTACTTGATGCTGAATAGCGAAGAAGCCGAAGCGAGCAATGGCGAAGTCCATGAAGGATGTCGGAAATCACATAGGGGGGGAGGTTAGCTCACCCGTTGATCGAGGCGAAGTCTTCTTGGCAACGATGAGAAGAGATTGTCGAAAAAATTCGGCCGGTGCGAAGCTGCCAGAGAAACAAAGACTATCTCACCAACCGGCGAGCGAATGATGATCGTAAGTCATCCTATCCCTTTCGCTCGATGGGGAATGGATATCTGGGGCCTTTCCCCTCGGTCCGGAAAAAGAAATTCTTGATAGTGGCGGTGGAATATTTCACCAAGTGGGTAAGCGGAATCATCGCTACAATAACCGGGGAAAATGGAAAGCTTCATAAAGAAGAACATCTTGTGCCGTTTTGGAATGCCTATGGTGTTGATCACGAGATAATGGCGGCGATTCGACAATGACAAATTTAGAGATTTCTGCAATCGGCTAAAGATCGAGCTACGGTTAACTTTGGTCGCCCATCCCAAAAGTAACTGTCTCATGAAAACACCAACAAAAAGATAATGAACGCCTCAAGCGCTGAGCGGAGAAAGACTTGGGTAGAGGAAGTAGATGAAGTATTGTGGGCGTATAGAACCACACGAATCGGAACCACGGGTGAAACGCCATTTGGATGACCTTGAGCGTGAAGCTTTGGTCGGTTGGCGGCATTGCCTAATCGAGGGTGTCGGGTTACGAGGAAGAGCAAAATGACGAGGCCCGCAGAAGCGAGCTCGTTCTCCTTAGCGAGGACGAGAGAAAGGGCAGCGCTTCCGCTCGGAAGCCATCGGGAAAAAGCGACTAAGTTCTACAATGAAGGGTCAAGCGAGCGAGTGTAAAGGTCGGAGGATCGTCCCACGAAAAGCGAGGTGGTGGAAAGCATCTGAAAGCTTCGGACGGGCGTGGGAAGGACCTGTCGAGTGATTAAGCAAGCGGGCATGGTTCTTACATCCTTAGCGATGAGAAAGGAAAATTCTACCAAGGCCATGGAATTCAGAACTTGAAAGCTTTCTACCAATAGATAAGTATTCATGCTAGTTAATCTTTCTTTGTTATCATTTTGTATACATGTGGGTACCTTTTCACATCCTTGCCGGCGGGTTTTTAACGACCCATACCCTCGTTATCATCGATAAAGGGTTTTTGATTTCTTGGCAATAACAAAGTTACATTACATTTGGCAAAGAGTAGAAAATCAATTAACCACCGCTCGGCAAATCTCCATAGATCGACCATTGTCGATCGGTCGCCAGACGAGATCCACAGGGCGCCATCACTATAGCTCGGTATCTCCTTAGATCGACCTCGATCGATCGGTCGCCAGACGAGATCACTGGGCGCCATCAACGTGGCTCGGTATCTCCTTAGATCGACCTCGGTCGATCGGTCGCCGAGACGAGATCCAGGATGCCATCACTATGGCTCGGTATCTCCTTAGATCGACCTCGATCGATCGGTCGCCAGACGAGATCCACAGGGCGCCATCACTATATTTCGGTATCTCCTTAGATCGACCTCGATCGATCGGTGCCAGACGAGATCACAGGGGCGCCATCACTATGGCTCGGTATCTCCTTAGATCGACCTCGATCGATCGGTCGCGAGACGAGATCACGGGGCGCCATCACTATGGCTCGGTAACTCCATAGGTCGACCTCGATCGGCCGGTCGCCAGAGCGAGATCCACAGGGCGCCATCACTATGGCTCGGTATCTCCTTAGATCGACCTCGATCGATCGGTCGCGAGACGAGATCACAGGGCGCCATCACTATGGCTCGGTATCTCCTTAGATCGACCTCGATCGATTGATCGCCGGGACGAGATCACAGGACGCCATCACTATGGCTCGGTAACTCCATAGGTCGACCTCGGTCGGCCGGTCGCCGAAGACGATCCACAGGGCGCCATCACTTTGGCTCGGTATATCCATAGATCGACCTCATTCGACAGTCGCCAGGCGAGATCCACAGGACCTCGCTCGGCGATCTCCACGGACCATTCTCATCGATCGGGTCGCCAAAACGAGACTTGGAACCATCAATCGCCTCACTTATCGCTTAGCTAGATCGCCAAGACAACTCACGAGGGCGACGATCATTGCGGTCGATCGGTCGACATGACCTAACTTGCTCAAGTGGTGGCTCGAGTAACTTCATCGAAATTCTCCAAGTAAAAAAGCAAGAATACTAAAAAGACAAGTTAAAAAGAAGCGAAGATCACATTGAAGAAAATCGTACAGTCCAAGCCCACCAGGTGAGCTTTACAATTGTGGGGAGAATACCGGGAACCTTGAGAAGCGGAGGAGAAGCCGAGCCGGAGGCGGGACCGTGGGAGCAATCAGTGAGTATCTTCATTAGAAAGATCTTGGAGAGCAAATCAATAGGAGGCGAGGCAGGGAGCAATGAAGGAACATCTTCATAGGGACCTCCTCCCCTCGGTGAGATCTAGTTGCTCGTCCGGGCGTCTCTCGGCTCCCCTCGACTCTTTTCTCCATCTCCTCCAAAGAGAGTCCGAGGCGCGAGAATAAGGGGCTCGGCATAATCTTCGAGCGAGGGCACATCGACCCCTCGGGGCATAGAGCTCGTGACCTTCTTGACCTTCACGAGGGCTATATCGCATGCGCGAGCTCAAACTCTCCTCGTCAGAACCTCCTTTTCCACCGCTGATAGCTTGACCCGTTGCTCCCTTGCAGGCCGCACCTCCTCCAAGGTTTTCTCGGCTTTGTCCTACTCATGCCATGTGAGCAGCAATCAGGCGGGCTGCCTATTAAGCTCCGCTCCACTCTCCTTGTCTTCCTCCACCCTTTGACCTCTACCTCCCTCTCCATCCTCTCCACCTCCCTCCCTTTCTTCTCGGTCTCTCTCCCCCTCTGCGGTCAGCCGGGTCAACAAGATTTTCTTTTCCTCTTCCAAGGGCGTATTCTTTGCTGGAGGAGATCCTTCCCCTCCTTTGAGACAGGCTCGTCCTTGAATCCTTCATTTGAACATGGAGATCCTGGACTTCTGGTCCAGAATCTCCGGCCATTACTGACTGCTGTGAAGGACATCGTCGCAGCCGCATGCCGACCACGAACAAGTGAGATCCCACTCCGCTACCCTTCTTTTCCATGTTGCTCCTCCACGGGGAGTGACCCTCTCGACAGATGGCGGGCCACCTCGAGATCCCCAGCGTGGCATCCTCGGACAATTTGAGGCAAGCTCCTAACTGCCCGATCTTGAGATTTTGCTTTCCTTTCCCTCTCTTACCTTACATGCCCGGCCTCACTGCAGGGCGGGAAGATAGGTCACCCAACCGCACTAACTTCTTCCTCTTAAGAGGAGGACCCGTCCTCCTCCTCCTCCATGAATTTGCACATCCCGCATCCATTGTCCTGATCGGCAATGGCTCGGGCCTTATGAGAAGGTCCTCCACGGAAACATCCATGACACTACCAAGGAGACCAACCCAGCGGACGAATCAGCACCTCGTTCACCTTCCGGAAGCCTCCTTCCTCGGCGTAGAAGCTCGGGCCGGGGCACCTCCCATCCTCACCATAGCGCACTGACGAAAAATCGAGTTAGAAAATAAAACTAGCTCACCAAAGTCCAACAATTAAGTCCATCACAGGAGTCAACCGTGAGGCGGTTTCCTCCTTTAGCCGTGTCTGAAGTGGGGGATCGGCGAGGAAAGAAGTGGCAGAAGCCCCGGGGTATCCCTGAATGAGACGAGCGAAGTCGTGTCTGCCGAGCTCCTGATTCGACCAATCACCTCGACTCATCTCTTGAGGGGCGGGTCGACGCGTCATTCCACTTCTCGGCGGAGGATACCTCCACGGTCGACACTCGAGGAACACTCTGGGGCTTTGAAAAAGTACTTGGTTCGCGAAGAGATCTTTGAGGCGTCCCGGCGGGACGATACAGCGTCTCTATATTGCAAGAATAGGATTCACCTTGAGCTCGGACTATGGCTCATCTGAGGAAGTGGCGGGGACGCCGACAGAGGCCGGATGGTCAACGGTGTGGCACAAAGAATGCCAATCCATTTATAAACCTCAACTATTTGGAGGTATCGACTCGCAACATCGAACATAGAGCACACCTCGTCAATGGCCAAGGCGTATGGAAGCCTCATGCCGCCAATGTAAAAAAGCTGCCAAAGGCGGCGTACCCACCCAAGTTCTTGTGAATCCGCTCATTTTCAAGGCCAATCGGGGCCTCCACGACGAAGGATGTTAAATTTAATGGCCAACCTGTTCAACTCCCATAGGTCATTGACGATGCGGTCTTGGCGGTACCTCCACAACCAAACCGTCTTTCCTCTCTCTCGCCGCCATCTCCTCCTTCTCAAACAATACTCCCGAACTACCAATTGACATGAAAAGAAGAGGGATGAAGAAAAGGGCGTACCTAATCGGAGATTGGATATAGGAAAATCGGACGGTGGAGTATAAGGAAGTTTCGCAATCGCGAACAAGAACAAAGCGAAGGCAAAATGTAAGCAAGAAAACGAAAGCAAAAGCGAAACTCACAACTCGTCGAGCATGGGTATTTATAGAAGGGCGGGAAAGAACGCTCCAAAGTGACCCAATCGGACAACGACAGCGTGGAGAAAATCCAGCGTGTGCTTTCGGACACGCAACATGATCTAAGCCGCGAGGAGTTGGGTTATTCAAAATTTGGAGGCGCGGCAGTTGAAGGGCGTCTGGAGACAATGACCATAGCAGTTAAAAGACGTCGTTTGGATTACGAGCAATTTGCCGAGATCACGAACCGTCGAGATGAATAAGTATTTCCACGCGAGTCAGCGTCGCCAATGATGGTATCGGACATGCTATATGCCGGTTATCCGCAATAAGCGGTGAAACCGTCGATGAGGGACCCTCGACCAATCAATCCCAAAGCGACCCGATTCGATTTTGCAGAGTCGCTATCTGACGATTATACCCGGAGTCGGCACCACCAATTGAAATTACAGTTTGTCTATCTGAGAGCTATAAAGCCAATGCTCGACCGATCGGCCACATCATGGCCGTCACCTTCACGTATTCTGAAGCGATCGACGAACTACAACAACGTACTCCTTGACCCTTCTCTTCGCTCGGACTCGAGGAGTAGGGGGCTTATGGTTGGATTCGGCAATATTGGGCCCAAGTCAATATTACAGGCGATCGATCAATCTCACAACCATGGCTTAATCTGGGTCTAATCTATATATTCACGACCCATTAGCATAGGAAAATCTCCCGTACGCGTCGTAAAGCGTAAAGACCCAAAACTAGCGGAAAGCGTATATAAGGTATTATTCTCTCATAGCAAAGTGAAAGATCATAACCTAGTTGTTTTCTACGATCGTATTAACCTCACCTCCACCAAAGACTTACTTGGCGTCGGAGGCAAATCGGGATCTCACCCCGACGTGCCTTCCCTTTGTTTTGCAGGAGACTTTTTACCAAGATCGACTTCACAGACGTCGAGGCGTGGATCGAATGGCGATAACCAGTTCAATTTAGAATCCGTGAGCCACCATAGTTTTGTCGCTAATTAGTGGAAAGATTGTTTTTAAATAATTAGTTTAATGTGAGTAATTAATAATAAATTTTATATTTAGCATGAATAAAAATATAAAAATTTATTGTTAAAATTATTTAATAAAAAAGAACCTTCCTTGACAAAATCTAAGTAGGACTAAGGCCTCTTGACCTTTCCCATTGACCATTTACTTAATAACATCGAAAGTGGACGGTGGTGCCTCAGACGTCGCCGACGACAGAAACCGACGCAACCTTGAATTGGCCAAAGAGACGCTACAATGGTTACCTTACAAAGCAGTAGCTTTTATTCATTAGCCTAATCATATGAAAGTTTAGCATAAGGCATAGTTGGTCCGATCAATTAGACCATGAAATGATGTTTAGCTAATCTCCACCTGTAAGAGGATAACCATAACCGACATAAACTCCTCGTAATTATGGTAATTCTGAAAGTGGCGGTCTACTCTCTACTTTGGATACAGCTTGCTCAAAACCATATGTCGTCATCTAGGCAGGGATGTGGCCAAGTCAAGTCAAGCTGAACTTGCGCCCAATTTTCCAAAGACAAATTTGGGACCCGTAACTTGTCTTTTTTAGTTGTTTAATAGAGAGACTTCGTTTTTTTTCAAAAAAAGAAAACAAAATTGAAATTTAGAAAAAATTAGAAAAAACTAACGGCCTGTTTGGAAGCCAATGAATTGAATTCATGAACGAATTGAATTGATTCGTTAATGAAGTTGGGATTTAATTGATTTCTGTTTTGTTTGGAACAAATCTAATAATATTATAATTGAATTGATTCTGTTTTTTTGAAACAATCTAGTAATATTATAATTGAATTCAATTCTGTTTGAATTCAATTCTCTTTATTTAGAACAAATCTAGTAATATTAAATTGAATTCAATTCTGTTGAATTTAATTACTGTTTATTTGGAACAAATCCAAGTAATATTTGAATTGAATTCAATTACATTGAATTCTACACTTATTTAGAACAAATCCAATAAAATTATAATTGAATTCAATTATTTCATATGACACATTAACTCGACTTAAAAAATATTATTCAAAATAAAAATCATTTTGGATAATTATTGAAAAATTGTCATTCTTGACTTTATATAAAAATAATTTCCTTTATATACTATTTATTAATAAATTATTAATTAAATAAAATGAAAAATTTTAAAATTTTATTTTAATATAAATATATAATATTTATATAAAATTATTAATTAAATAAAATGAAACATTTTGAAAATTAACTATTTATGTAAAACGTAATATTACCTCATTCATATTTGCTAATTTAAACAATCAATTCTAAAAATAATAAAACAATTAAATCAATAATAACGATAAGAATTTTATTTCTTACTAAATTTAACCCTTTCCTTGATCATTATTTAAAATTGTGATGAAGTTCTTATAGGTAATCAAGCATTTAGCTTTCCTATTAATACTGAGGAGAAGATAGTAGGTTTTGGCACTAATGATTTCATTAATAAAGGCGACCTGGAGAGATCCTGAATGGAAGAAGTAAAAATTCATAAATTTGGTGATATATATAAAATTTGAAGGAACTACAACAGAATGACAAGTTTGCATGAACCATGTTTGTCCATTTTACATTAAGCTCATCTCTTCTCTTCTCCTCTCATCGCTTCTCTTCTCTCGGTGTTACGATGTATCTTGAAGCAACCATATATATTCAACAACCTGACCTTCTTCTTTTAACACTCACGTATATACTGATGAGGCTAGGCTTCCATCCATCTCAATTAGAACATTTGAAGCCAAGTTCAAGGAAAGTGAAGAAAATGATGCAATACTTTCGAAACAACAATAACACCCAAATCACGGTACCTGAGATGGATGATTCCTTATTCATAGATCTGCAAAATTTCCTAAGCCCTAACTATTCACACCCAATGCTTAGAGTTGAAGACGGAAGAATAATACCTTGATGGATAAGAAGAAAAGCGAGCAGAGAGGAAGAAGATGCAAAGCGTGGACGATCTTTGGCGTGGACGATCTTTGGCGTGCGTGGGAGAAGAGATCGTAAATTTGGTGGAAGCGTTGGCTGCATGTTGGTTGACATGGGTAAGTGGTATTCAATTCATGTTTTGTGGATGGGTAAGTTGCTAGCGTGTGAGGAGAGCTTTCCGTGGGTTGAATTCACATGATTCTAGCGTGAATTCAACCCCTCGATAATGAAGGGATTGAATCTATGTTGAATTCAACCCATGCATTTTTTATACCAAACAATGAATTGAATTCAATCCATGATTGAATTCAATTGAACCTTCCAACAGGGTGTAAAACTTAACTTGGCGCTCAAATGGAATGTATTTCTTCTTTAAATTCTACAAACCGACCCTAACTTAATTATTGTAGTGTTATGTTTGATTATTCTTCTTTAAAATACTCAAATCTAGTTTAGGCGGTAATGATAGATATTTTTAACTTTTTTTTATAAAATTGAATAATATTTAATTGCATTTTTTTATTTTTCAATAACTTGTGGTTAAGTTACGTAATTTAATTCAGATAAGAATAATAAAGTAGTTTAATAAATGATCTAGATCAATAGATCAAAATCGGTGTGAAAATAAATCATGATCAGTGTAGATCGGATCTATATCAGGTTTGTGATGGAGAAGTCCGATATAGAAACTATATATAAAGATTAAGGTCTCTTGCAATTGTTTATATCAATCGTAAGTATAAGGATTCTCTAACTCGTTAAGAGAATTTACGCTTTGAGAAAATTGTAGAAAGACGTTGATCGTGCTCCATTGAGAAGTTCCGGTGAAGACGACAGTAGATTCTTGCTCGTTTTGACTTCGGAAAGCACACTTAAAATTGTGGAACTGAAATCAAGTATTTTTCATTTTTTCTCGTTTCTTGCCCTTTCACGTTCAATTCGAAATATGCTATTAAAGTATCGTTGTATATTACAGATAAATTTTATTATTAATAAAAAAATGATTACTTTAAAATGCTATTATAAGAAGAGTGAATTGAGTATTTAAATTTTAAAATTATTCAATTTAAATGTTTTAAACTTGAATTTTATATAATGAAAACACAAATTTGTACATGTGTATGATAATAAAATGCCTATGAGATTTTTGTTGAGTACATAATTAATTGCTCTCTACATTTTTATATTTAATAAAAATCGCTTCCCTAATCTTCTCAATTTCCAGCTTAAGTTGCAATTCGAAAAACTAATTGTTAGAATATATTTTATATATTCTTTGTTTGGTTTTGGCATTTTTAAATTGGACATATAAAATATGGAGTTTGTGCTTTATTAGAACTCCTTATTTGATTTTAAAAAGGAATCTATGAGATACATGTGATAAGGATGAAATCCTTCTTGAAGATTACCCATACATGTGTGTATCTTCTTATTATAGAATGTGTCTTATTTGAGATTGGGTATTGAAGATTGCATTCTTTTGAGATTAGATAATGCTTGGGATTTGAATTGGAAATATAATTCCAATAAGCAATTATTTTCGGTGGTGATAGCCTTCCTATTTCGGTGTTGATAGTCTTCTTGATTTTGTCCTTATTTTGAAAAGGATTATTCATAAGAAAATCTAGAAGATTGCGTGAATAGTGTGGGCTTGGGAGATTGTCTCTATGGCTGACGTGTAGGGCATCATTATTGATCAATGTGTATGTGTGCGTGGGAAATGGTTCATGTTTTAATCTACCTGATGGAAGTTTTGGTTCTTTGCCTATTGAGCATTGTTGACTTTGAGAAATCTGCGTATGTCTTATCTTTTGGTGAATCAAAAGGATTGCTGCAAGTCTTTATGTGAATTAAAGGGATTGCCGCATGAGTCTTGAGGGTGAATCAAGTGTTTTATGGTTTTATGGAAAGATAACATGGTGTGGCTTTTATTGTTGAGCATCTACGGTGATGTCATCCAAGTAGCGTGAGCGACTTGTGGGGATGCAGCTGTGTTAGTTATCTTTGTCTTTGGAATTTATGTGGATTACATCACTTGGGCTGAATAGTTTTGTGCTGCGTTTTCTTTGATGTGTTGTCGTGATTAGCTCAGTGTTATTGCAACAACTTTCAGATCTATTTCAGTGAAGCTGAACTTATCGGGAAGTTGTTCTTGTCTATCTCAAGTGTATTTTAGTTTTCGCTCTTTATTATTTTAATAACTTGAGTTGTTCCTTTAATTATCTTTATTATTAAATAATGTTGAGAAAATCCTCTGTTGAGGTTAGTACGAGGTAGTCGTACTATTGGGTGTGAATTCTTTCACGGGAAGTAAGGTTGAGAGATAGTGCTAAGGGTTGAGTGGTGTCGGCTCGGTAAAGCCTTGGGTTAAACTATTGTACTTGGTGAAAGTGATTAAAATTGGGTGAGGGCCCCATGAGGCGTAGGCAAGGTGTCTTGACTGCGTTACAAATGTCGGTGTCTTTACTATTTTGTGTTTGTGTGATTTATAGTCTGCGAAATTATTAATCACTTGATTTTTCAATTGGTATCGAGCGAGGTCACCGATTGAACTTGGTAGCAAGTTAGTGCAGATCCTAGATTATGAACATGGCTACGAGAGAAGGTGAGCGGAAGGCGGAAGAATTGATGTCATGAATGTCGGGGTTTGGACATCTTCAATCCGAATGCGCTAATACATTGAAGAAACAAAGAAGAAAGTCTTTCACAACCACAGGTGAAAATGATTATGAAAGTGAAAAAAAGTTGTGAAGAATGGCGCTTTAGTTACATTATACAGCAAAAATCCGATTATTTGTTTAACGATGGCAATGAGAAGGAAGTAATCTGAGGCGAAAAGTGAGTAAATCTGGAAATTTTGGGAAAAATGCAAATGATTCACTCGAAGCTCAATCTCGATTATGACGATGATGGAAGTGGGTCAGTGATAAAATGGAGAACATCTATGAGGCTTATGAATTAATGTACGGAAAATGGGTGAAAATATGTAGAAAGAATGAAAGATTGAAGGAAGAGAATCTCCATGAAGAACACTATCCAAGAGTTAGAAAGAAATTTAATGTTGATTTGGATGAGCTTGGTGAAGCTAGAATGAAATTGGTGAGTCTTGAAAAGGGATTGAGGATGTTGAATGGAGCACCAAAACTTGATAAGTTGATAGAAGCTGGTAAGGTTAAAGGAAACTTGAAGGCATAGGCTATAAAGGTGAGTGTTCAAAAGTTAATGAAGAAAATTTGAAATGTCGGATCAGCCCAAGTAGAAGCAGAAAAAGAGTGATAGATTTATACCTACATGTCATTTTGTGGAGTCATTGGACATATAAGGCCAAGATGTTATCGATTATTACAATTGATATTTCAAAGGGCCAAAATCGAAAATATAGGCGTTCTCCATTAAGTTTCCAGCAACATCCCATGGTATCGAAGCGAGCTTGGATTAGAAAGGGTCGATCTGAAGCACAAAATGTAGTGAAGGAAAACCAGAAAATGCCCAGATTTGCGATTAATTCTTTATTAAGGAAGTAATCGCAAAACCGAGAGAAATTCGATTACTTGAGATGATGATGCGGCGAGAATCACTAGATGACAATCAAAATCGAGGGTCTTCATCTCGAATCCGAAGAAACCATCCAGTAGAAAATGTTATGGGGAATGTGAGCGAAAGAAGTAAAACAAAAGAAAGAAAAAGGGTTGATTATCAAGAACTTACAGGAAACTCGTATTATACATCTTCATTCGAGCCAAAGAAAAACGCCAGGTTTGAGATTCTTTGAAGAGCACATGGACAATGTGATTTACATTTTTGAAGTATTCTTTTGTTGTAAACAAAAAAGAAAAGAAAAGAAAAGATTTGTCTTTTTTTAGTTCTTTAGTTTTATGTTACTATTGACGTCTTATTTTTTAGTAGTTTTCTTAGTGACTTTTATTTGGCTCTACCGAAGGCTCTTCGGCTCTCTCATCGGTATGGAACTTATCTCTCTCTCTTTCGGGCATAACTCTCAGTGTTTTGAATGGTGGTTAATTGTCATATTGGTGTGTTTATGATTCTTCCGCTGTATCTATTGGTGATTATTATGATCATGTTTTTGTCCCAAGGAGGAGACATCACAGTGTTTATGGTGAATGTTGCATAGGGGGAGATTTCAAGATATATATGTGACTGTATGTCTTGCTTTTTGGCATCTTTTTGTCCCAAGGGGGAGAAATTTGGATGATTGTTGTTCTTTGAAACTTGATGTTTGATGAAGGAGGAGCATTGTGAATCTCATCTTTATATGTCCAAATATGATTATTTATGTGGAGTGCTAGAGTTGTGACAAAAATGCCAAAAAGGGGGAGATTGTTATAATATATTTTATATATTCTTTGTTTGGTTTTGGCATTTTTAAATTGGACATTTAAAATATAGAGTTTGTGCTTTATTAGAACTCCTTATTTGATTTTAAAAAGGAATCTATGAGATACATGTGATAAGGATGAAATCATTCTTGAAGATTACCCATACATGTGTGTATCTTCTTATTATAGAATGTGTCTTATTTGAGATTGGGTATTGAAGATTGCATTCTTTTGAGATTAGATAATGCTTGGGATTTGAATTGGAAATATAATTCCAATAAGCAATTATTTTCGGTGGTGATAGCCTTCCTATTTCGGTGTTGATAGTCTTCTTGATTTTGTCCTTATTTTGAAAAGGATTATTCCCAGGAAAATCTAGAAGATTGCGTGAATAGTGTGGGCTTGGGAGATTGTCTCTATGGCTAACGTGTAGGGCATCATTATTGATCAATGTGTATGTGTGCGTGGGGAAATGGTTTAGTGTTTTTAACCTACACAGTGGAAGTTTTGGTTGCTACACTATTGAACATTGTTGACTTTGAGAAATCTGCGCATGTCTTATCTTTTTGGTGAATAAAAAGGATTCTTTGCAAGTCTTTATGTGAATTAAAGGGATTCTTTAAGTCTTGAGGTGAATCAAGTGTTTTATGGTTTTATGGAAAGATAACATGGTGTGGCTTTTATTGTTGAGCATTTACTGGTGATGTCATCCAAGTAGCGTGAGCGACTTGTGGGGATCGACTGTGTTAGTTATCTTTGTCTTGGAATTTATGTAGATTACATCACTTGGGTTTGAATAGTTTTGTCTTTGCGTTTTCTTTGATGTGTTGTCGTGATTGGCTCGGTGTTATTGTAACAACTTTCGGATCTATTTCGGTGAAGTTTGAACTTATCGGGAAGTTGTTCTTGTCTATCTCAAGTGTATTTTAGTTTTCGCTATTTATTATTTTAATCACTTGAGTTGTTCCTTTAATTATCTTTATTATTAAATCTTGTTGAGAAAATCCTCTGTTGAGGTTAGTGCGAGGTAGTCGTCTTATTGGGTGTAATTCTTTCACGGGAAGTAAGGTTGAGAGATAGTCTTTAAGGGTTGAGTGGTGTCGACCAAGAAAGTTCTTGTTAAGCTATTATCTTGATGAAAGTGATTAAAATTTGAGTAAAGGTCCATGAGACGTAAGCGAGTGTCTTGAATCTGCGTTCTAAACGTCGATATCTTTACTATTTTATATTTGTGTGATTTATAGTCTGCGAAATTATTAATCACCTCGGTTTTTCACTAATAATCCTCCAATCCTCCGGCAATTTGCACTAAAATGACTCCTTCTTTGTTGTCTAGTCACGACGAACCAGAGAACCTCAATGAGTCAAAAGCTGCTGACGGAGAATATCACATCAAATCTCGACCCATTCACACAAATTCCACCGGTTCACCTTCAGTCTTTAGAAGATTCTCAAACTCCTTTATTGCTCGCAAACAAAATTGACACGTATCGTCCATGTGTTCCCCCCAAACTTGAGAGAAAATGGTAACCACAAATTGATCGCTTCCTCTTTATAAATTATTTGACATTATGATATGCCGCCTAATTTTTCAAATGTCAGATGCAACTAATAAACGTGTTGGGCACATAGTTTTGGTTATAGAATCAACCCACAAGCCATCAGACCTTTTCGTCTTCTCCGAAGGCAACTCCTCACAGTGTCTTCTGCCATTTTTGTTCCAACTTCCAACAGTTTATTGAGATTTGACAACTTTATTATAAGGGTATGGAGTTCGCGTTCAAGGAGGTTTTCCTTTTTTTTTTTTTTTTTTATCTTTTCTTCCTTTTGCAAGTAATGTGGCGCATTATGAGTACTGAAAGGGGTCACCTTTATCTCGAGTTATCACCTCCATCGGTCTTCCTGAGAAAATGGTTGGACTTCACATAGGTTTAGAAGCTTAGATATGTCACATTTCTTTGCTTTAATAACAGTGTAAAAGTAAGAACAAAAGAATAAAAAAGATTGCTTTCCTTTTATTAGCTGTTCTTCCCTTTTCCGTGGGTTAAAAATCAATTATTTCATTTCTTTGTTATGATAGTAAAAGGATTCAAATCAAATGAATATATTAACCTCAAATATCGATGTAAATTTTAATTTAAATACATACATAGATAAATTAATTAAATTTAAATTACTATAATTAAAGGAAGGTCATTAATATACACATCATTCTCTTTGTATTTTTTTCAAAAAAGATGTTTTGATCTGAATCTATATCACCTTTTGATCACAAAGATAAAATTTTACTAAAATTTCTATTAAATTTAATTAAGTTTGAAATTAATTTAACTTAAACGTGAGTTTGTATGTATTAAATTTAATTTTAATTTTAAAATAATTTATTATTATCCATGTGTTTATATAAAAATAATTTTTATAAAAAAGAAGATCAATAATGACTTTAATAAAATATTAAAAGTCTAAAAATGAATTTGTACCCACTTAGGAATTATAAACCCATAATAGCATTTTGAATCGATTAGACTATTTAAGTAATAACTAAATAAAATAATGCGAATTTAAACTCAAAGTTGTCTTAATCTGATATGAATATGATAGTTTCACTCAATAATTACTTCTAGCTACCTGTATGATTCCTTATTGCCCAAGTTGCGCGTGAGTGGGAAGAAGACACGAATATATCAATATCTAAGTAATGTGCAACATATTAATGCAAGGTGAGATCAATCATTAAGACTTAGGTTCTCTGCATGTTTGCTTTCCAAGTTATTCCGCTTACAATAGCAATTTGCTATTATTAGAATTGTAAAATAGTAAGTAATAAGATGTCGACTTGATTGCCTTCCAAACTTCCCACATTCACGTTTGAGCTCTATTGCCACTACAGCTCATATCCAGAGACTATAACGTTAATTCACCAAACTAGTCATCCTATCATTAATGTATATATAATATTAGTTTTTTAACAAATCAAAAGCTAATTACAAATTTTTATTAAATTAACCGATCAACTTGTCATTAAACACCACTTTTAGAATATAAAATTTTGATAATGAGTAATTGACGATATACTTTAAATGGAAAAAGGAGAAAATAATTCTCCCGTTTCTACCAATTTTAATTGTCTATTTATTCTTCAACAATATGGACATAATCACATTATTGAATGTTGAAAGTTGTGGGGAATTATTTGTGATATCTTTTATTTGTTGCCTATAAAGAAGAAAGCTTATGTTTAAAAATTGAACTGATTTGTACAATTCATTCATAAAAATCTTATAACGATTAAATTATCGATTTAGTTTTCAATTTTTAAGTTTGATTTACTTTATCAATCTTTTATTGTTAAAAACATCGATCAATTTATGAATCAATCGATTGATTTTCATAAACTAATTGACTTTTATAAATTGAAATAAACTTTATTTGTCGTTTAACAATATTTAGATTTTATGATGATCGATAACGATTAAACTTTGTAATTCTATACTTTTTGTTTTATCGATATAACTTCTGAAATATTTTTAAAATATTAAAATAACATAATTAAATTATTTGTTTTTGAAGATTGGAAATAATCAATGATTAAAAATCAAACCAATTTGGCCAATTTAATTGTAAAATTCTTAACTTTTTGTTTTAATTTACTTTAGTAACTTTTATTGTTAAAACTCAACTAATTTATTAATTAATAAGTCAATTTTATAAATCATTAAATTATTATAAACTAAAATAAATAAATAATATTTTAAAAATATTTTTCGATTAAATTTTAAATTTTATAATCTCTTTTAATCATATTTTAAAATTTTTAATTTTATACACCCAATTTCGATCTATGTTTTAGAAAATTTGAAATAACTTAGTTTGCTCTAACGATTGGTCTTGAAGATCCTTAAGATTATGTAATAATGAGAAGATTTTGTAAGATTATGGTCAAATAAAGTAGTACTAAACTACTGTGTACCGAAAGCTTTTAGCCTTTAGGATCTTTGCAGATAGCCTACTACCACTTACTTTTAAGATTATGATAGAATATTTCGCTTTGTTAGATTGAATGATTATATATATATATGCAGGTTAAAGAAATTTTGAAATTTAGATCAAAAAAAAAAAAACCAAATGATCTTTGAATAAAATCTGATGCATATCTTTTAGCGGAAAAAAAAAAAACAGGAAAAGGGTTTTTTTAATTTAATTACACATATTTCAGATTACATCAGATTGCTTGAGTTGTAAGCAAACATGGACATAGACAGAAAGCATTAGATTAGGCAAATGGGGACCATTGGTGACGAGTTAGCTCACTTGCTAACCTTATACAGGAAGCAAGAGGTAAGTGGTGAAAATAAGATAATGCTTAAAAACAACAAAGGTTATTTTGTTACTTTTCTTTTGATTGATTTACGTAGGACCCAAGCACTCGATTCCCTTTGACCAATTAATAAAGATCTAAAGCTTGGTTCATATTTTATTATTTTATTTTATAAAAAAATATCAAGTTTTATCTTGATTATATTAGTAGTTTAGGTGTAAGTTTTCCAAAAGGATGGTTTAATTGATGGATTAAATTTATAAAAATAATTTACAAAATTATAAATTTGAGTAATAATAGAAAAGATTATAGTTTACATAAAACTTAAAAATAATTTACAAAATAAAGACATATAAAAGTATTAAAATGTTAGTTAAATAGAATTTATTATTTGAATTTCTAGTTGTTCATTTATTTGTCAAGTAATTTATTTAAGATATATAATTTATAATTTGTTACATACATACATACATACATATATATTATTTAATATCTACTCAAAAGTAAAAACTACAAATTCTATCCTTATAAAAAGAAAATAGACCTTTCAAAATGTTGGACTGAATAATTGATGAAAATAATTGAACCATAAATGCAATATGCAAACCACACAACTTCCAACTCTTTGAAAACTGTGCAATATACAGATCACACAATGGAGTCAACCATTTCCATCTCTTTGAAAAGAAGATGCAATGCCCCCTCTCTATGAATTGCCAACATTCATGTTCGTGAAATCGGCTAAATAATCTTCTTTCTGCTTCATCAAGATTCCCAAATCCCTAATCCCTAATCCCTAATCTCCAATCATGTTTATTAGTTAAACAGCTTGTGGACGTGATGCCCTTTATTATTGTCCTTTGTTGTTGCTTAATTAGAGTTCTCTTATCACCTTTGGACACGATTGCTCCATCAGATAAAACAAAGACAAGACCCCAATAATTTGGGGGATATGTATGAACACATCAACCTATAATGGAGTGGCTTAGCCTTTTCATGTACATTTTTTATCGACTTCAACAAGTGCCCTTCAAGTCTAAAACCCGCAAACCTAAGATTTGGCATCACCTAAACTCATAGGAGACAAAAGGCTGTTTGCATATAGTTAGGTTAATTTGGCCTCCATGCAAGTGGCAGATATGGCATTAGCAGCATTCAACTTTGGCTGTGGTCCTAAGCTGGATACCGACGACTAGTGGCCAAAACGAATAGCACAGTAATCTTCTCCCACGTGTCGTGGAACCCCACAAGTTTGGAGGTTTAGGGTTCAGCTTTTAATGCGTTTTAGTCGCTGGCCAGTTCATTCTTTTTTTTCAATGTCTCGTTTTTTTGACCTGGAGACTTTTCGAGGCTTCGAGCTGGTCTTACGCGTGTCAGTTTTCTCGAGCCATGTGTAGGCCCTTTTCAAGTATGCTTGATGGTAATGAGGTGGAACGACTTGCCGTCGTTTTATGACGAGACTTTTTGAGTCCAAGGACGATAATTTTTCTTAGTGGGAATCGACCAACGACTTCATTTGCATTACCTGCAACGAAGCTTGGACAAGAACTATGTGATTTAGATCTTAGATGTGGTGGAAGCTTCACGATTCAGCTACATTTCGCTGTGCTGCAGAAGGAAGCAACCAAATTGGAGCCAGTTATCCTTCCAACGTTTGCATGCATTGACTAGTTTATAAGATTCTCACAGAATGAACAATTACGTTTTTTGATTTGGTTTCATTAAAAGTCCCTGAACCCTTTTTAATCTTCTGCAGATAGTAAAGTTTCAACAACGGGTGGTTTTGTTCAAACTCTACCAAAAGCCTTTCAACTTAAGAATTTCAATAGCTGATTTGTCAACTTATTTATTTAAAACGTTTTACAGATTATTATATGTAATATGATAATTTATCAAATATACAATTGAAAAAGTTATTATTATAAATTTATTAATTAAAAATTAAAATGGATAAAATTGTAATCACAAACTTGGTAAAAATCATAAAATTAAGAGTATTTATTTATATGAAATTGAGAATTTATTTAATACACACTTTAAAAATAGGATGGAGAATTTTTTAACAGTCAAATATTGTAAAATTAGGATTATTTATTTAAGTGTCATTATCTCAATTCTTTTTAAAACTTACAAGTAGAATTATGAAATGAGTTATATACAAAATATGACTCATAATTCATTGCCTTAAAATTTTAGGTTAGAAATATAATATACTAATTGTTGTAGACCTATAAAGATTGGATTTGATTTCTCCTCTCAAAACCTTCATTGGCATGAGAATTAGATTGGCGAAATTCGATGAAAAGTGATTCAATGGCTTCGCATAAGCTAACGATTACGGGAGAGCTAGTCTAATACTGTATGAAACTATCTATTTATGAGGTCCTAACTCATTATCTTAAGGTTTTGAATTGATATATAACATCCTAGTTGTTTTTACCAAATATAATGTGGTTTTGTCGTTGACAAGTTTTCTCTGTCTTGTCGTTGACAAGTAGTGTTTTTTTTCGAACTTTCTTACGCTTGTGTTTCGCTAGCCTTTCTTCTTTGTTTCAATGGAGTCTGAGGAGATAAACAAGCTTAATGCAAAATGCCACCAAATGACCATTGAAGAACCAGATGAAGAAGGGGTGGTCATTGAGGTAGGGGATCTCGAGGGAGCAATAGATGTTCGCTGGAGTTTGGTGGGTATTTTTTTAACGAAGAAACCTATTCATGCGCAGTTGATGAAGGATACATTGGCATCACTATGGCGTCCTGTGATGGGGGTGTATATTAAGGATATTGATCCGAACAGATTTATTTTTCAGTTCTTCCATGAAAGGGATATGCAAAGGGTTCTTGAGGATGGTCCATGAACATTTGACAACGAACTCTTACTGCTCAAACAATTATGTTCGACTGATCAACCGGAAACTATGATTTTGTATAAGATGGAATTTTGGGTGTAGGTTCACAAACTCCCGATTGGGTTTATGTATGAAAAGGTTGCCCAGACAATCGGGAATTTTCTAGGTGAATTTGTCAAATCTGATCCAAACAATTTCATTGGCATTTGGCATAACTACATGTGCATTAGAGTGGCGGTGGATCTAAACAAGGTTATTAAGCATGAGATGAAGATAAAGCGGCAAGGAGGGGAATGGGTCATGTTAAGCTTCAAGTATGAGAGATTACCTGTGGTATGTTTCGTTTGTGGTCTGTTAGGCCATACTGAAAAGTTTTGCCAGGTTGTTTAAAATTCAGCTGAAGGAAATGTTCCACGGAAATTTCATGAATCTATTCGGGCAAGTATGAGGCGGTCACAAATTTCGATGGGAAGTCAGTGGCTCCGTGATCTACCACCGCGAGCTAGAGCTTCGGGAAGTATGGGATAGACGATGACGGAGGCTATGGCTGTCGATCAACCCGATTTTGAAAGGTGCGCAAATCCAGGAAATCACACGGTTAGTGGAGATCATGATCTTGGTTTAAATGCCGAGATTGCAGCTGGATACGGGAAAGGAAAGGAGATCGTGGAGTTTTCTAGTGAAAGGGAGAAGATTGCGACTTTTAAAGGGGATGAGGATGGAGTGATTTTATTGGATTTAAAACGAAGACATATGGTGGAGCATCGGGGATTGGTGGAGGATGGGTTTGAGCAGGGCCATTTGTCTTCTGCTATTGTGGACTCAAAAAATGGACCGTCGGCGGGACCTATGGATCAGACCCGCCAGTCCTCATGAGTTGCATAAGTTGGAATTGTCGTGGGATGGGTAACCCACGAGCAATTCGTATTCTTCGGGACATGGTTTCCGTTAAAAAACCCAAAATGCTTTTCCTTATAGAGACCATATGTAGTAGGGAAAAGCTGGATCGTATAAAACTTTTGTTGGGCTTTGAAGGCCTGTTTAGTGTCGAGCCCAATGGTCATAGTGGGGCCTTAGCACTGTTCTGAAAGAGGAAGAACGATGTGCGTCTACTGGGTTTCTCTCGGTGACACATAGATGTTGAAATCAGTACAGAAGGAAGGGATGGTTGGCGCCTTACTGGGTTCTATGGAGAACCAAACCGTAATCGAAGAGAGGTGGGATGGAGCTTGCTCCGTAGTCTCGCATGTAAATCAAACTTGGCCTGGGTTATTATTGGGGATTTCAATGACATCCTACACCAATTGGAAAAACGAGGTGGAAACCCTCAGCCCGGTCGTCTAATTCGGGGCTTTCAAGCTGCAATCACGGATTGCCACTTAATTGACTTAGGGATGCATGGATATGGTTTTACTTGGTTTCGAGGCAACGATCATGAGAATCAGATTGAGGAACAACTCGATCCGGTGTTGGCTTGCGATCGATGGATTCGAATGTTTCCTTATTATAAGGTGAGTAATTTGGAGATCACCTCGTCTAATCATTCTTCGATATTTCTGGAACCTATTGCAGTGTCAATTCGGGTGGGTGTTTAAAGCTTCAAATTCGAAAATGCGTGGTTAAGGGATTCCAGGTTTCTGTCAGTTGTCGAAGATGTCTGGAAACAAAATGAGGGGTTTTCTTTGCGAGATAAGCTGAAAGCTTGTAGTGATTCTCCAACAATTTGGGGCAAGGAGATAACAGACCATTTTCGGGAGAAACTCATGAATCTCAAGGCTGATATGAAGAGAGCTCGAAGAGGAGATGATGGTTTGCCTGAGGCTGATTTCCGTGGATTTCAAGAGCAATATCATGAAACTCTTAGACAACAGGAGATATTTTGGAGACAAAGGGCAAAAATGTTATGGCTTCAAGATGGGGATTCGAATTCCAAATTGTTTCATGCTGTTGCTTCTAAGAGGCAGAGGAAAAATTATATTACACAGCTGAAAGATCAAGCAGGGGTGATTCGAGATTGGACTTTTGGATTGGGTGATATTGTGGTGGAATATTTTAAGGATCTTTATACGACTACTCGGGCAAGCACAGGTACTGTGGCTGCAACTCTGTCCCCGTCTGTTACTCAAGCACACAATGAGTTGTTATTAAAACCTTATACAACAGAGGAGGTAAAAGGGGCAGTATTTAGTCTTCACCCGGATAAAGCTCCGGGAATGGATGGGATGAATGCTGCGTTTTATCATAATTGTTGGCACATCATAGGGGAGGATGTCATACGGGATTGTCTGTATTTTCTCCACAATTGTTATTTACCTGACGACTTGACTAAGACATCGATTGTTCTAATACCAAAGAAGAATTCGCCAGAGACACTAGCAGACTTGAGGCCTATAGCTTTATGTAACACTCTGTATAAAGTAGTCACGAAGATGATTGCTAGTCGCTTGAAGACAATCCTTCCAGCCTTGATTTCGAAAAATCAAAGTGCTTTCGTTCCTCATAGACTTAGCCTTTGTTTGGATGCTTAATTACACTAGGGAAAAGAAAGGAAAGGAAATCTTGCATTTTCCTGGTGGGAAAGGGAGGGAAATTGCAAGATAAGAATAAAAATGGCCCAAATTTTCCTTCCATTCCTCTCAATTCTCTCTCTTATTCTTGTCCAAACAATGGAAAGGAAGAGAAATACAATTTATTTTCCTTTCTCTTCTCTTGGTTTCCCTCCATCCAAACAAAGGCTTATATCAGATAATTTCCTTGTGGCCTATGAGATTAATCATTATCTGAAGAGAAAGACTCAGGGGGTGGAAGGCAAAGCAGCTCTTAAGTTGGACATGAGCAAGGTATATGACAGGATTGAATGGCACTACCTGGAAGAAGTACTAATCCGGATGGGGTTTCATATACAATGGGTCCGATTGATCAAAATGTGCGTTTGTTCGGTTCAGTATTATGTGCCGCATGATGATAAAATGCTTGGATCTATTCTTCCAGAGCGAGGGCTGAGGCAAGGCGACCCTCTGTCGCCCTATTTATTTATTTTATATGTGAAGGGACTGCCATCGATGATCCGATGAGAGTCAAGGTATTATTCATGGCTGTAGAGTTGCTACTAGAGTACCTGCTGTATCACATCTTTTCTTTGCCGATGATAGCTATATCTTTTTCTCTGCATATCTTCGAGAAGCTGAAGCAATTCGAGAGATCTTACACATCTATGAGTTGGACTCGGTTCAACTAGTGAACTTCAACAAGTCCTCTATTATATTTAGCTCTAATATTCCAATCCAGCAGATAAATCTTATTTCTTCTTATCTGTCTGTGGAAGTGGGCACTACGGAAACGACTTATTTGGGGTTACCCTCTCTTATTGGACGAAATAAGAAGGACATTTTTTCCTTTATTGAAAAGAAACTGTTGAAATGTGAACATGGGTGGAATCGGAAGGAAATGTTGTTGAAGTCTGTTGCTCGATCTCTTCCGAACTATGCCATGATTGTTTTTAGATTGCCGGTGGGTGTTTGTAAGAAAGTTGAGACGGTGCTTAATTCTTTTTGGTGGGGTACGAATTTACAACAAAGGCGCGATATTGCTTGGATGACGTGGGAGAAAATGTGTTGGCCGAAACATCTGGAGGGTATGGGTTTTCGAACTTTTTACGACTTCAATACTGCTTTGCTTGGGAAACAGTTTTGGCGCTTATTGGCTGATACTTCTTCGCTAGTTGCTAGAGTTCTTAAAGTGTGTTATTTTTCACGAAGCACAATATGGGACGCAAAAAGAGGTACTAACCCTGGCTATACTTGGAGCAGTATTTTCTCTAGCATAAAATTTATCAAACAGGGATGCAGGAAACTAGTTGGGGATGGGAGTACAATCAGTGTTTGTTCAAATCCTTGGTTACCAGATGTGGAGAACCCTTATGTCACTTTAGCTTTGGATGACGCTTGGCGATATAGCAGAGTATCGGATTTGATTCTACACGACCTTAACCAATGGAATTTGTCTTTTATCTCAGCCATATTTAATGAGCGAGATAGAGATTTAATTCTCCAGATTCCACTGAGCTTATATCAAAACATTGATGATTAGGTTTAGGCTTTGGATAGGAAAGGAGTATACTCAGTTAAAAGTGCTTATCGTCATATTCACGTCGCCCTTCCAGGTTTGAATCAGATCCTTCCTTCTCCTATTTGGAAGCAGTTTTGGTCTCTGAACATTCTTGCTAAGATTAAAAATTTCTTTTGGCGTTCGTTAAATGCTTGTCTACCAGTTCGTGCTATTCTAGTCAATAAAGGAATGGATATGTCATCTGTGTGTCCTATTTGTGGTATTGGGTTTGAATTGGTCTCACATATCTTATTTGAGTGCTATCGTGTTAGGGAGGTGTGGTCTCTTTCACAGCTGGGTTTTTTCCATCCCATCGATGTTGTCTTACCTGATTGGTTTTCTTTTGTTGCGCATAACTTTTCTGATGATGACCAGTGTTTAGCTGTATCTATATGTTGGGCATTGTGGAAGAATAGGAATGATTTGGTTTGGAAGGGACTTCAACATTCAGCCCAAGCTAATTTGTTTTTGGCTCGCTCGATGTTGAGGAACTGGAATAGTGCTAGAAGCGGCCTTTCTGCAAGGGAGTGTAATACTAGAGTGACTCCTATTGTGTGACAGAAACCACCAGTTGCATTCATTAAAATCAATACAGATGCAGCTATTTTCAAAGAGGGAAGGAAGACTGGCACTGGTTTTGTTGTTAGGAATAGTAACAGTGATTGCCTAGCAGCAGGAGGTAATGTTTTTCCAGGGATTTTGAATTCGTCGACAACAGAGGCTATGGGGATTCGTGAAACTTTAAGTTGGGTTAAAAAACAAAAGTTACACTCAGTTATTATAGAATCGGATTCACAGTTGGTCATTTAAAGTCTTCTTTCGAATAGTCGCAATCGGTCAGAAGTTAATTTTACTGTTAATGATTGCTTATTTCTTTCTCATTCCATTAATGATGTTCATTTTGATTATTGTAAAAGATCTGCGAACTATGCAGCTCACATTCTTACGAGAAATGCTAGTTCTATGACAAGTCTTGTTTACTGGGATTTATCCTTTCCTGCTTGTATTGCGTCAACTTTAGCTGCGGACAATTGTTCTTAATAAAGTTTTTCAGTTGGAGTTAAAAAAAAAAAAAATCCTAGTTTTTATATTAACTCGCTTAAATCCGGTCCAATTATCCCTCTAAGCCCCCTTAAAACCCTTCAATTCTCCTACGTCCATAACCAATTGCCACAGCTACGCTGAAGCATTGTCAAGCAACAATTAGTGGCCGCTGTTGCTGACAACCCCATGATTTAAGGCTCTACCGTTGCTGAGGCCTGAGAGGAATTTGCTTTCATTGTTCTTAAATGGGCTCATAAACACAACCCCCTTCTTTAGAACTGCAATTTCGATTAGAACTACTTTTAAAGCTCTTCGGGTACTCTTTTATTTTCTTTTCATTCGTTGGTCTCTCTGGTTTCTCATTGTCCTGCAGTCATCATCAGGGCTTGGAATTTTCTTTATATCTTAAACTCTGCCCTCAACTCATGGTTACATTTTTCTAAGCGGACACGAAAAGACCATTTCTTTTAAACGACCTTCCGTAAGCAATAACGAGTAGGATATGTGTGCACTACGCAGGATCAGTTCCTCACGGAAGATGAAACGAAAGACACGAAAAGATCGTCATCTGATACCAAGACCACACGTCAAGACCTCTTCTTTTTCTGTAATTTTCCGTAATGAAGCAGAGAAGAAAACGAAAAGAATAGACCAAAGCTAACAGCCAGATTAGAAATATACATCCATCGATCTCTTGAAAGTTCAAGGATTGAATTTTTCGAGCATGTATTTGCAATATTATGACCTCTAATACATAAAAAGATTGGTTCTTTCACAATTGCAGAAGTAACAGTTGAATTGGTAGCATCAAACTCCAGATTTATTTGCATCCGAACAAAGTTTTCCATCACCAGATCATCATACAAATTCAGAACTTCCGCAGAATAATCAAATCCCAGTTCCTTACGCATTTCATTAATCTCATATAAATGCAAAATCTACATCGATACTATTCATACGTTCTCCTCATTTATACATGTAAACTACTGCAGAAGCTTTTTCTCTATTAAGCAAAGCCGACTAAATATGTAAAACGCTATAAACTTGATGCTACGAATGATCAAGAGACTACAACCCCATCTCTATTTCCCTCCATTAAACAAAACCTGGAAGGCCTAGGCTGAAAATTCCTTCTCCTGCTAAGGTCATGACTTGATGGTTTGATGATCTGCAAAAGGATGGCCCGGAAAGAATTTACCTTTTCAAGGGCAACCCGTTCCCTCTTGCTCGACGGCAAGTGGACCTTGAATCGACCGGGAAACCTCCTAAGATTCCTGTGCAGACTGCACCTGAACGATCCAGGATGTGTGGTCGGCGAACAGAGACAAGTCCTGGCTTGGTGTTGTGCGTTCGAGTTTGAATTGGAAAGTGGATTCCTAGAAGCCATTGGCATAAACAAAGTTTAGGATGCTCTTGAGAGATTTTCTATCTTTTGACGCAAACTCATGACAGGTTTGGCGTGTATAGGCGTTTTATAGTGTTCATAGACATTTTGGACCTTGAGTTTGATACAATTTATCAACATAATTACATCCTATAAATGCACCTGGTCAAGCTTGAATCTTTCATTTAGGCCGATTCATTGGAAAATCTAGTTATAACAAAAAGGACAGCTAGGCACATCAGTCAAATTATGTTGAAATTTTGGCTAATTAACATTTTCTACTTTAACACAATGTTGAAGGTAAATATTATCTAAAAATTTAATAATTCTTGTTTTATTTTTAAGTCTGTGAAGCTCCACGGAAGTCCTATCACAAAACGAGGACACGTAGAAGACAGAAATCTTAAAAACACGGGTATCTGATCAAGACTGCTCATCCAATACATAGCTCGCCATACACTTGGGGTTCAATTCAAACCCAACTGGTCACATGAGCTGAGTTGATCATGCGCATGGACGTGGTCGTCGGGGACAAGCTTCGATTTGTCTGGTTCTGAACTATGTTGCTACTTGTGGGTTACGCTTTCTACACAATTAAGTGAACATCTGTACGTATGGGACGAGAAGGGTAGGAAGTTGCTCAGAAGTTGCAGCGATGTTGATTGAAAGCTATTAAATTCGAAATATTTCTTTTCAAGTCGTTCCATTGATGGAAGATCGAGTTCCAACTCCTTAACATTGAAGCTTCCAACTCCTTAACATTGCAGCAAATCGTTTTATCTTCACCTTAATATGTTAAAACAAAAACCAGACAACATATTCCTTAATAATTTATAAATAAATAGCAATCAAATGAGTCATCCTTACAACGTTTTCCAGGTTTGTCGAGATTTTTTAGTACAGATGTTCTGATGGTACGAAGGCTAAGAATTAGCATAATTTACAAAGAAAAAAAGGAATAGCAAACATATGCTGCCTAAGGTATTTACTAGAACCAGGAGATAATCCTTGAAATGATCTCTCTTCACCAGTATTTTGTGCTCACTCCATAAACTGCTTAGTATATACACGGTGCCTTCGCTCTCTTGCATAGATTACCCAGAAGATCAAAGACAGCATTACAGCAGCAGATACCATGACTAGTCCTATGTAGATCCATTCCGTATATCGCCTCAGTTTTGGGCAGTACGAGTTGGTGATGTCTGTGAATGTCTGTCTGACAAATGCACAGTCTTGCAAATCTACCAAGAACGGACCATATCGGTATAAACCATAACTTATGTTCACTGCGGATGCCATCTGATTATACACGTCGGGAGTAAGACGACCGGTTGTCGTACATCTCCCAGATGCTGAAACCTGACAAATGTAACCCTTCCACACCTGATTGATTGAGATGGAATTGAGAGGGTGAGTTAGCTTGTCTTCCAAATGCAAGAAAGAGAGCAGGAATAGATATGTTAATGTATTTACTTACCTGGGATGCATTGCTCAAGTGAACTTCACCAGCAGCACATGGTCGATCAGTAAGGTCCTGATTGAAAGGGTTACAAAGAGAAGGCACAAGGGGACCAGATTGATTATAGTTTACCGGCGGTCCAACTACAGGTGGGAAATTTCTGTTGCTGATATTGGTGATGATCCCATCAACCACACCCACAAGTTGGAATGATACTATCTTTGTCCTCAGCAAGGTTTCTTGAGCAGTGGCATTGTCTACACATGGAATTATATCATCCATGGCCGTTTTTGCAGTCGGGTTCTGGACCCATTCGTCCATTGCAACACAGGTATCTGCAACCACACTGACATGTACAAACAAACATTTATTCTCATTTCAGAAAGTTTCAGATCCGATGGTTTAAACCATCACCTACAAACACATTCCAAATGCCTGCATACCATAGTGTACAATTAGAGAAAGACAAAGGAATGCTATTATTTTCAGATAGCCAATTGGCTTGTTAATGACATTGTTTGACCATAATAAATAAAAACAAAAGCAGGCCAATGTTCACAACTCATTAGCTTTGGCCTCTTTTCTGAACAAGCTCTGAACAAGATCAAATCAGCATTCCAAGCTCAGAAGTGAAAGATAGGCAAATATTTTACTATCTGAACAAGTTCTAAAAAATCATAAGGTATATTTGAAAATGCAGGTCCATAATTAAATAAATGCTATGAATTCTATACCCAAAAAGACCAAAAATAAGAACTTACTTGTGGAGTACAAGAAATACACCACATAAGACGAATGTACCGGCAACAAGTATCCATCCCAGGATCACAAGGCTGCAGTTTTATGGTAGTTAAAATAAAATTAGTGCTATTGTTGCTCATTTTAACTTGTTTAACGAAAAAGGGTAAAGAATCATATCACTCACAAGTACACAAGACACTGCATTCCGAGAATGGAGAATACTGCAAAGAATGTCATAGCATTGACAATAAGAGAAGTTTGTGATATTAAAAGATTTAGATGTTCCTACACAGAACAAAATATTGCAGAAAAAAAGAACTCACAAAATCCAAGAAGTGCTAATCCAAGCATCACAGCAGCAAGAATGATCAAAGCAACTCGCCTGCAAATACATCAGCATGTGTTGTCATATGCGCAGTCTGAAATGCTAAAAAGCAACTAATCCTAGAGACAAATTTGAAAGTTTTTGCTTACACAGTATCTAACACATCTTGAATGTCTCGTGAATTCTTCTCAGTGCGTGTAGAAAGTGTGTTACTAGAAGAGTTTATCTTTTTCTCTATATCATCAATCATTTTCTGGACATTTGGTGACAGAAAAACTGAATCGACGCCAACATTCTTAGCTGTGGCAAGATAAGCTGACACATTCCTGAGGTTTTCGGCAGTAACATGTGCCTTGCTCACAACGTACTCTAATGTACTTGTCGAAATACCGTGAAACTTCCCTTGACCGGAATAAAGAACACCACATCCCACCCTGATTGGAAATGTGACATTATTAAGTGAATGAATCAATCATTCAAACAGACAATGAGAAAGAGATGAAGGGTCACGAGAGAGATTCATTACATTGCGGCAATCGTGAAGAGAATGAGAAAAATGAGCGAGAGGGCATAGCAGAGTCGAGAATAACCATAAGGCTCCCTTCGACAGCAGCAATAACAGAGACAGATAAGGGATAAGCATAAACCAAAGAGCGCAAACCAGACTGCAGCAATGATAAAGAAGATAGCCCCCGAAAAACCCACAGACTGCAATATTGAAATGGTTATTAGTACAGGAAAGTCTGAATGATCAGGAAATCTGTAGAACATTTCACAATTATGGAAAGAAACAATTGAAGAACAAAAACCATACTTTCAGAAACAAAGATAAATGCCAATATGTATGGCCTAATTCATCAAGGATTAAAGCTGTAACTATTCACCTTTCTCAGCGATTAAAATGATAATGATAATGGTAATAATAGAACCAAGAGGACAGTATCGTTTAAAGAGGATTTCAAGTACAGCAGAAAACGATCGGGAAAACACGATTAACAACGAGCATCAGATGTACAATCTTGGGCCCATTGTACAAAAGGCAATTACTATTCAAAAGAACCAGCGAAAATATGTTCATTGTAAGCCTCACCATCCATCCAAAAGAAACAGAGCTAAAAAGGACAAAACTTGTAAACATTCTCCAACCAAAAAGAAGGAAACCCAGCGAAGAAAAATGTTTCAAATTGGTTAAAGTTGAAAAAATGTTTCAAACTTACAGCCGCGTAATGTTTATTGCTGATATTGTAGCCACCAGTGTAGAGTTTAAAATCATTTAAAGGGTCTCTCCTCCTTGTTCTCTCTGCAGCAAGTACAAGAGAAGATGAGTTCTCTTCTGCGAGATGCCTCCTTTTGTCCCATGACACCAACGGTTCATTCTCTTTCCCACCAAGGAAGGTCCCTGCAAAACCAGAGGAAGTTTATACACAAAAACACAAATAAAAATCAAAACTTTTCAACATAAACAACTCATAAGCCACCGCAACGAAAGGGGAAAGACGAAAACTTTACCCGAAAAACGTAGAGTATGAGGATGAAATGTCGCAGGGGTGGCACGAGTCGGCGTCGCGACGACAAAGAGGAAGAAAATAAAACCAAGAAGAAGAAACTGAAATGGGTTCGCCTTGCAACATAACATGGTTGGTGTTTTTTTTGGTTTCTGCAGTTCCTTCCCCTGTTTCTACGCTCTGCCTCAGGACAGGAGAGAGGAAAAAGGTGATGTGTTCCTATTCTGATAGTGTGTTATTATGATTTAGAGATTTTTGCTAATGAGAGAGAGATTTACTGTTAAGAAAGAGATTGATTTTATAAACACGTCGATCGAACTAATTATTTTCTGTTTCACCAAATATAAATACCCTTCATTTTGTTCCTGAATTGATGGAACTTTTGTCTTCCCCAGTTTCTTGGTTTTGTTCATTTTTCTTTTCGAGACCTTTTGCTCTCTTGTCTTGAGGGCATTTCAAGATGTGAATGTGTTAGTTGGTGGATTTGTTAAAATGACAGTACTATAACCAACTTGTAGTTTAACTACTTTTACATAGCCTTTTAACCCTATACAGCTAAAATTATAATTAAACTTGAACTAAAAGTCATTTTAGCTTTATTAATTTAATAGCTTTAGATTAGCTTCCATGTAACACCTTCAGAGAGTTTGGTAAGAAAATCTTTCTCAACATGGGTGGCAGGCGTAGATTACATGTTCTTGATATTCTCTTGCTTGTTCTAATGCACAATACAATATCTTTTTAAAACTACGTCGTATTGTGATGGAAAGATAATCTATTCATTTTTTTTCCTTTTAAATTGGATTTGACATATAAACAAGAAAAAGTGAAGTTATAAGCATTAAATACTAGCTTTTATGGCTACCTGGAGTATGAAAATATCCGTTTATATAACTGAATCGGCAATGGAGAGTCAATTTATATTGTACCGAGAACAGCATAGCTGTCTTTTGGCCTTTTCTCTATTTGAGTCAGGACCGTACCGACACATATGATACTAATTTTAAGATAGGAAATTAACAGCTGTAATTCTATTGTTATAAAGAAAATACGAAAACTTATAGTGCGTGTAACCGAGGAAGGTTTTGGTCTCAAAAGTCTAAATATTCTCTAATAACACATATTATACCATAGCAAGTGATGATTAATCAACACAGGATTACGGTCATCACCGAGTTGATATTTGTGATCGAGTTTGGTTTGGAAATTGGACGCCTCACACCAGGTGGTGTACAAATGCCGCGTCCCAGCTGTTTTTCATATTACCCAGAAAATGTTAACGTTCGGTCTGGTCCACAGCGTCCCCAGGTGTACATTTTGAAACCATACGTGTCTATACCTCCATGTTCACTGTATAATATATATATAGATTTGTCCTTTTGTGGCCTGCTTCCGTTTAGTTTATCATTATAGACTGTTCAGACTGGAAAGTTTGACCTGCTTTTGTGTTCTTTTATCCCTTTCTAACTTCTCCCTATTATAAACTTAGGACGATTTCACTTTGGCTTGGAAGTTTTAAATTTCTTTTCTATGCCTCAAATCGAGTTCTAAATACAATTAATACGATTTTAATGCTTTAAATTTAGACTAATTCCGATAGGGCCAAGGCAACCCTTTCGATGTAATTTGTGATCTCTACTTGGCAAATAGTAAAAGATTGAAATGCTTTGTTAGTATATGTTGGAATTATTAATTTTTCCAATGTACTAACTACGTAATACCTCAACAACACCCGGATATATGTTAGAAAGAGCTAACATATATGGCAGAGTTAAACTCTCGATTCAATGAATGGTGGTTGGAGCACTTGTCACCACAATATACCCAACATCTTATGTACATTGTGAAAAGTTCATTGATTTATTTATTAGGGTGGAAAAAATAGTTATTCCACCAAAATCCACATGGGAACGTGTTGGCCTTTGGTTTCATGATTTGTGATTTTGATGTTGATAAGTAATCATTGATATGCTTAAATAGCCATTCACAACAACGACATCTTATTATCTTTTGCTTTTCAAGTGTACTTGTTTAGGCTCATTGGGAAGAGACACGTACAGGTCCGGTGAGATTTAGGTTTTTTTTTTTAATTTTATCTTTTAATAATATTAATAAGAAGGAACTAATGCTTTTGACTTCTATAGCCTGATGATACGTGAGAACCACATAACGTTGTAACTCAATTAATTCTATGTCTGTAACGGTTCTAAAAGAAATGGAAAATATAAATTTTCGAAAGGAATATCTATAAATGTGCACAGATCATCACACAATAATTTCGTTGTTTGAATACTTCAATACTAATCTGTTTTTATCCAAAACTCAACGGCCAGCTAAAAAACTTTGAAATATTTAATTTAACCACATATCATCACACAATAATTGTTATTTATATTTTTCTTTTTTTTTTGGGTAAATAATAGAGCTAACAACTAGCTAGAGCTAATAATAGGATTAATATGCCGGGTGCGACTAACACCCATGCGATCATCATTGAGAGTTGGCATTACAACTTCCAGGGGCTGTTGAAAAACCACCATATCCAAAGACACCTTAGGTCTGATCCGAGCCATAGCATCAGCTGTAACGTTTCCCTCTCTATAAAAACGTGATGAAGCTTGACTTGCCAACAACGTGACATAAGCTCCCAAATGTTGCAGATGAGTGCATTGTCTGTACTCTCCTGATTATGGTTATTGAGCCGTTGAATCACCGACATGTTATCACTCTCAACCTCGACCTTATTGATGCCCAAACTCCAAGCGATTTGCAAGCCATCGAGTAGCCCCCGATTCGCATTAATGCAGAACAAATGCCAAGATTGTGAGCAAAACCGGCCAGCCACGAACCATTGGTGCTGCGTAAGACACCACCCGCAGCAGCAGCCCCAATCAATGGATTGACAGCGCCATCCACATTCAGCTTGGTCCATCCCGGCGCTGGAGGTTACCAGCAGACCTGCGTCGGAAGCACGACAGTCCTACGCCCCGATTTCATACTCGAATCTTTCACTTGCTTAGCCCACCCTTGTTCCTGAATTACGATAGCCTCCGGACCTGTACTAACACCTTCAAAATCAAAAGAATTGCGAGCTTTCCAATTTTTCTAACAAAGAATACCGAAACAAGTAGGTCAATCCCAATCCACATAGTCAATTCTAAAAGCATTACTAAGGTTATCAAACATCCAATCACTCATAGAACTAGTAAAGAACCTGTTAATCATAGTATGAGGTAGAACTTTAAGCCACACCGTATGAGCCCAATGGCAATCCCGAATGACATGTATAAGACTCTCTCTACTAGAGCCACAAAGGCTGCAAATGTCAATCTCAGTAAACCCCCTACGTTGTCGTTCACCATTGTTAAGCAACCTCTCCTTGAGTACTAAATGAAGTGACGGATCCGTTGGGATCCTTTGAACTTCCACGCCCAATTCCATTTGTCATCAGTCGGGTTATTCGAGGCCTGCGATAAGGCACCAAAAGTATCAGCAATGTTGAAGTTACCCTTCTTTGACCAACGCCACATGTATCCATCCGCATTATTATAAGGAGCAGGTGGTTTCATTGCAACAATGTGCATGGCCACCGTATCGTCCACGTAGCTGCGGAATTGAGGCCAATCCCACCTGTCATACTCATCAACCATAGCACAAACACGTACATCATTATCGATAACATTCGGGTTAGTACAGAAATTAATTAAAGGACCAATCTGTGGGATCCAACAATCATGCCAAAACTAAATATTTTAGCTATTCCCAACTTTCCAGCATACACTCTCTTTAAGATCTTCCCAAACCTTCGTAAGGGACTTCCAAACAAAAGAACAATTATGCCGATTAATGGTATCCGGAATGCCATCACCAACCTTATACTTACTTCGGAGAACCTGCACCCAAAAAGCATTAGGATTAGTAAGCAGTTGAAAACCAAGTTTTAACATAAAGCATTTATTTTGATGATGCAATTTGCGCAACCCCAATCCGCCATTGATAAAGGGTTGACAAATATCATCCCATTTAACAAGAGCCGTTTTTCTCGAATTCTCCGTGGAACCCCAGATAAAGCGGCAAACATGTTTCTCGATCTCCTTCCAAACTCCCATGGGGATCATATCAGTCTGCATGAAATAATTCAGAATCGCCATCATAACTGATTTGGCAAGAGTGACACGGCCAGCCGAAGAGACACGCTTAGCATTCCATCCGTTCAAGCGATCCTTCACCTTATCGATCAAAAACTGATAGGTACTCTTAGTGACCCATCTATGGAAAAGCGGAACACCAAGGTACTTCCCCAAATCCTCAACTCTATCGAACCCCAAACACCGTTGGATATCGGTTGCAGCGGAGTCCGGAGTGTTCATGGAGAAAAAGATCCGAGTCTTGCTAGCATTAATCTTGTGGCCAGAGAAGAAACTGAACTTATCCAAGATATCTTTCATCACCTTTGCTTGATTCATATCCGTCTTGCAGAATAAGACAAGATCATTTGCAAAAAAGAGATGAGAGATAGAAGGACCACCCTGCACAAGTCTGATAGGCTTCCAACAATTATTCACAACAGCATTCTTGATCAAATGTCCCAACCTTTCCATCCCAATAACAAAAAGGTAAGGAGAAAGCGGACACCCTTGCCTGAGTCCGCGAGTAGGCTTGAACTCATCCGTCACCCCCCCCCCCCGTTCCATAATACTTGCATAGAGGAAGTCGAGACACAGTTCATGATGATTCTGATAAGATTCGAAGGAAGCCCAGCATCGATAAGAGTATCCTGCAAGAAATCCCATCTGACTCGATCGTAAGCCTTCTCGAGATCAACCTTGATGGCCATCCACCCCGATTGTGTAACATCCCGTTACCGGTGTGATGGGCATATCGGTAATTGGGATGGTTTGAGCAGTGAGTGCATTCATGATTGAATTGCACGTATAGTGAGTTTTGCATCAGTGATAAATGAGATTAATTGAGTAAATTGCACATGCATCTTAGTATCATGCATTCATGATTATTCCAGCATTTAATTGTGGTTTTGAGAAATGAATTGTGAAAATTGAGATAAAGTGTTAGATATGATTTAGTGAGAAATGAGTTATTGAGAATTTAGTGATAAGAGGAAATTGAGTAGTCAAGTTGGTTAGATTGTGCATTGGTTGAGAATTTAAAGAGTATTGAGTTGTATAGTTGATTTAGAGTGAGAATCGAATTTGAGGAAATTGAAATTGAGAGTTGAGTATAGAATTGAGTGTTTTGTATTTTTGAGGAATTTTGAGATTTTTTTCGGAATTTTTAGAGATATGAGTTCGGACCGGAAAATTTACCTAGAGACTGATAATTGTGAATTCGGTTCTGAAAGTGAGTGAATTGTAACTTGAAAATTTAAAGTTATGAGTTTAAGAATTTTTGGTGATGAGCCAGTGAAATTAAGGATTGAAATTAAGTGATTTGAGGATTGATAGATTTTGAATCTCGGTTGAAATCGACTTAGTGTATATATATATAAGTGGCTTGGGAGTTGGGTTAAACACATTTTCCCTTTTCCTTCTCCTTCGCCGTCGACGATCGTGAGTTCTTCCTTGGAGATTTCGTTGATTTCTCTTCAGTGTGGCTGAGGTTTTGCTTGTGATTGAGTGTGGGTGATGCTTTGGTTGAGATCTGAGAGTGATCCAGAGAGGGATTGAAGCTTGGAGAGTTTCGGACGTTTTCGATTTCTAGGGTTACCGTCGATTTCAGTGATTTGGTAAGTTTTATGTGTTTAATGTTGTATTTATGGTTATTACTGGTTATTTATGGCATTTAATGTGTTAGTATGGTAGTTGAGAAAGTTATAGTGAGGTTTTGAGAGTATTAATGGCGAAAATGAGAATCGGAGAAGACGAACCAGTCGCACGTCGCGACGAAGGAATTAAATAGTTAATTGTGTTATTAGTGCGTCGCGACGAGCGTGAAAACTGGGACGTCGCGACGAGCTTCATGATGCGTCGCGACGAGCGTGAAAACTGGGACGTCGCAACGAGCTTCATGAGGCGTCGCGACGAGCGGGAGGTTTTAGACGCCGCGACGTGTGGTAGGTGACGTTATGACGAGGCACGGAGAAGCAACCTGTACGTCGCGACAAAGAGACATAGGTCGCGACGAGGGGATGAATTTCTGAAGTTAGCTAGTTGAGTCTTTTGAGCTTATCTGTTACCGTAGACCTCCTATTGAGATCATTCTTGTTTCATTGTGAACTAGAGAAAGAAGTCTACAAGTGTAGTATTATTGAGAGTTGAATGATATCTAGAGGGATCGTGAATTATCGAAAGTGAATCAATTAGAGTGCCAAGTATGACCTAAGTGTGATATTGGGACCAATTTGAGTATGAATTGGAGAATTTTGAAATAGAGAATGAGATGGACCTAGTGAATAGTGAATTGTGGCTATGAAGTGAGAGATATTGAAATCAGATTTGAGAGCTGGAAATCATGAGCATGCATCCTATAATTGTGAATTGAGACATGTGCATTAGTGAATTTAATTAATTGAGCATTCAGTGATGAGAATTCATTTGAATTGTTATAGAGGCGCCGTTGGATCGACAGTCCACGGATATTGCTGGGACTTCCAGGAAGTAGCTCGGAAGTTACAGGTGAGTAACCTAGTTGGTTCCTCAGCTTTTATGTGATTAAATGTGGCTGTAAATATATGTGAATTAAGTGTAAAAGTGAATGATATAAATGTGAAGTGAATGAGTTAAATGTGATAAGTGTTAGTGATTGCACCAAGTGTGATATATAAATGTGAATACCTGTGATTGAGAATCAATGTATATAATTGTGAGTAAGTGTTTTGATTGTAATAAGCGAGTGAAGTGAGATAGATGTGCTAGAGACTGTGCAAGTGTTAGTGCATGCTAAGCATGATCATAAGTGGTAATTAATCAGTTGTGACTGGAGCTTAGTGATCAAAGCTTTAAGCTCGATATCAGTGAATGGGCCTAAGGTCAAAAAGGAAATAGTGCATACCCAGAGGGCTCTCCTATTCCTAAAGTGAGTGGGCAGTAGTGCATACCCTGAGGGCTCTCCTACTTGCCAAAAATGTGAACATTGACGCTCAGTCACAACGACATCATAAAATGAGAAATTGCATACATTATGCATTTGGCAGTGTAACAAAATTTTGAATACGTGTGATGTGTGCAAAGTGTGAATTGATATGTCTGAGATATGTGGTAGTGTAACTGTGTAAAGTGTTTATAGTGTTGTAAATTGTGTTAAAATATATCTATGAGATATATATATTATGTGTATATGCATGAGTTGGGTGAACCATCGATGATGGTTTCTCATTGAGTTCGCAAACTCACCCAACATTGCAATATATTTTTCAGGACAGCGTCAGTAGGACTCTAGCTCCCGTGATAGTTTTCTGCGGTGAGAGTTCGTGATCAAGTCGTGATGGATCCTGAAGTCGATCATTGGAGCGATATTTATGTTTTTGGGATGACCTAGTATAGACGTTTTTATCGGTTTTCCTTTTTGGATTGTTGTATATAGTTGTAGGGGACTGATAGACTTGTCTATATTTTGGATTGATATTGCGAAATGAAAGAAATATTGTGGTTTTAAATATTAGTGAATTGCATGTTGTGGTTTATTTTATTGATGTCATGCGAGTGTTTAGTGATCGTTAGCGATCGTAGCACTTCTTTACTGTGGGATATGCGTCGGAACGACCCACGGGCGTCCCGATGTGTACCCTACGGTGAGGGGGCGCTACAGATTAACCCTAGAAGCCTTTCATAGAATGAATAACCTCTTGGGCCACGATGATGTTATCATTAATACTCTTCCCCGTCACGAAATTGACTTGATTTTGGGCAATGAGATCAGGCATGATCTCTTCAACCCAACGTTTGGAATATCGTTCCGTACTGGCCGGGATCTGGTACTGGTACGGGGATAATATTTTCGGGAAAAAATTTAGGCTGGTACCGGCTGATACCAAAAATACCAAAAAAATCTGGGTCGTTTTGTAAAATTAAAAAAACCTAGGGACTAATTTGCAAATAACCAAAAATAAACCCTAAAAACTACCCCGCCCCCGACCTTCGGCCTCACCCTCATCTCTTCTCTCTTCTCTGTCATTGCTCACCCGTCGTCGGCGTTGTTCTGTCGCCCTCCGTCTGTCCCTCCGCCGTCTGAATCTCGTCGGTTGTCTCCCTCAAACCGCGTCGCCCCCTCCTTGGTCTGGATCTAGACGCTGGTGGTCTCCTCGAGTCTTCCTCTTCTCGTCCGTCCGTCTGTTGTCTAAGGGTGGTCTCGCCGCTCGCCTCTGTCCCGCAACACCGCTGGCCCACCCACCCTCCAACAACAACCCAAGTTAAGACCCAGTGACCCAAACCCGACGGTGTACATAATTTTTTGGGTGTGTGTTGACTGTTACTGGTAAATGGTAAATGGAATTTTTTTGTGTTGTGGATTGGAAATGGATTGGATATGTCGTGTATTAGAGTAGTGGTGTTGATCGGTTGATGAAAATGTTGTCCGTGGGTGGAGTTGGGGAGGATTGGGTTTGAATTTTGGAGCTTTGGATGTTGCTTTCGGTTCAACCGAAATTGTGATTAGAAATTTGTGATTTTTGTGATTTGTCATTACTCATTTGTGAGTTATCAACTTTCAACCGAATTAGGGAGTTTGAAATTGGACTTTGGAATTTGATTTTAGCATTTTGGAATTGGAAATTGGAAGTGGATTGGAAATAAAATTTGGAATTGGAATTGGATTTGGAATTGGATTAAAAATTAAATTTGGAATTGGAATTGAATTTTTGAATTAGATTGGAAATTAAATTTGGAATTGAATTTTGGAATTGGATTGTAAATTACATTTGGGATTGGAATTGGATTGTAAATTAAATTCGATATTGGAATTGGATTTTGGCATTTTGCATTTTGGAATTGGAAATTGGAAGTGAATTAGAAATTAAATTTGAAATGGTGATTTATTGATTATTGAATGGTGAAAATTGGCTTGTGATTTATTATTGTATTAATATTGAATTGTTAAATTATTGATGAATCAAATTGAATTTGAGTTTGACCAATTGAATTTGAGAATTGAGATTGAGTATGATAATTTGAAATGTTTAATTATGCGTGTATTTTATTTAACGGTAATGTGGTGCTTATGGTTAACTTTATGTTTTAAATTTAATAATTAAATGTAAAAATTTTTGTTAAAACTTAAAATTGAAAGTTGATAATCAAAATCAAATCAACATTTAAACCTAAATGTAAAATAGATAATCAAATATGAAATTAATAATTAAATTTAAAATTGATAATCAAAATTAGTGAAATTGAAAAAGCTTAACATTAATTGACATATTCTTAATATTTGTTAATGATTTGAGTATTAGTTTTAAGTAGGTAAATAATTAAATGACTATAAAAGTTAAAAGATGTTGAACTTTAATGGAATGGTAATATATATGTGTAGGGAATCATAAATGTTTAAAATTAGTAATGTTATCAAATTGTAACTTGTGAATATGTTGTTAGGATTGGAAATTGCTAGAAATTGAATGAATGGAATGAATGGAAATTGAATTGTGATTGTTTTGTAATTGTTAGGATTGAGAATTGTTGGAAATGGAATGAATGGAAATTGAATTGTGATTGTTTGTAATTGTTAGGATTGAGAATTGTTGGAAATGGAATGAATAAAAATTGAATTGTGATTGTTTTGTAATTGTTAGGATTGGGAATTGTTAGAAATGGAAAGAATGGAAATTGAATTGTGAATATTTTGTAATTGTTAGGATTGAGAATTTTGGAAATGGAAAGAATGGAAATTGAATTGTGATTGTTTTGTAATTGTTAGGATTGGGAATTGTTGGAAATTGAATAAATGGAAATTGAATTGTGAATGTTTTGTAATTGTTAGGATTGGGAATTGTTGGAAATTGAATTGTGAATGTTTTGTAATTGTTAAGATTGGGAATTGTTGGAATGGAATGAATGAAAATTGAACTGTGAATGTTTTGTAATTGTTAGGATTGAGAATTGTTGGAAATGGAATGAATGGAAATTGAATTGTGATTGTTTTGTAATTGTTAGGATTGGGAATTGTTGGAAATTGAATTGTGAATGTTTTGTAATTGTTAGGATTGGGAATTGTTGAAAATGGAAATTGAATTGTGATTGTTTTGTAATTGTTAAGATTGTGAATTGTTGGAAATGGAATGAATGAAAATTGAATTGTGAATGTTTTGTAATTGTTAGGATTGGGAATTGTTGGAAATAGAATGAATGGAAATTGAATTGTGATTGTTTAGTAATTGTTAGGATTGAGAATTGTTAGAAATGGAATGAATGGAAATTGAATTGTGAATGTTTTGTAATTGTTATGATTGAGAATTGTTGAAAATGGAATGAATAGAAATTGAATTGTGATTGTTTTGTAATTGTTAGGATTGAGAATTGTTAGGAATGGAAATACAATAATGAATGTTATGTGATTATTGAGATTGGAAATTGACATTATTTGGTTTTGTTATGTGTTGGAGTATGTTTTGTGTTACTTATGATATATGTTGATTGGTTTAGATTGTTAGCTTTGTGATTATTACATAATGAGTTATATTATATAAGATAGATATGCATATTGTCATTGTGTACTGAAATTATGTGTTATTTATTTTTGTGTACAGATTGGAAGGAAGTTCAAATACTCCCGATCAACCTAGTTCAGGAAGATACAGTGATCCAGCTTGGGCTCATGCCTGTGTGGTTCCTGGTCAAAAGAATCATACCATTTGCTTGTTTTGTAACAAGCATTTGAAAGGTGGAGGAATCACCAGATTGAAAAAGCATTTAGCTGGGGTTAAAAGAGATGTGGAAGCGTGTAAAAAAGTAAGTTATGATGTGAAGTGACAGATGAAAATATTGCTTGAAGAACATCAATTTGAGAAAGATAGAAGGGGAAGATTGAATCTTGAAATTGGTAGTGGAAGTTCATTTCCCGGTTTTCATGGTGATTATGGATATGTTGAAGGTGGAAGTGGTAGTGATAGTGTTCCATCGCAGCCTCAGGGTCCTAAAGAATCTGAAGTGAGGAAGAGAAGAAGGCAGCTGTCTGGTTTCTTTGCACCACGAACAACTCCTGGAGCCCAACCTTCAATTCGTAGTGTAATGCAGACAAGAGATGCGGCTCACAATGTGGATATGGTAGTAGCTAGATGGTGGTGTGATACAGGTTCGTCATTTAATGCTTCTCAATCATATTATTATCAACCTATGATAGATGTCATAGCCTCTTATGGTCCAGGATACAAAGGGTCATCGGTTGATGACTTAAGAGGTAAACTTTTGAGTTGTGCTGTGTCTGAAATGAGAGCTTATTTGGATGAAAGAAGAGTGAATTGGGGTATTAATAGATGCTCAATTATGTGTGATGGTTGGATGAATAGGAGACAAGAGCCTATTATAAATTTTTTGGTTTATTGTTTTAATGGCTCTATGTTTTTAAAATCGATTGATGTATCTGACCTGATTAGAAGTGCTGATAATTTGTTTCGGATATTTGATCAAGTTGTGAATGAAGTAGGGGTGGAAAACATTGTTTAGTTTATTACTGACAATGATTTCGCTTATAAGGCGGCAGGGCTAAGGTTGCAGAGAACTTATAATTCATTTTTTTGGACTCCTTGTGTTGCACATTGCATTGACTTAATACTGGAGGATATAGGAAATCCTAGGTATTTTCCTGTATTTGATGAGACCATGCAGAAAGCAAAAAAGGTGACAAAATTTATTTATAATCATGCATGGGTTTTAAATTTGATGAGAAGGGAATTTACCAATGGTAGGAATTTATGTCGTCCTGCTGTGACAAGATTTGCAACAAATTTCTTATCGTTTCAGTCTTTTCTTTCGTTGAGGGTGGAGTTAAGGCAAATGTTTACAAGTGATAAGTGGGTTACATCTCAGCATGCTAGGTCTAATGCTGGAATGGAGGTTTGTAGTATCATACCAGAAGATAGGGAATTTTGGTTGCAATGTCAATTTGTTATCCGAGTTTGTGAGCCTTTGGTGAGGGTGCTTCGGTTGGCTGATAGTGAAGAAAAGTCAACAATGGATTATATTTTTGATGCTATGGAAAGAGTAACGGAAACATTCAAGGCCAATATGAAAATTAGGCATTCTTTATACCAACCATATATCTCAATCATTAATGAAAGAAGGAGAAAACAACTTTCTTCTCCATTGTTTGTAGCTGGGGCATTTTTTAATCCTAATGTGTATTTTAGATTAGATGTTGAAAAGCAAGCTGAAGTTAGTAGAGGAATGCTTATGACAATTACAACAATTGTTCCTCATGACTCAATGCAAGTTGTTTTAACCACACAAATGGAGACTTATAAGTTCTCTTATGTAGATTTTGGAATGTCGGTCACTATTCAACAAAGAGGACTTCTTTCTCCAGGTATTACTTATTTCCTATTTCTTATTTGTTGAAATTTATTTATCATTTTATTTTATTTATAACACAACTTTTGTTTTCTTATAACTTGCAGTTGCTTGGTGGGATCTTTTCGGATGTAGTGTTCTAGAATTGAGAAGGTTTGTGATTCGAATTTTAAGTCAATGTGTGAGTGCAACTGGGTGTGAACGAAACTGGAGCACGTTTGAATTTATCAATTCTAAGAAAAGGAATAGATTGGAGCATAAGAGGTTAAATGACTTGGTTTATGTTCGTTACAATTTAAAGCTTCAGGAAAGGTATGTTATTTTCATTATTAATTTTGATATAATTTCTTATAATTTTATAATAATTAAATGTAATTGTTTACTAGGACTCTTAGTAGCACAAGTTGTTCAAATGATCCAATTGCGATTGATAATATTGATATTTTGGCGGATTGGGTTTCTGAAGAACCCAATTTGGTTGATGTGAGTGATTTGAATGTGGAAGATGATCTTGGATGGGAAAGCATTGACATGTCATTTGGTGCATTAAATTTGAATGATGATGATGATGAAGCTCCTCTCAATGATGAGGATTTTGTACCAAATGATCAGTGGGGTCAGTGCAGTTCAAGCGGGTATCCGCCCATTGACGATTGAACTTTAGGTTTTATTTTTCTCTTCTTTTAATTTTACTTGTATTTGATCATTGATGTTTATGTTAAATTATATGTATGTAATGTAAATGTAATATTTTTGTTTCAGGTTCAACTTCTACTTGATTGCTTATTCGTCATTAACTCTTTTTGTAATATTTATTGTTCTTTTTATCGGATGTTTTGAATCTTTTGATGTAAATATGTAATATTATTTATTATAATGATAAAATTGTATGATTGTAATATTTTAAATGCTTTGTATTATTCTTAGTTTTATAATTGTATGATAATAATTGTCTTTGTTTATATTAATTGTGGTTATTATTTATATGTAAAATATTTAAAATTATTGTTATTTCAAATTAATTTTCATTATTATTTATTATTAAGAGTTTTAAAAGTATGGTTGATGTAAACAGTAAACTAGTAAAGTATACAGTACAGTTGTATAATATATCAATATGGACTATTTGTAATTTTTAAAAAGTTTAGGGACTATTTTATAAATTTAAAAAATATCCCGAAACGATACCCGGTACTGACCGATACCGGTACAGTTTTGTTCCAGAGCCCAATCCGGTACCGAGCCCGGTATGGTATTCATAACATTGCTTCAACCTATCCATAATAGTCTTGGTCACAAGTTTATAAAGCACCGAGCAAAGACTGATGGGACAAAATTGGGCCAAGTGCTTCGGCCCCTGGGTCTTCGAAATAAGAACCAGAAGAGTACGATTGAGCACCAGATCAAGAGTCTGACCACTAAACACCCCACGCACCATAAAGCAAATAGAAGGGCCCACAATCTGCCAATGTCGTTGATAGAATTGGGCATTGATCCCATCCACCCCCGGAGCTTTAAGCGGATGCATATCCATGAGAGCCGACTTAATCTCGTCCTCCGTAACCTGCCGTTGAAGCCTCTCAAAATTCGGCCTACTGATACTCGGAAAATACCCCCTGTCAGGAAACGGACCTGGAGGCTGACCTTCCACGGTATACAGATTGCTGAAGAAGTCAATAGCCGCTTGTTTCAACATCGCATCATCATAGCACCAACTATTATCCTAAAGTCTAAGCGCGCTAATTTTATTTCGCCTACGCCTAGCCATAGTTCGACTATGATAATACTTCGTATTCCTGTCCCCATCCGCAAGCCACTCACATCGAGATTTCTGGCGCCAAAGGATCTCTTCATTATCTAAGATCTCCTCCAACTTCGCCTGAAGGTCAATCTCCAGCTGAACAAGCCTCGGGTTGTTACGCCTTTCCAAGGCCTTCTGCACCCCACTAATGCAACCAATGATTGTTCATTTCCGTGCGATAAGACTCCCAAACATAGCTTTATTCCAAGCTTTAATAGCCTCCGTAAATTGATAGACACTATAAGCAATCGGGAGCTTGTCATCCCACTTATCCTTTACAAGACCAGCGAAAGATTCATGCTCAAACCACCCAGAGAAGAAACGAAAAGGAAGATCTCTAGGACAGGATTGCGGCCCGCCAAAAGAAATAAGAAGAGAACGGTGATCAGACTTGAGACGCTCAAGGTGAGTAACGCTCGTATTTGGAAAAGAAATCTCCCAGTCACCATTAACCACAGCTCTATCCAATCTTTGGAAAAGGGAACCCTGACACCAGGTGAATTGCGGCCCATTAAACCCAATATCCCAAAGACCCGTCTCAAACATAAACTCTTGGAACATACGACACCCCCTTGGAAATTTTGAATTGCCACATCCTTGACAATTCCAAACAAAAGTCGTAAAGTCCATATAAAAAATTATAAAACAGGCAAGAAGAGAATCAAAGCACCTGTGCAGCTGCACTGTGATCAGTTCGGTTTTGCAAGCAAACCCCATTCTGCTCCGTAGCATTACCCGAGCTTGAAATCGTTGACATCTCAATTTGCAGATTATCTGCAGTGCAAATCATCGCTGCAACTGCCTCTGAGACACACGCAGAAGCCGCAAACGACTCAGCGTCTCCCACGACCTTTTTCACTTGAGAAACTTTGCGGACAACCTTTGGCCGACCCCGCTTCACAACTTGGGAGATGATCGGTGGGACAGTGACTGTTGATTTGGCCTTTTTAGGCCACTTCTGGTTAGAATGAGGGAGTGGCACCTCTTTAGGAACGCAGTTTTCTTCCATTCTAACGACCGAGTTTTGCTTTGGATCCAAAGACAACCCCATCTTGCGAGCTTGAAATTGAGTCATAGAAATAATTTCCCTAAACCTCTCTCCGTCGATCGCCCCTCTCTGATCTTCAGTTTCCCGATCTGAGACAAAGACAGGATGATCATGGACCGGTGCCTCCAGTTCCATAGGCATCTCGGGGTCAAAGACCGTGCCCACTGGGTTGGGCTACTTCGCATTTGTTATCTGGGCCACCCCATCAGCCACCTTCTTAAAATTTGTAACTGTCGGGCCTTTTCTTATACTGCCAATAGTATTGGCTTGCTTTTGGGCCTCCGAGACCGGCTCATTTGCATTCTTTCTGCCATGACGATTGCTCGTGGACCCAGTCTGTTCCTTCCTTATATTATCAATACGAGTAGCCGTTGGAGAAGAATCATTTGGAGCAGCATCCTTGCCTAAATTATCCATCGCCAACTCATTCTCTTCTTAACCTGCCAGGAGAGCAAATCTTGAACCCTTAAATTTCTCCCCTGTATCATCACTTTTCTAATTGTTGCCTGGCTTGGTAATCACCCGAGGTTTACGCTTGACCACCATCCACGACCTGTATTCCTCCGTCTCGACCTGTTTTACCAGCTCCTCCAGTGTCGCCTGAGTCCTCGGCATTGGACTCTTGCCTTTATCCACCTGCACGGCTCCCTGCACAACACCAACATTGTTACGCAGACAATTATCTTTAAAATGAACATACTTACCGCATTTAAAACATAAAAATGGCAGCGACTCGTATTCAATTCTTTGAAACCGGCCATTTATTTTGATTTTGGATGGTAGCGCTTTCCGTAAGTCGACGCAGACCGCAATACGAGCAAACTGCGTTTTGGTGGCCACTTCCGAAATGGAATCCACTCTAATAACCTTCCCCACTTGTTTGTCGATCGTCGTGAGAGCATCGTGAACATACATCCGTGACGGCAATCCCGGGAGTCTGATCCATGTTGAAACATCCATCGGATATGACTCAATTGTATCGAAGGTTGGGGTCCACGGCTGGACCGTCAGACAATGTTCGAAAACTAACTATGGGCCTTCGAACAGAACCATAACATAGTCCTCCTTCGATTGGAATTTTGCCATATAATAGTCGTTCTCAAGAGTTGACAGATGAAAAAGCCGCTTAGTCCTCCATAATCCGTCCAACTTATTCGATAAAACATTGTAAGTGATCCGTCTGCCCAAGAGCTTGATGATCACACATAATTCCATTCGCTTATCAAGGAGACCATTGATTCGGTCCGAGAAGGTAATAGAGGGAACCCCATTCTCGACCGTGGCTATGTAGTCTTCTTCGCCAATAGCAATCTCATCCTCCTCCTCCAGAGGGATTGCAGCAGAATGAGTCGAGCCCTCACCCAAAAGCTTGTCTCTGAAAGAAACAACTGGGGAGACAACAACCGCCTCCTTCATGACATCGTCGCTATCAACTGAATCTGTGTCTTTATTTTTGACTTTTTTGGTTGCTTCATCCAACCCTATGCCCGCCGGCGGCGGCTAACAAGCATCAGCGGCGGTATTCATTCTTCTCTACAGAAAGAGCTTGTTATTTATGTTTTTCTGTTATAACTTTTAGTATATATTTTTTAGTTTTTGTTTTTCTTCAAATAAAAACTTGTTTAATTGTTAATATTAATGTAGTTATATTTTAATAATAATAATAATAATACATTTAATAAAACTTAAAATAAATTATTTTAATTAATTAAATTTATTTTAATATCTTATATAGTACTTATGGTTAATGACCAAAAACCTAAATTTTCGTCAATTTTAATTATAGCGAACTTTAAAAATAACAATAAAATATCCAAACTTTCAATTTTTTAATTCTAACCCAAGCTTCAAAAATAGCAATAAAATATTCAAACTTTCAATCTTTTCAATTATAACATGAAGTTATTTGTTGTTATCCCAATGTCCTCATCTATTTATTTTTTGTTTGTTCTTTTAACCCCTCAAATTACTCTCACATTACAACATATTACACCAGTAAGTTCTTTATTTTTAGTTAGTTCTCCTGACACCCTTAGTGTGATGACATTTAGAGAACAAACTGAAATTGAAAGGAAATTTTGAAATTAAAATGTAAGATCGTTGGGGCTACGTAATCTAATTAAGATAATTTTTAAACAACGACGTCGTTTCATTAATCTTCATTTGTTGTATTAATTTTGATTGATGTGTATCAATAGTTAAAGTTTTTGAAACACATGGCAAGTTGTACTAGCAAACTTAACGAAAACACTAATGTTGAGCTAGAATTGAAAAAAAAATGAAAGTTTAAGTAATTTATTGCTTTTTTAAAAGTTGGGCCTAAAATTGAAAGCTTTGGCATTTTATTGCTACTTTTTAAGTTTAGACTATAATTAAAAATTTGATGAAAATTTAGATTTTTAATTAATCATAGTATTTATTAATATATTATTAATTAATTTTATTTTAAAATAAATAATTTAAAATAAATTAAAATATATTTATTTAGTCAAGTTTTATTTGAATTATATATATTTTGAAGATATTTTAAATTTAATTATATTTAATAATAATCATTTAATTTAATTTAATTTAATTTAATCTATTATAAAATTAAATTAAATTATGCATTAGAAATTAATTTAATATATAATATCAAATTAAAATATTCATAATAATTATTAAAATTAATATATCAAATAATTAAATAATATATATTTAGATTATAATAAAACAAATTATGAAAAACTTTTGTAGTTTTCTTACATTTTGAAATTGGAAGATATTAAAATCAAAAGCTCAAAAAAAATTGTTTTCCTAAATTTGAAAATAAGACAAAAACAAAAAAATTCTTATTAATTAATTAGACAAAATTTATAAATTAATAAATTTTATAAATTAAAATCAATTAATTAATTTTATTTGACTTTCTTTTAATTAAAATATAAATTTTTTGATAAATAAAGATAATTTTGTCTTAGTTGTTTAACTTTTACTCTAATTTTTTAATTTTAAATCTTTAGTTTAAAAGTGGTTTTAACTTTTACTTTATTCCCACCAATGCACCAACTTTGTGTTGCATTTGAATGTTGGGTTTAAATTTAAATTAAAAAATGCAGCAATACTTCTTTAGACAACACAAAAAGCTTTCTTTTCCTTTTGAAAAAATATCTTTTTTACGATGAATTAAAAAAAACAAAGATTCGATTTCTTTTTAAAAGGGGAACAAAAAATAAAATTGCTGTTGTCGTTTTAAAGTGATTCCTCCTGACAGTGAGTGAACATTTTTAAGCTAAGCTTATTAGTTTCTTTTTGTAATCAACTGTTTCTTTCTTCACAATCTACGTAACCTCTTTGTATTCCTTTTTTTATAGATATTTATTATTGCTTTCTGTTTTAATAAAGAGGTTATTAGTATTACACTCAGTTACATTATATTTCCACCCAAAGCTTTAGAACATGCGATGCTGGCCGACAGTCAGCAAAAACCATACTGTGGGAAGTGATTCTATCTTAATTAGACCCTCGTGTAATTGCCTTTGTGCTTTTTCGTTGACATGACAAGTAATTCTATCTTAATTAGACCCTCGTGTAAGATAAGCATGGCACTTACCGAAGAAACCAGCACTCCATTTTGTGCTCGATATATTGATTGAAGGTTTGAAATAGAGTTCTTTAAATCTTTAAATATTGAAAATTCATTTGTTTTTGACTCAGATACACGAAACTATAATTTTGAGGACAGATGTTATGATTGAATACAACATACTTGTCAAAGTAGAAATTGTTGCGTGTAACTTATACATACAAATAAAAATTTAGATTTTTCAGAATATGAATAGAGGGTAAGTGTGATTTTATAATTTATTAAAATAATACGTCCATATGTTTATTTCAAATCACACTTATGTCTTTATTTATATTCACTCAACGTACTAATATATCCATATTCTTATTTCAAATCCACTTGTGTCTTTATTTATATTCACTCAACGTATTAATATGTCCATATTTTTATTTCAAATCACACTTATATCTTGTTCAAAAAAAAATCACACTTATGTCTTTATTCATATTCTCTTAACATATAAATTTGTTAATATAATTTTAAAAATTTGGTATTAAAGTGAATTATTAATCTATATACATAACTGAATTTGTTAAAATTGCTATTATTTTTATTCTCTTTCTTTCGTACAAATTTATTTTACCGGATAGACCTTAAATTTTAACTATCTGCATTCAAGGGCTGAGGAACTAATATTGTAATGCAGCTTGTTTTGTCTTTAAATGATGCATATGCTGACCGAGTTTAATAGTTCTGAGAGATTCTTAAGTGCTTGAGGCAAAGTATATGTCATGTCTCAAGATAATGGAAGAGTTGGTGGAAGGATAATCCAAGTAACAACAAAGAAACTAAGTGTTAAAGCACAAATTATTGTAGACTTTTCAGCGGCTTAATCATAGAATTTGATGCTGGAATTTCCACCACAGATTGGTAATTGGTGTAGTTGCCTAATTGGATCCTAAACCTGTATTTATGATGTTCTTACAATGAGTGTGGTTAATGTCTCTACTAACATAGACGGATGACAAGGACACAATAATTTTATGCTTCGTAATGTTTGTTTGATCTCCTTACCTATTTTTGTTCTGTTTTTAAAGCACAAGGATAAATTTTTTTTGTTTCTTTCAAGATTATAGTGCAAGATTTCTTGTGCCAGCGACAAAAACAAAACACATAAGGAAATGTTAGAAATATCTCTCCTCCTATATAAGCAATTTTTTATTCTTAATTATATTATTAAACTCAGCATCATCATCATTATCATCGTCAATAGTCATCAAGATTATTATTATTATTATTAATTTTAAACTTATTATTATTATTAATTAATTAATTATTGTTATTGTTATTATTTATTATTATTATTATAAAATTTGAAATTATTACTATTATTATTATTAATTTATTATGATGATAATGATGATGATGATGATTATTATTATTATTATTATTATTGTTATAAATTTTCTACTTATTATTATTCTTTTATTATTAATTTTATTATACAAAATTAATTATCTTATTATTAATAAATTTGAACCTATAATAATAATAATAATATTATTATTATTATATTTTATTATAAGAAATTAGTTATTATTATTATTGTTATTATTATTATTATTATTAATTATAAAATTTTGTAATTATTATTATTATTGTCATTGTTGTTATTATTAATTATTGTTGTAAATTTTTACTTATTATTATTCTTTTTTAATTATTATTATAAAATTAATTTTCTTATTATTATTTTATTGTCATTATTATTCATAATTAATTTTCTTATTATTATTGTGATTATTAAATTCCTTATCATTATTAATTCTCTTCCTCTTCTTCTTCTATCATTACTATTATTATTATTATACTAAATTAATTTCTTATTGTTATTATTATTTGTTAAATTTTTACTAATACAAATCATTCGTTTTAAAATAATCAGTTAATTACATATTTTCAATTTTATTATACTGCAGGAGTGCTTTAGTCATTGACACTGTTTTTATGTTTTGTCAACTGTAACTAAACAAATTTTTATCTTTGAGACGGAGACAGTTTTATCTGTTATGTCCATCATAATCAAATCACAATCAAGCATCTTATTATCTCCAAATTTTATTCTGTTTTATGTTCAAATTTTTGTCTCATCCTATTTTTACATACTAAAGATAGTAACCAAACGTAATGTTAAGCTTACTGTAAGATTACATAAACTTTGATCTATCATTACTCAACCAAACCCAACGATGATATTATATTAGCAAGGGCTTCACATGGGCCAATATAATGTCCAGTCTAATTCCCGATCTTGTGGAAGATGATCCGATCCTGACCCTACACTGGTTCAGCTTCCATTAGGTCTAGGTCCATCATTTCCTATTCTTCTATGCTTCTCTTCCTCGAATAAGCCCATTTGCCAGTTCTAAATTAACATACATGATACCTTCATATTTGTGCTTCTTAGTATGGTTGCATAGATGTCTTCTTTAAAAAAAAAAAATTAAAAAAAGATAATCTCCAACTATTTTATAAATAAAATATTGAAAAATAAGTATTAATCTATTAACTATATATTTTAAACAAATTAATAGTTAAATTTTATTAAGACAAGATTTGCAGTAGTGGAAGGTATAACATATTAGCCTCTAATCTTTTAGGAGTGGTTAAATAAATTCAAACGTAAAAAGTGAAAAATTGAGATTCAACAATGATTTGAATGAATTATATTAATTAATTAATTTAAAATATGTAATTTATCAAATTATTTACCATCTCTACTAAAAATGAAGACCGCAAGCTCTTTTTGCTAGTATATTTATTGTACATATGAAGAAGAGGAAATGTTCTTACCACGAAACAGTCATTTACTACACTGAAGAAGTTTCTGGGACACGTACAAGGCGAACACCAAATAGTAAGTACAGATGGGATGGGGGTGGGTTTCTTAAATTAATTGCTCCAAAAAAAAAAAAAACAATGTGAAGGCTCTGATCAAGACAAAACCTCTATGTCTATACACGCTTTAAAACTTTGTTGGTACTTGTAGCCACATTGGTTTTATGCAATGGGACCACTGTTTCATGTTACATAACAACCCGGTTAATTTATTATCGTCATGCTTTTGGTAAGCTCTCCATACATGTAGCTGTAGGTAAGATTAATCCCCACAACTTCAGTACAACGCTATACATTAATGGCTCGCTTCAACTTGGAGATTATTTATACGCACAGAGTTCATTAACTTAGGGTTATAGTACAATTTGACTGGTCAAAAATATTGATTACTACTAGATTTTACCTCTCTCTCCCAATCTTCGAGGAGAGACGGTGCTGTCTCTCTAATATTGAAGCCCTTTTCCATCTCCATCATTACATGTTAGAATTGAAGAACGTAGCTTTGGAACTAATAGTACATAGTAAGTTCTCATTTTTATGTATATTTGAGTTGGATGTTATTGAGTTCTAAATGAATGAAATCAAGCTCGATGTTGGTTATTTTAATTTTTCATTTTTTATGGAAAATGAGCTTTAATTCCTTTGTTTTCATTGTTTTGAAAAAAATAAATAAATGGGGTAGAGATATTAGTATGTATATATATATGCTTCCTGCAGCATAAAAATAAGGAACAAATAATCCTGCAAACAAATGATACCCTCGACTTGATCAATTATTAATTTAACGATGACAAATCCTTAGGAAGATGTACAAAACCATAACTTGGAATTGGGAACCACGTGATGCCATTAAGACAAAACTCCCGACCAAGTGATTAACTAAGTTTTAAAAAAACTCTAAGAGAAAGAGATTAGAGACGAGAGAAAGAGAAACCTTTTTCTTTTTTTGAATAGGACCAAACCAGTCAAACTGTAGGAACTACACCAAAAATTGTCATAGAGGTTTAATTTCTTGTCATGATGATCCTAAGTCCTAACACATAGGGGATCTCTGAGGAATGCCTTTCCTTCTATTACTCATGCTAGTGGCCATGTCCTCGTCCGAAACCTTACCAGCTGACCTTCCACATACGTATAGTCCGCTTCTCTTCTTTCGTACAATCTCTGTGCAAATCAGGCTCATGTTCTCAGAACCTGATGACCCTGACGACCAGCTCATTGGCTCATCGGAGTCTACGATTGTCGAATGAGGGGTGTCGTTGGTTGTTTCATCGTCTCCCATGTCTTGAGGAATCAAGAAGTCAGGACTCAGTGTTAAGGAATTGCATTTCCTTAAGTAAGGAGAGAGGTCCTCGTAGTGTTTCAGCGCAAAATCCACCTAAATATAAATGTGATCACATTATGGTATAAACTTTTGAAAAATTATGGTTTTTTAAAAATTAAAATTGGATCAATATAATTAATTGCATGAATTATTTTTTCTTAAGAACAAAATTAACATACACAGAAGTTATATAAATCGATTATATATCACGATCTTGTAATTATATAAGTGGATATTAGTGAATTTATTTACTAATTAATGAATTAAAAAATAAAAATTACGACCCTATTTGAATTTCAACGTGATATTTTTCCCTTGGTAAAATACACAAGTTAAAAATTGATTACCTTGCACCCTAGAGAGCAATGGATGAATGGTTCTTGCAGGCTCCTGTCACAGGATGTGCAGTAGTTTCCTGAACCTTTGAATTGCCTATTCTGAGGTCTTTTCTTGATAAACACCACCTTGGCACTATTTATAGTATAAGCCTGATAAAAATTCAGCTAAATTAGCTAACGATGAGCTGAATTGAATTGGAAAAATGAAGAAAAGTGTCAGCTGAAACAATGAACTTTCTTTTCTAGTCACTTGAACCTGAACGTTTGAGCAGTCTATGAGCTTCTGCAGGTCTTCCAATCGGACCACATCATGATAAACGTAACGACGAACTTGAAGAAGACGATGGAATCGATGAGAAGGAATACAATGAGGGCAAATACTAATGCAGCAATCCAAGCAGCAAACGTTCTTTTCGTTCTTCTTTGCAGTTTCATGATATGAACACCCTACAAAGAACTTCTGTGTGTATAGGGCTTCCAACCATGCAGGTCTCTGAATTCCCTGAGACAAAAAAAGAAAGTATATCAAAACAAGCAACAGTTTCAAATCCTATGCATGATCTGAGAAATCGCAGTCAATAACAATTCAGCTAGGAATTGAGAGGAAACAAGCAACACACACCATGATCACACAAACCAACAAGCAGAACTCCTTGAGCTGTTACGAAGATATATAGTGGAGTATAACAAGAGAGAAAAGAGAGAGAAGAGAGTGTAGAAGAGATAAGGGTATTTATGGAGGTTCACATGAGACGAAAGGGCATATATTTATTCCTTGAAATGTACACAGCATTTTGTCTACAGTGTGTGTGAGAGTAGGGTTTGGTGTTATATATATATAAGAGTGAGGCACATCAAAAGAGTATTTACGAAACAAAGAAAGTAAGATATGAGAAGAACGTGGGCACTGTCTCCCATTGTTTACTATCTCTAATAAACTATATTTTCCTCATCTCCTTGGCTTTAGAGCTCATTTTGCTAAACTAACTGGAGCCTTCTTGAAAAAGCTGCAGTATTTTTTAATTTGCCAAGATTAATTTTTCAATTTTCATTTATTTGAATTTGAACTGAATTGAAATCACTCTTTAGATAGTTTATATGAGTGAGTCATATTGTTAGATGAAGTACCACCATCTCAAAGTGGGATTTCATAATTGATTTCCTTTTGAACGTGCTATGATTTAAAGATTGTTCGTTTAGACAACTTTTTTTGACTAGTCTCGATATTATAACTTATGAATACGTCTAATTAAGTTCAGAGCTTAAAGGGTAAAGCACTGTGTTTTGGACCGTAAAATTGCTAGATAGTTGGAGGGGAAAGTGAACATAATACTATGTTTTAAATTTAAGGAATTTACTTCTATTAATGCATCTTAGTATATAGGGCAAGTCATAAATAATGTTCTGTCCAATTCACTACATATATTCGCTTGGACTTTAATGTTTTTATCAGTTGTTAATTTGTTAGGGACAACTTGTGTTTTAAGTTACTGACTTTACGTATAAATTAGGAGGACTGGAAGAATTAATCTCTGAAGTGTTGGATCTGAATTGATTCAAACAGCATAAGATATTGAAATTGAACTTAGTTGATTTCCCTTTTTTGCATGTCTCAAAGTTTTAGACTAACGAACAAAAAACAATTATGAAAATGTCGGAGTTTAGTTCGTCTTAAGAGTACTAATTTGGTGAAGTGATCAAAAGTCAGACGTTGGTCTGAGCTGGAACTTAGTCACTAAATCTCTCAGGAAAAGAGAAAACACTATCAGGGACAATATATATTACGTAACAGGGCATTGTTCATTGGCTTTGGACCTGGTGGATAGTGGAATAGCAGCATTATTTGAACTAATCACTAAAAAGCTGAAAGAGAAAAACAAGACATGTACGAGGAAACCCGGTATTTGGGGAATCAAACATGGCAACATTGAACCAACCACTCCACTATAATGAGAAGCTGAACATCTAACAGCTTAATGTGACAAATCGTTAGACAGACAAGCACAACTCATTAAGCACTAGCTAGTAAGCTTCACGATCTTATTAATTAGCCTTTTTTTTACTAGTTTTGAGGGAACCCTTTTGCCGGTAAGCTTTAGCTAAGAGCTTATCTTGGGGTTGGCTAATCTCTTTCAAACTATCTTCTTCACGCCCTAGCCATGTATACTCTTGGCAACCGAATCTTTCGGTCATCAATCAGGACATGCCATTTAAGAGTACAATGGGCTCTGCTTTTGGTAAAAACATTTTTACCAAAAACCAGGATGTGGGTTGATGACAACTTTTGTTTTCAGTACAAGAATTCAACTCCATTTGCAGCTAAGATGGCTTCGCATGAATTGGTGTCGGACCGTTTGAAATTTGAGTTTATTGAGATTATGACAAGCGGAGCTGTTGAAGTTACCACCGTATAAATATTCAATTTCTCTTCACTCTTTGGCCTTTCTAAAGTTGGAATACCATGTCTTGTGGACATATTCTTCTAGGTGAAAGTACCCTCCAGGACAATAGCTACCCTTTTGAAGTTAAAAAGCTCAGAGAATTATATTATAATATGAAACTATTACCTTTCATCCATTTGAATCTTGATCTCGGTGGACTAGAACTTTCACCTATGGAATGAGATTTAAATTTTGGTTTGATGATATAGGAGTGGACCATTTTGAACCCTTCCCTATAAGTGACTAGATGAAACTGAATTTAGCTATTGGAGGTCTATGTATGAAAGCAATGCGTGTTTTTGGATTTGTCCGTACAGAAGGAGAAAGAGTTTTTAAAAGACTGAAGTTGAATGCTAATTAAGTAAAATACGTACATACTTCAAGATAAGTCATTCAAAATAATTTAATTCAGACGAAAGGCTGAATCCAAGAAATCCTCGAGGTTTCTTAAGGAAGAAATGAAATTATGGAGGCAAACACCATTTAAATACGAATCAAAACAGTGAATTTCTGAAAAAATTTACCATTTGCTTGTTCCAATGTCAGCTAGAATCGACATTTCCTTGTATCAAAACAGGGAATTCAATATATAATAAATCTCCTTAATCATAACAACTATTAACAACTGACAAGAATAGATTGAAATGCACGTGAATCTTACTAATCAAAACTAGTTTAGCAAAGATATCTCATGGCTTCTCAGGCAAAAAGGTAAGCAGAACAACAGAAGAGAAAAAAGCACAGAAAAGAATAGAGATAAAGGTTCCATTTTGCCGCCCAACCCATGTGGCAAGGAAAGCAAAAAACCTCATGTGCAAGTACAAGGGATCCAATGGCCTCACTCTCTCAAGTATGAACCAAAACGAAGAAGAGGGTGTCTTGGACTAACCAAATATTCCTCCTTTTCTCATTAAAACAGTGCATTTTGATGGTTGGTCAAAGGTCAAAGATCATCGAGTGTCCTTTTTAGAGGTAGAAAGTGAGTTGTTCAGAGGAACAAACAGAGGGTGAGTCAGCCAGCGAGCCGCACGAGGGGATCTTAGTGTCCACTTGTGTGTGTTTGTGTGCTTGTAAGTTCACAGCCCACTTTACTCTGTCAAAACAGAGTTTGTTTAATGGCTCTAATGGCCCTAGTGTACTCAATATTTTTAAGGACTTGGTCATGTGCCGACCCTATACGGTAGATACTTAATATATCATTACTATTGCTATCATCATGTGAGTTTATTGATATAGTATAGGCAGTTGTATTAGACTGAAAATGATGGGTAGTGAATCACCGGCCATCATTTTAATGTTGATGGATCGCAGTTATGTGTTCCCTTGATCAAAAGGGCTAGCTTGATTTGATGTTAGAGCACAATCCCACCAGACGTTTTATGGATATGATATAGAATTCCTTGTTGGTCCTATCATGGAAGTAGTCTAGATTTTTTCCCATCACAAGTTGAACAGAATAACCAGTTCACGTATAGTTGCAGACTGCAGACATAATTGACCAGAGAACATGGAAGCCAAAACAAGAATAGTTCAAGTAATGTTGGTCACCGGTTCTAAACATTTAAAGAACGAATATAATGATTATTAATTAGAATAAAAAAACTATCAGATCATTCTCAAAAAATAAACCAAAAAATCAGCAAGGAATATGATAAAGAGTAAAGACCAACTGTAAAGAGTGAGGTCTTTTCTGACAAACTTAGCCTCAAGGCTTCTGAGCAGAATACATGATGAAGGCTTGCTGAATTTTGCTTGTGTAGTTGGTAAAGCCACATGATGTGCACAAATCCTCAATCTCCTCTTCTGCGAAATAGTTATAGTCCCGAATAATTCTCTGTCCATAATGGTTCAAGCCGTGGTTAGTGCTGATAGAAATGTCAAGGAGTTCTTTTAACACGATGAAACGGTGGATGAAATTTGCCCACGAGTAAATAAAACCAAAAATAGCTTAGCAATGATGTGAACAAACTAAAAAAAAGTTTAGACCCGACAAGTATCCCAATTCTAAACAAATAATCTCTAGTATGGCTGTATATCGGCTGATACAGATTACCTAAAAGGCCGTCCTTTTTCCAATATATTAAGGTTGGAGATAAGATGTTAACTAGATCAAACTTCTTATCTCCAAAGAGCTTCCACAATACATAACCTTGACAATACATATTACTATCAATATAAACACAAATCAATCTTCATAAAATGGGTTTGATTCATTTCATTTACTAAGGGAAATTTCGTGAGGAATGGAGGAATTCTAAGACATACCTAGAAACAAAAAGTGGAGTCAAGAAAATCTGTTAGTTCTGAACTTCTAGTTCTGAACTTCAGAGCATCTAACTTACTATTGCATGATAAGCCTTTAAGTCTTCTTCTTATGAAATTGATAGAATTTCATGTTCAGGCATGGTAATATATTAATATATGAAAAAACATGAGAATATACTTCACAAGGATGGTTACCTGAAGGAATGGTCGTATGATCCAAGGACTGTTCAAATTAGTTCGAAGGAAAGTGGTTCCAACAAAGACTCCGCCACTTCGCAATACCCGACAGATTTCAGCAACCTGACATGGCAACATAGAGCTACTTGTTGAACTTGTGAAATGGTTTTAGATTCATCAGATAGTGAAAAAAGCAGCTCTTAGATGTAAAAATCCTGTGCTGAATCTGATATTTAATGCTTGAGAGAACAAAATGTTACATAATAGTTCCATCCGGTTCACCTAACTAAGACTAAAACCACAAATTGGAGACTCATCTAGTTAATTGTGTCATACTGTAGGCATCAACAGCTACAGGTTTCTTCCTGCCTTGAAGACTTCATTCTGTAGAAACCATGACACAAGTATGTTTCCAGGCCAACATAACAGATCATAGTTTTCTTAGTAATGATACTCACATTTCCATTAGTAGAACTCAATCTACTTGTTAGAATTGTCTTTGACACTTTGATATAGTAAACTATCTTCACCCTACTTGTTAGTAATCGGCCCATAGTTCAACAGCCCAAGCCCATCCAAACCTACATTCGTAGGGGTAAGATGGGGAAAGGAACAACTGCCACATAGGCAGGTTGTTAGGAGTTAGTTATAGAAAGAGATTGTGTAGGGTGCAGCATATAGACTGAACTGGGGAGAGAGGGGATTCATTCATTCATATCATAGACAATTGTATTGGCCTGGAAACTATTTCCAGGAGGACCTGCTGCGGCGGATCTACAATGGGGGCAAGTGGGGGCACTTGCCCCCACTGCCCCCAAAAAATCCTTTATAAAAAAATTATTATTTTCAGTTTTGCCCCCATTAATTTTTTTATATTATTATTAAAATTTTGCCCTCATTAAAAATAAAATTTTGCCTCATTCAAAAAAATTTCTGGACCCGCCCCTGGCTGTAATTCTACTATATACGTAAATAATACAATCTCTATAATTCTCCCTATCACTACTAATCATAATGATCCCACAAAAACTTCACAGGGAGAGAAAGCAGACAATTGAGTTGCTGGCAGGGAAAAAGCAAATGCAGTGACAATCCCATAGTTATACCTGATCAAGCAACTTCTCGAGTATTTCATAATTGGTCATTTAACAACTACATGGAAGACAACTAGCATCTACTGAAATTAGGTATAAGAGCATGAATTTTGCAAGTGATTGGAAATTACAACTATAGCAAAAGTTTGAATGTTAGAGAAAAATCAAGCCAACACCAGAAAAACACATCAAAAAGACAAATCAGTTTAAACAAGGTGGACAAGTGCATCAAATTTGTAAATTTTAAGAAATTCTTTGAGACCTGATTGATCTTACAGAACTGGAATAAGGAACACTTACAGCGTTTGAAGGAGCTGGCCAGCAATGCAAGGCTGCACCAGCATGAACAGCATCAACTGAACCTGACGGGAATGGCAGTCTTGAAACATCTGCCCTCACAAGAGCTAGATTTCTGTACATTCTCCAAACAATGTAAGTTCTAGTTTATTTCAGACGAGTTCTATGATGTATATTATCTCAGACAACTTGTAGGTGAATTTGCAAATGTTAGTGAGACAAGAAAAGCTTACGCAGTTGACAGAGTACCGTCTTGCATAACGAAATCATAACATTGACGAAGCATGTTTTCAGAAAAATCAAGTGCAACAACTTTTGAATACGAGCCAGATTTGGCAAATTTTCTGGAGAACAAACCACTGCCACAACTCACATCTACAAGAAGACCACCTTCTGCAGATTTGAAATACTCTTGTGCCATATTAAACTGCATTAATAGCACAATAAGATAATACATATCATGAATTTGGAATCATGGCGATGAAAAGTATTCATTCCAGGTGGCCTTACAACTTCAGGAGAAATACTCTTTTGAAGTAGAGGCTCAATAAGATCATTTCTAAAAAAAAGAGTCCCAAAAGAACATGCCATTTTCAATTGCCTTAATGACATATTCATAAATGGCACTGCGATCATGAGACAAGCAAAGAAGACAAACCTCTTCATCAGGACCAGGAAAGCCACTCCGATTAAAATTTTGACGCCACCCACGTTCATACAAGAATGAAACAAGTGGACTCCTAGAAAATGGAAGGATAAACTGAGTATAAGGGACAATCTACTAAACTATAAAATCTTATACACCCTTCCATGAGAATTCAAAAGGAAATTCATGTGAGAAACAACCAGCTATGTGCCAGGATTTCCCTTAATCAATAGAAACTAGAACATGCAAACAATTTATTAAACGCCAACAGACAGATGTCTCAACTCTCAGGTGAAAAGGCATTCGTACCTGAAAAGTTCTGTTCTACCAGGTTTGACTTCTGTGTAATTTTTCATTCCAGCCGTAATAGTAAGATCTAAATACTTGTCTTTGCTGGAGTAGGTTTTATTGCACTTTTCACACTTAAACCCAGACCTGTAAATTGCTGACCTGCAAATTCTACTCATTAAGCCATAGCCTAAGGGAAAACAGAAAAGACACCTAACCTGTGTGCATCGTAACTTACAAGTTAAAACCTGGAGGACCCTTTCTTATCAGAGGTTCATAACATACTGGACATGCAAATGGATCAACCTCCAACGTTTGATTCTGCTGACGTGTGCTCAATCGCTAAAATGGCATTTCATTATAATTCATAGTACACCAAATGATCAGAAGTTGCATTATAATTAAGGAATATATTTTCTCGGAAACAATGGGCTCAAGTCTCAACCCAAAAAATAAGCCAATCAAACTAATCAAACCAGAAACAAATTCTTCTCTGATGATTTACCTAGCAAAGCATATAATTTGAGTATGAGAATTTGTGAAACCTAGTATCTTCAATACTTGCATTCACCCGGTAGCAGAAAAAAGTAGTGAATAAAGCATTAACTCGCTCAGTCAAAAATTGATTTCACAGAAAGCATTAAGAGTGACTAAATAACTACACACAAAAAAAAAAAGAAATTTGAGCGCCCAAGTATAAGCGGTCAATTTGACAAATAACTGTTTTCTTGAATCATCAAACTGTTCTGACATTCTAATTCCAAGAAAGACCCAAAATTTTAAAATCAGAGAAGGAACTACCTCCAATCTTATGAAAAAAAAAAAAACAATGCTTTAGCAACTTAGGTCCTTAATTGAAGCTCCTACCTTTCCTCACATTTTCCTTTAAGAGCTTAGTCAACCAAATCTTCAAAACCAATGTCAAATTCACTGAACACTTTCGTTTTCTCAAAAAAGCACCAAATTTTTTTCCCCAGAACTTGTAATCAACTAAACATTCCCAAAAGCTATCAAAACTAAACCAAAACCCAGCACATACACCGAACCAACGAAAGACATAGAAAACCAACGAAACGATCAAAGAGGGCAAGTGGATTAGTTACAGGTTCCAGAGCAACAGCAGAGGAGGCGCGAACGGTGAACCTGAGAGCTGAGTATCGGAGACGTGGTCGGAGAACCCGGAAAGTATAATTAGAATGAGAATATTTCGGGCATAAAGTTTGGTGAACAGAGGTAGAAGTAAGCGAAGAAGAAGAAGAAGTAGCGATCGCCATCGGAGACTGGTTCGTTTCAGAAGCTTCTCAGACACTGTTCAGTTTGTTAAAAAGCTCTTATCTTCAGACATGTCTATGGTTCGGTGGCAGTGGCCGTTAATCTGTATGTCCGGTTAGTTTAAGAATTTCCATGTTCTAGCTTTTTGTCTGAATTTCTATGCGGAAATGGCAGGACCACGTTCGTAGAAACGTGTCCTCAAATTTTGATCCAACACATAGATTTTCTGAAATAAAGTTTTCCAAACTTCTGGCTTGTTCTTGAAAAACCTTATAATTTAATATTTTATAAAAGAGATTTCATATTTTATTAAATAAGCATACTTATATTATATTATTAGTTTCTGTCAATTAAAATTCTTTATTTGTTGATGAGTTTTGCACTTTCTAAATTATAATCAGTCATAAATTACTAAACTCATACCATCTCAATAAAAAATTGAAACGTGTAGTTAGATGTAATATATTTACTTTAATTAAATGGCGGCAAAATTAATTTATTTAATTTTAATAATTGATAAAATTTTAATTGTATTAAAAATTTAATTTTTTAGCCAAATATTTGTGAGTTTTTAAAAATTTAAATAACGTTGAAGTAAGCTAATAATAATTACTAAATATAATTTAAAATAATAATCATCGAATTAATTGAAACTGATATTTTATGATAATAAATTAGTTTAATTTTAATTCGGTTTAAAATAAATGAATTTAAATTAATTGATTAAAGTTTAATTTTAATTATTAAAATTAATAAAGTGGAACTTAATAATTTTATCATTTACTAATCGAGGGCAACTAAATTAATTGATTAAATTAAATATAATTAAAATTAAAATTGAATATTTAAACTTGGAGTTTCATAGAAATATGTTGGATTGTTCCCTTCCTCCTAGACAAAAAGAAAAAGAAAATCATCATGCTAGCTAAAAGATAAATTAAAAAAATCTTTATCACTTGATTTCCGGATTCTAACCTTCAAAGGATATAATAAAGACAAATGGGTTTCAACTAATCAGTGCTCGGAAATATTAATCTCTTGTGTAGGTGAATAATGTTGGTATTTGAAGACCTTTCGCTCAAGTCCTATATCCACACAAAGAAATGTGTTTTACAGTAATGCTCTTAAAGTCAGTTGAAGACCCACCTGATAATGAAATATACAATGTAGCAGCCATTGACTTTCTAACAATTGAGTGCAATAGATACAATATTCCTGACAAATGAAGAAGAAGATTGCATACTTTCTAGCCTACACTCTTTTTTTCTCTCTTATATGATCATATAGAATCGCTGAGATTTGTAACTTCTCATCAGTAGGCATTTAGACCAGCATAATCTCTGGGTCCGTAAAGTAGAAACAAGTCTGCAAAAAAACCCTTTTTTCTTCTGTGATTGTACCCCATATCCTTGCACAATTGATCATTGTTCCATATATGGGTGTTACTTATACAGGCTCTCCTGGATCCACGTGTGTGTTTTCTCATGAAATTTTCCCACGTTGAGACTGTCTTCTCCATCTCGGTTATAGCAGGAAGTTGAAATTTTCCATCAAGGAAGTGTGCTAACCATTGACACCTGATCTCTGTGGCGAACAATGTTGACAGACTTTCCGCATATCCTATTACAGCTAGTTGTGGAATCCGAGGATGAATTACTTGTCTGTAGTAACACAGGAAATATAGAGAATCTCAGACATCAAAATTCATCAGGAGTGGAGTTAACTGTGGTAGATCATAGATGACTGACCTGTAAAGAGGAATTATTGAATTGGATAATCCTCCATGTCTAATGGAATCCTGGTAGAACTGGGACTCGAAGATTTCTCTGAGATTTTGATCTCCTCTATATCCGGTGGCGAAAATAACAATGTCTGATACTACTGGCTTGAATTCTCCTTCAATAATCAAACCTTCTTTACAGAATCTGATAGTTTTTGATTTCTTGATGACTATGCTTCCTTCTTCAACTTTCTCATAGTACTTGTCAGGCAGCAGGCATGTCAGACATGAAGAGATGTCTTCGAAAAAGCTGCATTTGGGTATTATTCCATACTTCTTTAGTGGGAATTTCCATCTCAGATAGAACTCAACAAATTTTGAAATCCCCCATTTCTGAAAGAACATACATAGACATAGCAGGTTTGAATTTTCTGAAAAAGAAAACCATGCAGTATCAGGGAAAGCGAACGGGAACAAGTTCTACACTAGAAAATTACCAGTGGAGCAAGCACGGTGGCCAACAAGTTGAAAAGGAACGTGTCACCAGGCTTATGAATCATTAACTCCGAGAAGCGATTTAAGAACAGAAAACCAACATTAATACCGCAGATCTTCTCACTTGGGATGAACCAATGAGCTGTTCTTTGAATGACTGTGCAGGGGTACTCAACTCCTAATCGGAAAGAAACACCAAACAAGCCAGAAAGATTATACCAGGCCATGGTAGAAAGTGTGTGATGTGAAGGGTTAAAAGAACATTGCAAAGATTTTTCTCGATACCATTTGCATTTGCACATTCTGCTGCTATGTCAAGTGCAGATTTTTGTGATCCGATGATTGTAATTCTCCGTTTTCTGATAAATTCTGCAGCACTAAAATCATCCATCTCAGCGTATTCCATTGAATGCATTACCTTGCCATCGAACACTTCTGGGCCATGATTTTGAGGGAACTCCGGGATGTATGGGTGACTATTGTACAGGCCGATACAAAGAATCACGAACTCAACTTGGTAAACCTGACCAGTTGTATCCATCAGCTCAGAATCCTCTCAGCCATAGATGGGATTGGATATGCTAACATAGTCAAGAATTAGTTCAAACCTCAAACTGAAACTTCAAGTGTTTAGCTGAATTACCTGTACATTGCAATTTTTGACGTCTTGGACTCTTATGTGCCACTTCCCCTTGGAACCAAAAGGTTTACCAGTTCCACCCCAAAGAAGCCATGTTTGCATCTCTTCAGGGGACTCTCCAATATAATCTATCCCAACAACCTTGGAGTTGAACTTTATGCATGGATAGATGCCAAAATGCCGTGCGTAGGATTCAAAATATTTAATTATATCACTGTGGCTAGGATGTGCATCTTTTACTCTGTCAGGCCAAGGAAAATCAGAAAATTGATATGTTTCCTTGGTATTCTGAAGCTTGGTAGATGCTATGGTGTGATTCCAAATTCCTCCAATGCATTCCTCAGCTTCAAAGATGATTGGATTGAAACCTTTCTTCAGAGTGTATTTGCAAGCAAGAAGTCCACTCAATCCTGCCCCGATGATTGCCACCCGTTTCTCCATTAAATTACCATGACCAAGCTCCAAAGCGCGATCCTGCAGAATAACAATCACTTGTATATCAATATGTTCCTCACAATCCTGAGTTTCTTCGGTAGGTGAGTTTCTTTTTAGTTTTTCATTGTTTATACCAACTTGGTTCGCATTAGGGAAACAGCAGTGATCCATTTCTGTTGACTTTCCATAGTTAAAAAAGAATACCAAATTCTTGATCCAAAAATGCTAATCAAAATTTCAACTGTTGCCCATCTTTACTGATATATATTATATTTACAACTTGGCTCAAAGTATCACTTTTATCTTCTGAAACGTATTCATAACATTAGCTGTGAGCTAAAGTATTTCACTATTTGACAAACTTAAAACTTTTCTACTCTTGCAAACAAATTTTTTCATATATCAAATTCCAAAAAAAAAAAAAAAAAATACATATATCTGTCAAATTATTTTAACAGAAACTTGTCATGTCTTTTCATTAAGATGATTCGGAATATCTCACTAAATTAAATTTCTGAGGATAACTGCTAAATCCCAGGTGAAGGCTTCCTATTACTTAATAAAAGACTAAACCTGGTCACAACCTGTCAGTTCAGGATTGAGGGGTCTACAGAAAATCTTTGCATTCCTTGAGGAAACATGTTCATCAAGTTTAGCAGCAATGCCTACTAGTAATGAAGACAACTGGGCACCAATCCCACTTTTAAATACAATTGTTGACTTCTATCTCCTCGAGTTCCTTAATCATGTCTCCCGTTACCTCTTTTTTATTGTCTTTGACCCGTCTCCAAACAATGGTTACGTGGTTAATATATTGTAGCTTGAGAGCTACAGCCATGGGATTTTCGCAGAATTCTCAGGATCCATCTTTGCCGCTTGCTTCGCCGAAACACATCCTTTGGTCAATGATAGATAGTAGGAGGACAGGGCTCTTTTTTTTATTTTTTATTTTTACAATCGTCTTGTTTACCATTTGATGTCTCTTTTGGATCTAGAGCTAGCTACCGGACCATATTCTGCCACATCCACCAATGGTAGTTTGTCCCACATTCTGTCACTTTTTGTTTTTGATTCAGTTTGTATTGCAACTGAGTATTTGTTAGAACAATATACAATTCATTTCTTGAATCTCAATCAACAATTGATGCAATTTTATTTTTCCATGTATTTTTTATTTTTATTTTTGTTTTTATTTTTATTTTCTCTCAAATAAAAGAAAATCTTTTGGGTTGTTAATATACCATAGTTATATTTTTATTACTTATGATAATTATATATTAGATAAAACTTAAAGACAAATTATTTTTAACTTTTAAATTTATTGTATCAATAAAATTATTTTATTTTATTAAGATAAATAATTTATAAATTACTAATTATTTTAATATATTTTAATTACTAAATGAAATTTAATTTGAAATTTAAATATTTTAAATATAATTATATTTAATTTAATTGCAAAATTAAATAAACTATTCATAATTTTTATTAATAATCAATATATTAAATAATACATATTTAGCCCATAGTAAATCATATTATGAAAACATAAATAAAAGACTGTTTTTTATAGTTTTCATAAAATTTGAAAACTGAAAGAAACAAAACTAAAAATTCAAACAAATTCTTTTTACAAAATTTGAATTGAAAACTATTTTTTTTTATAGTTTTCATAAATTTTGAAAACCGAAAAAAACAAAATAAAAACTTAAACAAATTTTGTTTGACTAAATTTGAGAATAAAATCAAAAAATAAGAAAGAAACAAAAACAAAAACTAAAAACTCAAACAAAATCTTTTTACTAAATTTGAGAATAAAATCAAACAATAGAAAACATAATGGGAAATGGAAACAAACAGCGGTTGTCTTTTGGTAAAAAATGCAAAATTTCTTCATGATCTTATTCATTTTAAAATATTTGTGATATTAAAATTTCTAAGAAAATCATTGTTTTATGAAATTATTTTAATGAAGATGATTGTTGAAAACAATCGGGATATAGAGCATGTATATCGTATTTTTTTTTATTGTTTTTGTTATAACATATTTAAATATTTTATATTATTTATATGATATTAAAATTTTAAAGATGATGTATGGTTAGTTGCCCCAAAAATTAAGCTAAGCAACAGAGTTTGAACATCTTTTACAGGAGATGTTGGCATTGTAACAATTTTCAGCGTCTGTTACAACTTACAACCCCTTTTGACTTTCAAGTGGTGACATAATAAAATGAGAAAATAAAATCTTACACTAAAATTGTATATTATTATAATCCGTTGTAACTGAGGTTCACGTAATAATCTGTAAATTACATTCTCAGGATTTTATTACTGGCCACCAGGTAGTGTCTTACTAGGATCTTACCATCGAAGCATGCCAAAATGGATAGATGAATCCTGGAAACTAGGCCACAAGAGATAGATAGACTGAGAAAACAGGACAAAACTATACTATTAACCTTTCTATATGATTTAACAACATCCCAGATAACGAACTCCCTTTCCATGGCTACTACCATCAAACCGTTATTTCCTCATTTTCCTTCGCTGAAACAAAGCATACCCTCCTCCTGTCCAAGGATTTCCTGCAAACCCATCTCAGATTCGACGGTCAGTTTCCAGTTTTCAGACTTAACTAGACAACAAGGACAAGTTGCTGTCTCAGTTTCTTTCAATCCCTCTGGAAATTTTGACCTCTCTTTAGAGGACTATGAAAATGGTAAATTCCATTCTTTTATCTGATTTATGATCTTCTCTTCGTACTCTCTATTTTTTTAGCCAGAGGACAAATTCTCTTTCAATAATTAGAAAAAGAGAGCCTCTAGATGAGGTCGGTAATCCCTAGTACAAGAAGGTTACTGTATCTTTTTTCCTTTCAAAGTCATTAAAGTTATGATAGTAGGCCAGTAGCATTCATTAGGCTACGTCATTAGCAGCTTTTGAGGTTTCTATAAGCTTATAGTTTAAGGTTCTGCTTTCTTTTAGTTCCATCAGTAACATGCAATTTGGGAGTATCCAAGATGAAGCTATTTTGAATAGAAGTCGATGAATTATCTTTTGATAGCTGTCGCAAGAGTTCCTATAAAATAATCAGAAAGGGCACTCAGAAGTGCTCATAAGTTTGTCATTAAGCGAATTGCTGTGTTTGACTATAATTTAAGTCCCTATAAGCAGAAAAAATATTTGCAATGATTGCTCTGACCACATTGTTTAATGATCACATGATGAGTATTATGTGGAAGCATCCATTATTGTGTGGAGAATGCAAGTAAATTAGTATGCATATGCTCCGCGCACTGAACTTTTAATCTGCAGAATTGGTTTTACATCTTATTCTGATCTCCCTTGATTGATAGATGAACCAAATGTTACACCTCCAATGCCTCCAACAGAAGGTCGTTACGACATTTTGATCGATAACGACATTATTCGTAGTCTTGACTTATCCCAGTTTAACAAAGTCACAGGGATTACATCACCCTCATTAGGTAAGCTTCATAAGAACAAGTTTATAACTCAACATGGTAGTACTCCCCTAACACAGGTATCTGATAACTTTAATTGTAGCTGAGCCAAAGGAGTTTTTGGAACGAACAATTGGATTCACCATTAACTACACCAGAGAAGATCCATATGATCCTAGGGAGCTATGTGAATTCCCTGATATAAGACTTTGGTTTGTGAGACTTGATGCAACTTATCCTTGGCTACCTGTCTTGTTGGATTGGCGAGCTGGGGAGCTTGCTCGTTATGCGGCAATGTTAGTTCCTCACCAGGTAACAGAGAATGATTGAAACTGCATAATTTTGGAAGAATGTAATGATGGTCTAAACTTCTGAGTTCTCCTGGCAGATAAACACGAAAATGGGTGTTGTTTTCAATCCTGAGGCATTGGAACTTTTCATCATGAAGAAGGTTTTCATTGTCTACACTTGGTTGAAGAAACATAATATTCCAAAGCCTAAATTGAAAACTTCTGATATGGCTAGGATGCTTGGATTTGGGATAGGAGATGAGCTATTTGATTTGATTGATCAATCATCTCTTCACGATTGAGGAAGCTCAAAAATTGAAGAAAAACTTAACAAAAATAAATTGACAGAACAGAAAGGGTAATTTTTATACTGTATTATTACCATAGATTATTTCTTGTCATCTTCTTCCTTTTTCTGTTCTCTTTCTTTTGCTTACAGTTTGCTGCGAAGATTTCTCTAGGTTGAATGAAATGGTAAGAGTAATTATACTGAGTCTAATCAATCAAGCATTGCGCCTTGCTCCTTGTTAACTTGAAGTAGGAACTCAGGAAACAACTGTAAGGTTCTGTTTTCATATGTAAATAGTGGGATTTTGAGTGGGAAGTTTCAAGTGCTAATGTAATGAGCAATGTCGTGAATCTCAAGATCATATCCTATCCGAAAGTACTACACGTTAATTGATTATCAGCAGAGCAGATACGGAATACTTGCAGTACCTTTTCCAATGAATACTCACGATTCTTAATACATTAGAGAGTGAAACGCAGTATGATTTTTGATCACCTGGCATAAGAATCGACCCATTTTCTAGCTGTTAAAGAGTTGCTTTGTCTTTAGAGATAGAGAACAAGTATTAACCTGACCATCCGAAGTTTCTTTGGTTTCTACCTTCTAATCTCCAGTTTGTCGTTATCAAGCAAACTGGAGCATACCTTAGACACAGGCTAGCTTAACTTTCAAACTAAAACCATTATAAGCAGATTTGCGGAAGAAATTCCCTGAAAGTCATAAACTACATAAAGTCAGATAAGTTCTAAATATATCAAATTATTAGGATGTCAATTATGAGAAGGAATCCTACGTTGAAATAGAAGGAACTAATGAAAGATATATAAATAAAAAAGACTGATAAATTTAATGCCTTAAGATTTTGAGTTGAAGTGTTGTGTCAGAATTCATGACTCTATTCTATTACTAAGTAGATTTGCGGAAGAAATTCCCTGAAAGTCATAAACTACATAAAGTCAGATAAGTTCTAAATATATCAAATTATTAGGATGTCAATTATGAGAAGGAATCCTAGGTTGAAATAGAAGGAACTAATGAAAGATATATAAATAAAAAGGACTGATAAATTTAATGCCTTAAGATTTTGAGTTGAAGTGTTGTCTCAGAATTCATGAGTCTATTCTATTACTAAGTCTATGATGAAGATCTCCCATGAAATTAAGCTCTACAAATTCATAAGTAATATCAAAGCAGGTGGTTCAGCAAGGGACGAATATTGAGATAATAGTCCGGTCCTGTAATTGCCTCCCCACTAAAAAAAGCAAAGAGACTCTTGGTGGGCTCAAACCAGTGGAATATAAGGGTTTTTGGCAACGCCATATAATCGAGTTGCTAAAAAAAAGGCAGGAAAAGGTTTTTATTCAAAGAGAAACCCAAGTTCAATACGAAAGTTCACACTTGAGGAGAGGATTGTTAGGATGTCAAGTATGAATAGAAATCTCATATTAGAAAGAGACAGAACTAGTAGAGAATATATAAGTGAAAAGGGCCCACAAATTTAATGTCTTAAAATTTTGAGTTAAAATGTGGTTCTCTTACTAAACCCGTGATGAAGATCTTTCATAAAAGTGAGCTCTTTAAATCCAATCAAAACAGGTTTGTGGAACTCATTGATTCAAGGAAGATATGTCTACTTACAAGGAGATTTTACCTGAATCTTCAGCATAATTTTAATACTTGAGCTCGGACTATAATAAATTCTGAACATATAAATACATGAAGTACGTACAACAAACTTGTGTGCAGTATCAGAACAATAATTTTTAGTCTCATAGAGCTTGGAGTATTAATTCCAAAGCCAACTGATCTTAGTACAAGATCATTATTCGTTTCAAGATTTGAAGTACTTAAAAGTGTAAAGAAAGGTATATATTCTTCAGGTTCGTAATTCAAATCTTTGTGTTCTATTGAAGCTGTATCGAAATCAATAAAAAGCTAGTAAGCTACCTATGGTAATCAACAGACAGAGACTGCAAGAAGCATGCATCAAAACCATTGAAAGTTTAGAGACTTTGTTTGAGTGTGAAAGGGTTACAGCTTGCGCCAACTGATCCCCAAAAACATGAGATGTCCCCTTGTCTGTTCATTTTGGTTGCTCACTCTTTGGTAGTTTGTGGATTATTCCAATATTAAAATTTTAAAAAACTCATCTTTCCATATACCTACTGAGCAATTTCCCTGTTATCCTCTATGTTTGGTTTAAGACGATGCTTAATTTGATAATAGAAATTGATCGACGTAATCTAAGATTCTAACAAGACATTGCTGATTGATAATAAAAATAAATAAACTGACTTCGTTTGGAAAAGCAAGATCATGACAGATACTGTAGAGGATAATCTGTCCTTGAAAACCCAGATAGAGCATTAGGAAATCCAGCTAAATCATCTTTTCCATATGTAATAGTTCGTGGCAGAATAAAAACTAGGAAAATATCAAGCCCTAGATCTTTGTCTTCCCCGTGCACTTAAAAGTTGGAAACATGAAAAACATAAATCCTACACACACTTCTTGTCTTATTGTACACCAAAACCACTATAAGATCAAAGTTCAATGCTTAATTTAAGGATTATGAGTTATTAGAAGACAACAGAACATAGCAACAAATAGGATTATGAGTTATTAGAAGACAACAGAACATAGCAGTCAGTAGATGTTGCTATACTTAACACATTTATGTATCCCTATAGATCATGCCTCATTTTTTATATTTAACTCATATTCTAATATATAAAAGTTTATTAAAATTTAAATTTTAATGAACATAATGAACTGTCTTCTCTTATTATGTTAATTGATGAATATGATGATTTAATTTTAAAATTTGATTTTCAAATAATGTAGAGAATTAAATTAATTAAAGATTAAAATAAACTTGAACTTGAACATGGTTTTTCTGTTTTGTTTTTGTGCAAGACTACTTGTGAAATACATAATTCAACAAATTCAGCTATAATCTTTCCATCAAAGAAAAGGTTAAGATTAGATTTATCAATGGTGTCCCGTCTCTTTCAAATTCGGCCGTTGCACAGCCGAGGAGATTTAGACAAAAGACAGTTTGCATTAAATAAGTATGATCATGATCGATCACTCAAAAGGAAACGATATATGATTAATTCCATATGATTCGATAAATCGTCCAAGTGAAACAAGCAAGAGGTTGGTTAAGCATAGCCTCTCTTGGCATGTCAAAACAGTAAGTCCCATCAGATGATGACACAACATTGCTCGAGCTATTACTAGGCCGATGATATGCAATATAGAGCAAGGTCTTGTCAGTCACACCCAACAGATTTGGATTACGAAAATACTGACATTTTCTTTGACATTGATTCGTGATCTTCAGGTGGAACTAAGCAACCAAACTGCGAAAGTAACCACACAAGGCTTAGGCTTTACAAGCCCGAGGCCCCCAGGGCTACAGTAATGACTCGAAAGACCCACTAATCGAATGCTCTAATGAGTCAATGATTAGTCGTTTCCTTGGACAAATGTCTTAAGTTGGCACTTTACACTAGAAAGACAAAAGAGAACACAAGAAAGTGGAAGCAAATCCCTACTTTAACTCGTGTTGGGTAATAACTTGTCTGAGGTCCTCATCCTGCACTTATATTTAAGCAGTCTTTCCTTGAGCTTTCTAAACAATTCAAACTTCATACAGTTAGGGAAGCCAAAGTGCCTAAGCTTACATTCAGCACTTCAACTCAGGAACACCATAACTCTTTCTAACTCCATTAGCTTATCTCCATATGAAGCATTCTTGGGTTGTCTCTCTTCTACTTTTGTCCTTCATCCTTCATGAGGTCCAAGGTCCGAATTAATGCCATTGTCTTCAATATACTCGTACTTGAGAAATTTGCATTTTTTCATCATTAGGTTCTAACGTTCATGGTTCTTCTTCTTCAGGGATTCGCTTGGAAAAAGGATTCATGCAAGATACAAAGGATCAGGTGAATACTGAATCTTTTTAGTACTCACCTACACTGAGAAACAGTAAAACTGTGAGAAATTTAGTGTTGGTCTTCTTGTAAGCTTAACGAGAAAATGATTGTTGTCATTTGCAGGGGGACAAAAAATCTTTGACGGAAAGAAGTGTTGTTCTTAGGGAGGCTATGCTTTGCAACGGAGACTGTACAGGTACCATGAAGAATAAACCAGTTTCTAGAGTTTCCAAGAAATCATCAGGCAACAGTCACCATTGGCTTGACGAAGACTACTACGGACCTAGGAACCACAGGCCTAAACACCATTAGTTCATATCTGTTCCCTCTTATTAGGTTAGTTCAAGAAATAGCTCAGTTAGCTAGCTGTTAGGCTTTAGAAGATACAACTCAATGAATTTGTAATCTTTCTCAATGAGCAATTCTGCTCCTGATGGGAATCTCATCTAACTGTCATCTTTTCAACTTACTGATCAGATCGTTTAGTGAATACTTGTAGTTTGAATAGATTTCCAGCATCTACAAGCTAGAAAAACACTAAACAGTGTTTTTATCAATTACAGCAATGTCCTGAGAAATTCTTCACATGTACGTATTGTTGCATGAAGATATAGAATACTACCAAATTTCCAAAGCTGGAACTGAAATCTTTAAGACCCCCACCTTGTCTTTTCTTGTATAGTTTCACAGAATCAAAAGAACGATGGAAATAAAGCAAATTCCAGGACTTCGAGCAGTCCAACAGATGAAGAAAGTGGCTTGGAATATGAATCGGTCACTGTTACTTCTTCGCTGTTGACGGTGATCAACGATCAGTATGTGGACATTGTGGAGATAGCTGAAATATAAACTATTCTCCGGTTAAGAGAAAACCACCAATAAACTAGTTGTAGCTCCTGGCTATGGGGAAGAACTAGAGCGACATGATAATGCTTGCAATAATGCAACGAAAAGTGAACAGCATTACTGAAATGCTGCAGCTTTTTTAGGATTAGTAGGGATTTGCACATAGGATATATAATTATATTTATATATGCATATAACTTGATTGGGTAAATCACGAGCACTTTGAGAGAGCTCAATAGGCTTTTATAATCCCATAAGTTAAGTGCCGTTTCACTTCTGTTTTTTCTGTTTTTTTTTTTTGTTGTTATTTTTAATTTTTGTTTCTTATTTTTGTTTATATTTTTTACTTAAACAAATGAAAATTTGTTTGGTTGAAATTTGTAACATAAAAATTGAAAAAAACCTGTTTGATTAAGATTTCTAATAAACTTATTATTATTATTAATTATTAATAAGTTATTATTATTATTATTATTTAATTATTATTATTATTATTTATTATTAATAATAATATTATGATTAATAATTATTAATTATTGTTATAAAATTTATACTTACTATTATTATTATTATTATTATTATTATTATTATTATTATTGATTGTTAATAATATTATTATTATTAATTATTGTTATAAAATTTCTACTTACTATTATTATTATTATTATTAAATTCATTATTATTATTATTATTATTATTATTACTACTACTTAATAATAATAATATTATTATTAATTATTGTTATAAATTTTCTACTTATTATTATTATTATTATTGTTATTATTATTTCGAGATAGAAACTAGAGTTATGTTGGTTTTTTGGCGAAAAAAACATGTAAAAATTTAGAGAAACGATGTTTTTTGGTTTCTGTAAAACTGTTGAAGTTTTTTATTTTCATAAACAAAAAATTATAACAGAGTAAACCAAACACGTTTTATTTACCTGTTTTTCTTTTTACAAAAACGACAACAAAAAACGGAGAAAAAAAACAGAAACAAATAGCCCCTAAGAGATAAGCAAATGAAAATATTTCTGGTTTTGCATTAAATCTAATTTATTGACTATTATATGTATCCAATAAATAAAGAAAAAGTAAATACATATTGTCTTTAATAATTTTAATGTTTAAAATAAATTTAAAGTAAATTATATCGTATGAATATGATTATATCCATCACTCCAACATTTATTAATAATAAATGAATGCTTTTGATGCTTAGATATAATATTTCGGAGATGACTTCAGTGTTGTAGAAGGTAAAAATAAGAAGCTTGATGTATTATATGGTTTTATAATAAAATTTAGTATAATAAAAATTGTTAATCATGTTAAGATATCATGACATTGGTATTACTATAACATTAAATGATAATTTTAAAATATACAAATAAAAAATTAGTGTAATTAACTTCATTTTATTCTAGAAAATGATATATAATGAACTAATCGAGGAAAAATTTTAAATATTTTATAGTGTTAAAAAGATCTTTAATTAAAAGTTTCTTAATTGTTTTAACAATAATTATTGAATAATTATTGTTTTCATTTTAGAAAGGCAATGTCATAGAAAATTAATAATTTGAATAAAATTAAAATTAAAATCATACCACATAATCTTTCATTTTATTTCCTCAAATAAAAAAAAGAAATCAGAAGAAAAATAAAAAAAGAAAAATAAATTACTAAAAATTCAGTAGCCCAATAAGTTTGGCCCATAAAATTGACCCAACACGCTTACGACTGCTAGAGAACAGAAGTAGCGGTCTCTCGTAGTCTCGTGTTCTTTTCGAAGAACCTCTCCGAAAACCCTCCCTCCTTCTTTGTCTCAGTGACCTACTTTTGAATTCTTCTTGTTGCTGTTGCTCACGAGTTGTCAGGTTTGTTCATTTTTTCTCTTTTTTATTTTGAGTTCTTGTTGGTTTATGTTTTCAGTTAGCTTCCTTTCTCATGGAGTCGTTTACGTTTTGAGTGACGGCCAGAAGCTGGAAATTTAGTAAGGGAAGAAGATTTAGGATTAGCTAGATAAGTTTGGAGACCCATTTGGCTTTGTTATTCGTCTATTTCGGGAAAATGAAGAAATGGACTGGAAAAATGATTGATTTATTTGTTTGGTTGATAAAAATTGTGCCTTTTGTTTTGGTAATTAAGTCTTGATTTTCTAGCAACTTTGTTGAATTAGTCCCTGGGAAGCTTAAAATACTGATTGTGATTGGTTGCATAATATGGCAGAGACATAAACATGGATGATAATCTTTATGATGAGTTTGGGAACTACATTGGTCCTGAGATTGAGTCCGACCAAGAGAGTGATGCAGAGGAGGAAGAAGATGAGGACCTGCCTGACAAGCCCCATGAGGAGGAGGCTGTGGCTGATGATGAGGGCACAATGCATGCTTCTAATGGGTGGATAACTGCCTCAAACGATGTTGAAATGGACAATCAAATTGTCCTCGCTGAGGACAAGAAGTACTATCCAACTGCAGAAGAGGTTTATGGTGAAGATGTTGAGGCATTGGTCATGGATGAGGATGAGCAGCCCCTTGAACAGCCAATAATTAAACCTGTTAGGAACCTCAAATTTGAGGTTGGGGTTAAGGATTCCTCAACCTATGTTTCCACCCAGTTTCTTGTCGGCCTGATGTCCAATCCCTCTTTGGTTCGCAATGTGGCCCTTGTTGGACACCTGCACCATGGGAAGACACTTTTCATGGATATGCTGGTTGAGCAAACACATCATATGCCTACATTTGATGCAAACAGTGAGAAGCATATGAGGTACACAGATACAAGGATTGATGAGCAAGAAAGAAGAATATCTATCAAGGCAGTTCCAATGTCCCTTGTTCTTGAAGATAGCAATTCAAAATCATACCTGTGTAATATCATGGATACCCCTGGTCATGTCAACTTCTCTGATGAAATGACAGCTGCTCTCAGGCTTTCTGATGGTGCAATCTTGATTGTAGATGCTGCCGAAGGAGTGATGGTGAGTGGCACTATCTGGGAGAAAAATTTCAAACACAATGAAATTATTGTCTTTTTCATCAAGCTTGTTTTAGTTTATTAATTGAACTATAATTTTTAGATGGATTTTTCTAACTATTATTTTTTCATATTAATTTAAGATTTATATATATGGATCCATTTGTTTATCAGTCACATATGGGACATAATTAGCTGTTTGATTTGACCATTTTAGTTTTCTTCCATTTGCAGGTTAACACCGAAAGGGCTATACGTCATGCAATTCAGGAGCACCTGCCTATCGTAGTTGTGATCAATAAGGTAATGACCAACTTTCCATTGAGTTCTCATGAAACTTTTAATCAAAATTTTACATTCTTTTACCATTTTATGACTTGCTAGTCTCTTTATTTTTGTTGCCAAGGTTGACAGGCTGATAACAGAACTTAAGTTGCCTCCAAAAGATGCTTATTATAAGCTAAGGCATACAATAGAGATCATAAACAACCATATATCTGCCGTGTCTTCAACTGCAGGAAATGTCCAAATTATAGATCCGACTGCTGGAAATGTTTGCTTTGCCAGTGCTACCGCTGGATGGTCCTTCACTCTACATTCTTTTGCTAAAATATATCTCAAACTCCATGGTATCCCATTTGATGCTGATAAGTTTGCATCTCGCCTTTGGGGGGATATGTATTATCATCCAGATGCTCGGGTATTTAAGAAGAAACCCCCAACAAGTGGAGGTGAGAGATCATTTGTGCAATTTGTGCTAGAACCCCTCTATAAGATATATAGCCAAGTGATTGGAGAACATAAAAAGAGTGTTGAGGCTACTCTTGCCGAGCTAGGTGTCACTCTTCCTAATGCAGCTTACAAATTAAATGTGAGGCCATTGTTAAGGCTGGCTTGTAGCCAAGTTTTTGGTTCAGCCTCAGGCTTTACTGATATGCTGGTAAAGCATATACCTTCAGCCAAGGATGCTGCTGCTAGAAAGGTTGATCATATTTATACTGGGCCAAGAGACTCTATGATCTACAAGGCCATGGTAGAGTGTGACCCTTCTGGTCCCTTAATGGTTAATGTGACCAAATTGTATCCCAAATCAGATTGTAGTGCCTTTGATGCTTTTGGCAGAGTCTACAGTGGCCAAATTCTGACAGGGCAGTCTGTGAAAGTTTTGGGGGAGGGCTATTCCCCTGAAGATGAGGAGGACATGACAGTTAAAGAAGTCACCAAACTGTGGGTGTATCAAGCTCGGTATAGATTACCCATAAGCATGGCACCTCCTGGTTCTTGGGTTCTCATTGAGGGTGTGGATGCTTCTATTATGAAAACTGCAACCCTGTGTAATGTAAATTACAACTATGAAGATGTATACATTTTCCGGCCTCTGCAGTTCAACACTCTGCCAGTTGTCAAAACAGCCACTGAGCCTCTGAACCCCAGTGAGCTGCCAAAAATGGTGGAGGGTCTTAGGAAGATAAGCAAAAGCTATCCTTTGGCTATAACTAAAGTTGAGGAGTCTGGAGAGCACACTATTCTTGGTACTGGGGAGTTATATTTGGATTCCATCATGAAGGACCTTAGAGAGCTCTACTCTGAAGTGGAAGTTAAGGTATGTTTTAGCAATCTTTCCTTTTCTCTTTAGTTAATGGAGCATGCATTGTCTAAGGTGTTACTTGCTTTTGATCTGTAACATGAACTATAGGTGGCAGATCCTGTTGTCTCATTCTGTGAAACAGTGGTGGAATCTTCATCCATGAAATGCTTTGCTGAAACACCAAACAAGAAGAATAAAATAACCATGGTTTGGAAATCACTTTTTGATCCTTCTCTCTTTATTGAATCTCTCTTTTGTCACTATTAAAAGCTTTCTTGTTTCTAGATTGCGGAGCCATTGGAGAAAGGGCTTGCAGAAGACATAGAGAATGGTGTTGTAAGCATAGACTGGAACCGCAAAGCTCTTGGTGACTTCTTCAAAACAAAATATGACTGGGATTTGCTTGCGGCACGATCAATATGGGCGTTTGGCCCTGATAAGCAGGTGGTATTAGTATCCTACTCAATTTTGAATGACGATTTGTGATTATCATCCTTGACCATTTTATACTATTCAGTTTCTTTCCCATGGCTAAAATGTGAGGTTTCACTCTTTTTCTAGACGAAATTCTTTGCCTTGTTGTTGCTGATATTTCACATATTCAGGGACCAAATATTTTGTTAGATGACACTCTTCCTACTGAAGTTGACAAAGGGCTTCTAGGTGCTGTCAAAGATTCTATTGTACAAGGGTAAATGGCAATTAATTTTTTTGTTCGTTCACGGCTTCATAATAATCTCTAGAGCAAGAGTTTTAGTCTGCAAATTAGAATATTACTGTTTTTTGAACAGTTTCCAGTGGGGTGCACGAGAAGGGCCACTTTGTGATGAGCCAATCAGAAATGTGAAATTCAAGATAGTGGATGCAAGGATTGCACCGGAACCTCTACACCGGGGATCTGGTCAGATGATTCCCACAGCTAGGCGTGTGGCCTATTCAGCTTTTCTTATGGCAACCCCACGGCTCATGGAACCTGTATATTATGTTGAGGTATATTCTTCTTCTAGTTTATGACTTACCATATGTAATGGGCTAGGATGTGATACTGTTCACTTGCTGGTACCTTGAGAACAATCACAGGGATGATGTGATGATGAACTTGGACTCAAAGCATTAAACAGTGAACTTCAAATATTTGATTGTTCTTTTAATATCACGTTAATACTTGCAACTAATTCGACCTAACATACTTATTCTGCTTTGACTTTGCTGCTAAATTATGCTACTCTATTCAGATACAAACACCAATCGACTGTCTCTCTGCAATTTATACTGTGTTATCTCGTAGACGTGGACATGTTACAGCTGATGTTCCTCAGCCTGGTACTCCAGCTTACATTGTTAAGGTATGTTGGCTCCTTTTTACATATTTATCCAAAAGCTAACATTTGATTCAGCCCAGTTTGAGGAATATTTTGCAAAATATTTTGACCAATCCCACCTCCTCGCACCCTCCCTCCCTCCCCAAGAGAGGAGGGGGCTGAGGTGAGGGTGGCATTGAGAAATACAGTTCAAATCTTATATATTTGGTATTTTAGTGAAAATGTACCAAGTCCTTGAAGACAACAAAGTTCTTTTCATGTAGAGTTTTGTCAGTTCAGCTTAATCTTTCAATTCCATTCTTGCTGTGACCCAGTGCACACGCTTGACTTTTATGTCTTAACTAATTATTTTGACATTGGGATTCCAGGCATTTTTACCCGTCATAGAGTCATTTGGTTTTGAGACAGACCTGCGGTACCATACACAGGGGCAAGCATTTTGCCTCTCTGTTTTTGATCACTGGGCTATAGTCCCTGGAGACCCCCTTGATAAGAGCATAGTTTTGCGGCCACTTGAGCCAGCACCAATACAGCACCTGGCTCGTGAGTTTATGGTGAAGACAAGGCGTCGCAAGGTATTATCACTCTGTTCTTTTCCTCAGTTCTTTTGAGACCCTTGAATGAAAATGCCATTCCATTTGGATACAATGCACCAAAATCTTGGGTTTCAATAAACTCAAAAATTTTCTGTGCGCTGTTTGTTTCACTTATTCTCCCATTATTTTGATGTCAGGGAATGAGTGAGGATGTTAGTATCAACAAGTTCTTTGACGAGGCTATGATGGTTGAGCTGGCTCAGCAAGCTGCCGATATTCATCAACAGATGATGTGATTTATATGTAATTACATCCGGCATGGCTCAAGAACGTTGTTTGTTTTGGCCAACATCATATTTTCTCCGGCAGAATGGACTCTGATACGAAACAGGAAGATGTTAATCCGGCCATTGAACTGATAATGTACCATAGACCAACAACAACCCCTGAAATTCCTGTCTCCAAATGCCTTCAGCCATACATAGAATTTTGTAGTTTGCTGTATTACGTTTATCATACTTTCTGAAGTGGTCAAGTGAAGATTTTGGATGTTATTGTTCTTTTATAGTACATCCCTATCCAATGCATTTATGTTCTCTACACCCTCTTTGGCCCCTTTAGTCGATTTCTTTGGCCTTTTTGCTACTTGTATTTCTTTGCTCTACGAGTTCCAACGTCTGAGAGTGCTTTACCCTCAACTTTAATGGGTACACTGTGACATCGAAAGAAAAAGAGTTAAAAGCTTTTGGAGGGCATTGCTAATCCCACAAAGAAATGATAGGGGAGCTGACCTAGTTCCTGTTTTCTTGGAACCTCGTTTATTTTCACACGTGAGCTTGGGCAGCATTCCGTAGAGAGAGTCAATACAGGCCAAATCAAGGTTCAAGTGGTGAATTTTCAGTCATGATGACGCGGAAAAAAAGTTATATTTGGAATAATTTATTTAAATAAGATAATTTTTAATTTTTAATTTTTAAAAATATATTTAACGTTTGTTTAGTGTTCACTCATAATTAAAGAATAACGGTTGCGAATTTGAGGAATATTGAAGGGAGAAGAATATATTTGATATTAGGAAGACAAAAAAAAAAAAAGAAAACGAGTATCATGGTTTAGAAGTTTGGCGGAGTACTACGGTCTCCGAAGTCAAACCGAGAAATGTATGGGAAGCCTTTCTTGTGGTTGAAGGTTAATCGCTCATAAAAGAACAGTAAGATTTGGTGTGAAGATCTAACTGCTATCTTTCCAGAGACATTGCTCCTGAAAAAATCTGTTCTTTCTCAATTTTTTCTTCTTAGTTTACCCTTAATATCGATATTCGTTTTCTCTTCTTTGTATGTGTCAGGGTTTTTCTCTTTGGTAGCTTATTATTGCCCTTTGTAATCTCGAAACCCTAACCCTGGATCCAGCGTCTCCTTAGAGTTTTGTTATAATTCTGTTCCAGGATTGATGCTTTAGTGTATTGCAGAACGCTACAGGTATAATTGTTGTAAATTATTAATCACAATGTATTCTACGAGTTCAAGCTTAGCTCCTGGAATTAACCTCTTTCAATCCCTTAAACCTCCACACAAAACCCTAACTTTCCATCGAATTTTAGTTTTGACCGTCACCTTTCTGGCGTATGCCTCGTTTCACGCATCCAGGAAGCCTCCTAGCATTGTGAAGAGCGTGCTTGGACCTACAATTCTGTTGAATTCATCTACTGTTCAATACAATTTGAGGTCCAATGTTTCTGGGTGGGCACCGTTCAATGGACCAGAGGGTAACCACAGACTTGGGGAGCTGGATCTTGCATTTCTATCCTCGTATTCGATAGGTATGTATTTTGCAGGGCATGTTGGTGATAGGATGGACTTGAGGTTGTTTCTGGTTTTTGGAATGGTTGGTAGTGGTCTTCTTACCATTGTTTTTGGGTTAGGTTATTGGTTTGGTGTACATTGGTTAGTGTATTTTTTGGGTGTGCAGATATTGTGTGGTCTTTTTCAATCTATAGGTTGGCCTTGTGTGGTGGCAGTGGTTGGAAATTGGTTTGGTAAAGCCAAAAGAGGATTGATTATGGGAGTTTGGAGTTCACATACATCAGTTGGGAATATCATTGGATCTGTTATGGCTTCTGCAGTTTTGGACTTTGGATGGGGCTGGTCATTTCTGGTGCCAGGGTTTTTGGTGATTCTGGTGGGAATTTTGGTGTTTCTATTTCTTGTTGTTAGTCCTGAAGATATCGGGTTTGAGCTACCAGGAAAGGAAATTGAGATGGATGTGGAGAGTGTGACCGTGGAGAACTCCGAAAAAGTTGAATCAGAGGAAGCAGGCCTTCTTGCAACAGACAAAATTGATAATTTGACGGCCATTGGATTTGTGGAAGCTTGGAGATTACCAGGGGTGGCGCCATTTGCTTTCTGCCTCTTCTTTTCTAAGCTAGTAGCTTACACTTTCCTATATTGGCTGCCGTTTTACGTAAGGCACACAGGTATCCTCTTCTATTTGCTTATGCTTCACTAACTAGAGATTTGTTTCATAGCTATGAGCATTTGGTTAGTATTGAAGTTTCTCAAGGTGAAGAAATTATTACTTGATTATTGATGGCATTGCCATTTCCTCTTTTGCAAACTGGAAAATCATTGCGGATCTAATTTTTCAGGTCTGTAGCTTGTGCTTGTTTTGATTGAACATGGGCTATTTTCCATGTTATTATCTTGTGCTCATTTAGATTGGAACAATTATTTTCTAACCTAAACCACCTCTGTGCATAATTACTGTGGGGTGTTCATGACAATGTTTTCTGGATTATAGCTGTGGCGGGGGTTCATTTGTCGCATAAAGCTGCCGGAATTCTTTCAACCCTATTTGATATCGGGGGAGTCTTTGGTGGAATTTTGGCAGGCTTCATATCTGATATGATTGAAGCTCGTGCAGTAACTTCTATTTCCTTCTTGTTACTCTCAATTCCAGCCATCATCTTGTACCGCATCTATGGAAGCCTATCCATGGTCTCCAACGTTACTTTGATGTTTATATCCGGATTGCTGGTGAATGGTCCTTACTCACTGATAACTTCAGCTGTTGCTACTGATCTCGGTACCCAGGATTTGATTAAAGGAAATTCTCGTGCCTTAGCTACCGTGACTGCAATAATAGATGGTACAGGTTCTGTTGGGGCAGCTCTAGGTCCACTTTTGGCTGGGTATATCTCTACGAGAGGATGGAACAGTGTGTTCTTTATGCTCATTGTCTCTATTTTGCTGGCAATCCTGTTCTTGATCCGAGTTGCAAAATCTGAGATTAAGAGGAAACTGAGCGATCGAACTTGTTTTTGAACAGTACTGATGCACATTGATGGAGTTTATACTTGTCAGGAGGCATCTCTAATATAATAGTTTTTGTACCTCATAGCAGCAATTGTCCACAGTAAAAGCACATTGATTTAGACTTTTAGTGACTAATTATACACGTACTTTTATACTGTGGCACATTTTTTTGTGATTGCTTGTATTCCCATTGAATGTACATGTTCAAATACATCAAAAGATGAAATCTTTATATCCTGGTCAAATACATCAAAAGATGAAATCTTTATATCCTGGTCCATTCTCGAACTTAAGGTAGATAAAAGTTTCTGCTTTTGACCTCAGTTTGCTTTCTTCAAAAGGGACATTTTGTGGTGTTGTTGTGCCCCTCTTTTGTGGTGCGAGTACGTGAAAAAAAAAAGATATTGCCAATTCTGATGGCATAAAAGATGCAACTTCCCCTTTTATCTCTAGTTAATACTTTCACATCTGAAGGCTCTCAAGAAACAGAAAGTAGTGGTTTTCAACAGCTTCGCCTCACTTGTGCCTATCCTGCAGTTACAAGTTCTCATTAAGGACCATTTCTGCTAAATTGGGCTTGATGTTGCCAGGCGTGGAGCTAACATGACATCTACCAAGCCAAGATAAGATGTGAGGAGATGGACAATGAAAGAAAGACCGGCTCAAATTGCATCTAATGCTTTGATCATTCAGCTTTTTATCTTCTTTTCTATTTACTTGAAAACTTGATGAGTTTACAACAATAAAATTCAGGAAAATCACAGTTCTTCTGTTTCCTGATGAATGTATGGACACAAAATGATGAGAAAGACCAGGAGAGGTTATATATATTATTAAATGGCCGTTTCTATAGCAATCAAGACAGAGTGTAGAACAAACTCAAAATTATTCTTGCAGCAGACATTTCAAGTTCTGAAGTCCTTCAGCAGATATGCTGCGCCTGACTCTATCCCTCTGCACTACAAGTTGTGGAGGGGGCTCCGAGTGAAAGCATACCATAACAACTGTTAAGTTGTCAGTTGCACCTCGTTTTATTGCTTCTTCCACCATTTGTTTGCAGCACACTTTAACATCATTGTGCTCTTGAAGCCTCCTCCGAACAAAATCTACTGCATTTTGACTTGAAAACACATCCCATATTCCGTCACTGCCGATAATTAAAAACTCATCTTCTTGGGTAAGTGTGATCAGCTTGAGCTCTGGTTCAGCACTTAAAGGGCCACTCTTTCCACCCTTTTCCTTCATTCCTTCCAAGTGCCAATCACCTAGTGCACGAGTAACGCCTATCCGACCATTTAAGTAACCATCATCAACGTATCCACCCAATGACTCTATTCTCATCCTTTCGTTATGGCAGCAAGGCCTATGATCTTTCGACATTTCTATACAGATACCATGCCGGGATAGTACTGCCCGACAGTCACCAGCATTTGCCACAAGTAAAGACCTGTTGAAGACAATACTTCTCATTTATATAGATCGCAACCCATTCTAAGGCAAAATCACACGTTACACCTCAACAAGTTAATAGTTCATGGATCATTTTACAAAATATGGATGAACTCAAGCGATGCATTGAAGAGGCTTACCTTCCAAATATCATGGCAGTCAGAGCTGTGGTGCCAGATGACATGGCATGATCAAGTGAGCATTGCTCTGCATAAGCAGCATCAGTCTCAACAAATGATCTAGTGACAACTTTTTCAAGTTCTATTGGGAAATCAGCATCCTCAAAAATGACTCTTGGTAAATGATCGCGGACAAAATGTGCTGCACCTTTTCCTTCATGACCGTCAAATACCTGTTTATTCCAAGACATTACTATGTTAGATTGTCAAAATTTTATGAATATCCTCACTTTATTGATTGTTTAAGCCGATTAAACTTTCTTCTCCGTATCTAGTTGAAACACAAATGAAAAAGTGTTGTGTTCTTGGAGGAGGAAAACAGCATAGGTGATATTAGTACCTAAGCTAGCAAATCAACATGTAGGCTAAGCAACTTACACCATAGAAAGAAACTGCTTTTCCACTTAGCAAATTGCAGCCAAACTTCTTGGCCAAATCGTTGATGCAAATGTGTGTGTCCTCCATGTGAGGCCGTCCACCAATATCAGACCACTCTCCGGAACGAAGAGAAGGGATGAAATCTGTTACCAGACTCATCCTCCTGTCATTGACTGCTCTGTCCTCACAAATGCTTTCCAGCTGAATGTACCATGAAGATATCAAATGTAAATGACATCAGAAGGATAAAAAGGAGTTGAAGAAAATCATCTAATCATCAAAAGTTTTACCCATGTCTGACAAGAAAACCCCAATTAGAAACCCTTCTGTTCATTTTAATGATTTGACACAAGTTCTGCCACAAGGTTACTGTAAGAGGAGTGTAACTGACAGTTCCTATTCAGAAGCATCCAATCTTTATAAATTGTAGTAATAAAGAGATAAGAAGGACAAACAACCAATTAGTATCTTAGTTCCTAGGATAAGATCGAAAGCTAGAACTTAAGTTCACAACAAAGAACTCTGGAGAACTGAAATACTGTTTTCTCGTTAGGCTGCAGCCAGAGACGAGGATGGATAAAAACTCTTGCGTTCAAGACCTAAGGGTGACCTTACTTTCACTCACCTACTAACTCTAGGTCTGAAAAAATGGAGAGTTGTCTGTACTCTGTATTCTAAGAGCTCCATACTTGCTTTATTCTCAGTATCAATAAAGTGATGAGGAAGGAGAGTTGTATTAGGTCAACAGTCCATTTTCAACTTATCGCTTCCTTTCAGGTTGTTTCTTTTTCTAGACGAGTAAAGGAATAGGGTAGCTAATTCTAGTTTCTCCTGCATCAAACTCCGTACAGCAAAGGCTTGTTTTATTTGCTGATGCCAAAATCTGCAGATTAAAACAAAGAAGATCGAAGAAGGAAACCTCTATCTCTCTCAATCTCAACTAAGAAAATGTTTTCCATCGTCCGGAGCTTAACCGGAAAAACAGGAAAAGGAGACAAAATTGATCCAATCCCAAATAGGAGCAAGACCGACAGGTAAACGACCAGAAGTGTCACACAAGTGGACCAACCAATCAAAGGGCCAAAACATGGCAACAGTTAGAAAGAATATTTCCATACCCAATAGTAGAACATCAAGAAACAGACATCCACAATCCAATCATTGACCGAACTACCTAGAAGGAGAACAATTCATAAAACAACAGAAAGGTAACAGGGGCACAACAACATGGCAAAGACTGGTGATGAAGAAAACAGTTCGATTCTTACAGGAAATGACTTGCCAACACTGAAGCCATCACCAGAACTGATCAAGCAAGCGTCTTTTTCCAAATTCTCCATCTGGGTATGAAAGGACTCGCAATGCAAAGGCCAACCTTGCTTCTTGCTGCTATTACTATCTTTCTTAGTGTTATCAAGACTCTCCATTTCATTGCTGTCCTGCTCTGCATCTTTAACACACATGATAACAAAGTATTCGGTGATTGAAAGAAACGTACTTTTTAGTCTCTTTAACAACTTGGTGATGCTGCGTGAGGGTATCCAAAGTAAAAGAAGCGAAAATTAGAGGAAGAGAAAAATCAGAGACAGAATAGAAGAAAAAGATGGCATTGGAGAGAAGATTCTGTGGAATATGTTTAGAGGGTCTACGTTTATAGTAAGCCAAAGTTAGAAGTGATGGAGAGGAAAAGAGAATATTAGGAGGCGTTAAATTCCAGATTTTTCTGTCCAAGCGTGCCTGAAAATCAGTCAGAGTTGGTGTTTCATTTATGTTCGGTTATTATATTCATGTGATCTCTTTTTCCTTTTTTGGTTACTAGTTAGCCACTTGATCTTATTCTTATGTTTCATTGTCTTGTCTGTTGAGTTACCAAATTATGCCATTTCCATTACTATTTGTGTTTTATTGAAAAGGGGTAAACAAAATTTTAATTACTAAATGGCTAATCCATTCACTTATTTAAATAATTAAGTAAAATAAAATTTTCGAAAATAATTATTTATCTATTAAATTATTTCATTTAAAATTATAACATTTTATTCAATAATATAAATTTTGGGACTTCATATATGCAATAAAAGTTAAATAACTTCATGAAAAGTTAGTAGAAAATATATTCTTAAGTTTTTAATGCCACAAAACAGTTTTAAGTAATGTAAAATAATAAAATATTTTAAAATTAAGTGAAAACATGACATTTATATCTTATCTCTAAGCAATTTATTAAATTCATTGATTTGACCATATTAGCAGCCTTTGGAAAGGAGCTAGCTGTGGATTTACCACAAAACACCATATTTATGGTCATCTCTAGATAGTGTACCCTTTAAGTTGCCACATTTTGGGTGAAGAAGGTGACAAATTTAATGATGAAAACATGAAAGTTCATAATTTATACTGAAGTTTTAGCGCATTTGCCAGACAATTTTGCATCATTGTTCAGTGTATGAAATTTCAGAAGACTTATTGGTTCCAAAAAGGAGTCAAGTTTGTTAATAATTGCATCCAATACCCAAAAATGTTTGGTCAAAATTTGTCAACTTGCAATAGATCAATAGGGCTGTCTTTGCTAGGAATGTAAGCTGTCTTTTGCTAGTGACATGTTACGTCATTTAGGTGTTGTTTTTCTTTACAGTACAAATAATTGATAACTAATGACCCAACAAGACCTGAAAATGAAGTCCTGGCAACTGATTGGCCAGCGTGAATGAATCAGATAACATCTTGGAAAATTTCGATGATGAAAGAAATTTTGACTTTTAGATTTTTGTATTACCTTTCCAAAAGGAAAATGGGTCACCAACATATCTTTCTAAAAATATCATCTCCCTCACAATCACACGCTCTTAGCAATCAACATAGTGTAAAGCAAGGTTCTTTGCTTTTTCTGAGCTTACTACCTTTTGAATCCTATTAGCTTTTTTTTTGGTCTCCTAAATCCTTTAGTGCAGAGGACTATATATAACAGGAAGATGGCTATTTCCCCATCCATTGAAGACAGAAATAATCTTTATCGTCAACTAAAACTATAAATAAGCACTTTTGAGAGCAAGCCAATAGATAAACCGGTTCATCAATGATAGGCCTCTTTTCTTGAGTGGCCCTCATAAGCGAAAGCTCTCTTTACTCGTCTTGGTGGATGATGATGGAGTAATGGAACCCATTAAAAACTTTGTGATGTTTACATCATGACATAAGATTTGGCCATATTTATGGCCTATTCTGTGAAAAAGTATAGAGAGTTTCATCGTAATCTAAACTAGTTAAACAAGATATTTTCCACATACTCACCCAATAAACATTACAATCTTGGTAAACTAGTTAAATACCCACATCGTATTTAACTAAATCCAAACTTGTTTTTTATCATTACTAAGTACAGATAAGGCAGATAGAGATGGTCCGTGTAATTAATCCATATTACCAAAACTTTCTCATTTGGAATACAGTCCATTTAATATTTAATAAGTTCATGACTTCTTGCACGAGGGTCCCGATGTATCTTTTTGTAAGATTTTAGTTGGAATACCAAACTCTTGCCTTCGATCACATGAAACTAAGGCGGTAGGAGGAACCAGCGACCGACTACTGACTCTACTCATTTCCAACTGTCGGTCCGCACGAGTTTCTTTCACTTTGCTGATCATTAATGAGATTGCTGAACAAAATAAAAACAAGTGCTTTTCCATAAAGCATACACAAACATCAAGGAAAAAGACGGCTTACAAAAGGAATCTAACGACGTGGTTAAACATACGATTTTTAAACAAAAGTTCTCATATAAGCTGTGGATGAAACCTTCACTTGCTTAAGCAAGTTCAACCCATACTGCATTAGCAAGAAGTGACTTCCAAAACCCGACAGTGCTTGACATGGTTCATCCATTTCAACATCTAATGAATAATTTGGGCAAAAAGAAATTTAAGCATTTGAGTAACCCATTTTGTCAAACTAAATGCTGATCAAAATTTCAAGAATTACTGTCTCTGAAGCAGGTTTAACTAGTCTCTCATTATGGATTTACTGAAAGCCTAACATAAAACTCAATGTCAAGGCTCACATCCCAGTAAATGCCTTCTTTCCACCACCAGATGATCCCGCAGGGATCACTTTCAGCACATTGAACCGCACAGTCTTAGACAATGGCCTGCGATTGCGACAAAAAATATAATAGAAAAAGGTTCAGAAGCATAACTCTGTTTCACAGATATGATCCATAAGATTTGAATTACAAATTTAACCTGCATTGCCCGATAATAACGTGATCTCCTTCCTTCACCCGGAAGCAGGGGGACATGTGTGCAGCAATATTTGAATGCCTTTTCTCATATCTGAATCATGCAAGACAGTAAACCATTAGGAACTTTTTCAATAGTGACAGGAACTTGGGTGTAATGAAAAACATAGAATAAAACTGAATATAGCATATACCGTTGGTATTTCTTCACATAGTGAAGGTAATTTCTCCGAACAATAATGGTCCTCATCATCTTTGCACTATGGCAAGTTCCGGCTAAGATACGGCCTCTGATAGAAACATTACCCGTGAAGGGGCACTTCTTATCAATGTAGGTTCCTGTACAGAAACATAAGTCCAGCAATTGAATCGTAAAGTAGATATCACCTAACATGTATGCATGTTACAAGTAATTAGCCATCATTTTCGAAGGTTGAAGAAAAAAAACAAAGAAAACAAAACAAAGTAAACATATTGTACAGCCAATTACCGTCTTCGCAAATATCATGTTCAATACTGTATTGTCATCCCTACCTATTCCTTATCTCTGGGCAGTAACAATGAACTCCCTAATACAGAGCATACAATTAATCTAACAAATGAGTTCTCTTTTGAAGCTTAAAATCTCTGACCGAATACAGTATGATCAGTTGTGTTTATTCTCAGTAGTCCTACGCATTTCCTAGAGCCCAACTTCAAAGTAATGTATCAGGGATCTGAAAGTAAACACTGTCACTTCTAAACTGTACTTCATAACATATTCCACATCTCATAACCATCCGAAGCATCCTTGGTATAAAAACCAAGAACGGGTGGGTGTTCAGGCGTGAAGAGGGGGCCAAAAGAATAACAATATAACCAAACTACTTGTGCGCCATCTAATCATAAGAGGTTAAATAATGAGAAACAAATCTTAAGCCCAAACTCCACTCTGACAAAAAAGCAGATATTCTAACAAACGAAAACATAGATAATTCACAACTTGAGAAAAGATCGATAATAAATACCCTCAATGGCCTCTCTGGGAGTCTTGAAACCCAACCCAATGCTCTTCCAGTATCGATTTCCACCCTTTCCAGGTCTCTTCCCCTTCCCTGACTTCTTCGAGCTGCAAAAGCCATCAACGAAACAACCACAATTCAATGCACAAAAACTTCCTCATCAAGTAACACAAAATTAATCAAAACCAAGCGGAAAGACTCGATATTTCTCTTTATTTTTACCAAAGAAACACTTTTGGCTGCTTCAGAAACGCTTTCTCAGTCTGTACCAAACCAAAAAAATAAAAGACACAAACTTTTAAGTTCTAAAACTAAGATATTCCAACTTTAGAGCAATATACACGACAACATATGTAAAAACCTGCTCCGCCATGTTGTATCGATAGCGTTCTTTCTCACCAGAGAGCGGTGAGCGGAGGTGGAAGACTTGGCAGCTATTCTTAAACCCTAATTCTTAGAACCGACTTAACTTATAAATGGACCAAATGGGCTGTTTTAAGAATAAACACAAAAGGGCTTTCTTAGAAAAGTCAATGAAATAGGCTTGAACTTCTTGCCCAAATTTGAAGCAATTTGTTCTAAGCCTGAAAGGTTGGTTTTTTATTTTTATTTTGTTACAAAGGAAAGGTACAAATATAATCACATATGACGGAGGTACAAAGCCCCACCCGCATTGTAGTGCAAAAGCTCCTGAATGGCTACCGAAGGCTCCCGAAGAAGGTGTAGGCTCGGATCTAAGCCAATGGCACATGTCGCCAGTCTGTCAGCGCACTGGTTCCCCTCGCGCTCGACATGTCGTAACGCCACCTCCCAATCTCGTTGTAATAACCCGTGAATACCTGTAACCAACAAAATATCCTCAGTCAGAATCTGCTGAGAAGAGGAAAGTATATTAATAACTTCCAGCGAATCGACTTCAAGAATAAGTCGACGGAAACCCCGGTCCCAGGCCAACAGGAGACCGGAATGGACCCCACGGAGTTCTGCTATGAGGGAGGAACAGCGATCGAACCGCTGCTGGAAACCCCCACACCATTGCCCACATCGATCCCGAATTAACCCTCCAAGAGATGCTCGAATCGCCTCGATGAGACTACCCCATCCGTATTCACCACCCATCCCTCCATCAAGGAGACCAAATTACACCTAATCCCCACAGGCATAGTGGAATCCGGAAAAATACGGGATTCCATGAGATGAGCTCTAGAAATCCACTCAACATACTCCATAACCAGACGACGACCAGCCTCTGGTCAGCGGAATCCCTGCTCAAACAGACACTTGTTCCACCAGGTCCATAAGTACCAACAGGCCACCCCAAAGATAACAGACCAAGCAATCTGTTGTAAAGGCCGCATAGTTGTAAGGTTAGAGATGACCCATAGCTCCTCGCTCTGACAGAAGAAGCTGGGCCCCAGCACATCCCGGGGGAACTGGGCCCAGAAGGAGCGCACCCGAGGGCAGTCACGCACCATGTGGAGCGTGGTCTCGTCCTGCCCACAGGAAAGGCAGCGGCTATCCGTAGTGAGGTGTCAGAGAACGCGTTGAAGATTCGTCAGAAGTTTACCGTGCGCCAGCAGCCGCAAAAAAGACCAGATCCGCTGAGGACCTGCCTATTTCCAAACAACCTCCTATATATTGGGTTGCGAGACAATCCCGGGATGCTCCTGTAACTCGTATGCCGACGTAACCGTAAACCGCCCATGGGAGGTGGGTCCCCAAAGGAGATGGTCGTCCACGCCCTCATCAAACGTAGGTCGAATGGAGGCAAGGTCGAAGCAGACTGCCGACGGAAGAAACTGCTGGAACCGTTGCCAATGCCAGGTGCCTCGTCGGTCCACGAAGTCGGCCACAGTGGCATGTAAGAGATTGTCAGGGACGCCCGCTGCGGTCAGGTGGACCAGGGGTCCCCACCCACCGACCCAGTTATCGAGCCAGAATAAAATAAGCGGCCATTTCCCAAGACCCACCGGCTGCCTTGCCGCACAAGTGACCAAACGGCCGACAATCCCCTCCAGACCACAGAAGCCCGGGACCGCTCAATAGTGTGGGGCAAATGATGCGTATCCAGGCGGTACTTCCCACAAAGCACACGAACCCACAGATGGTAATACATAAATCAAATTATGTAATTTGGTTACATATCCTTACTTTGGTTACATATTATGTAATTTTTACCAACTTTAGTTATTAATTTTGACAGATCTTTTGGAATTGATACATTTGTCTAGTGGATTTTTGGAATTAATATTAACAAATAAATTTGTTAACAATGAAGATGGTAATACATAAATCAAATAATCCTCAATTACTGATTGTAACATATTATTACTTGTAGTGAGCTCCAATAATAGAAGAAGATGAAGGAGATATGTCCCTCTAGGATATAACATAAATTCAAATGACAATAATTGGAAGAAGTTGAGTATGAATAACTAAAAGGCATAGGTTACTTTATTAATTATCACAATGGATTAAGATTTGGTTAAATTTATCTAGAAATGATACAAAACATGTATACAACCGAGGAACCTTATAATTAAAAAAAAAAACCTAAGAACCTTATCCAATAAAAAATAAAGCAGTTATTCATTATCTTTCTTACAAGGTAAAACCATGCTTATCCCCAATTGGGATTTATGGATAAAACTAAACATTATGATGCATGACACTTCAAAATGAATGTAGAAGATGTTCATATATATGAAGCCATCGTCTTCTTTTTCTTTGAGATTGGTTGAATTATCATAAGATTGTGTTGCTTAGCAACTTTTTGTTGATGATGGTCTATACATGAAAAGATTTCTCTCTAACTTTTGTTTTCAAATATTGCAAAGTAAGAAATCATATCAAGTGTATCCTTCTTGACAAGTTACTGCATGCAACACTAAAAGCAATAAGAAAATGTAGTTGTGTGAGTTGGGGAGATATGTTCCATATAATTTATCGTATGAAAGATCTAAATTTAAATTTGCTGAAGATTTAAGAATATTGATAGTATTGATCCGACCAACTTGTTGTAAGATAGATTCAATGCCTTGATTGTGTCGAAATTTCCAAATTTAAAAGGAATTTATTCTACAAAGCATTATTTGATAAATCAAGTCAAGATAAGTATGTAAGAGTCTTGTCTACATAAGTATATGATACACTCTTGACCGTGAAATCCAAATGAATAGGCTTTGGAACCTTGAAACCTTCAACTCTATCAAGGATGGTGTTATTAACACTTACTCTTAAACAAGAAAGAATATGAGCAAATAGATAATTAGAGGAAAGATCAATGAAGTTTAACTTTTTAACTTGCACAATTGTTTTAGAATCCAAACCATTTTAAAATGCTATCAATCAAATTATTATGACTAGGATTTGTTGGATCTAGGGAGCTCATTTTTATAAAAGATCTACATCAAGGGCCTAGTGATGAAACATACTCGTGACCCTTGACACTACACTTTAGCTCAAAACCTTAAGGCATTAGGTTTATAAGTCCTTTTCACCTATATGCACTTCGCTAGCTCCATCTCTTTCCAATGTGAGATTTCTATTCACACTTCACATCCCAACAATCTCCCCCTCAAGTGTGTACTTCCACATTGGGCTTGGACTCTCTTTTGAGCAAAAGTATTTTTTCCTTAGCAGCTCGAGTATATGGCGTCACTAAGAGCCCTTCTACTCTACTGGTCTGGGCTCACCAGGACTCTCTTTGCTTTTCTTCATAAGGAGGCAACCATGGGATCTGATTACCGTCTCCATAACCCTTGTCCAACTATCGACTTTGATACCACTTGTTGAGACATAAACAATAAAAGAGATTTTAAAGAAAGATGAAGAACATATAATTTAACAAGGTTCAAAAACTATGTTTCCTACGTTCCCGAGAGTGAAGCGACTTTTCGTATTATTCAACTTCTGCAATTAGGGTACATAGGTTTTTGTATAAAACCTTAAAAACAATTGCACAATTACAACAGGACACAATTTAAAACTCATATCGCTACGTTGCCATGTCATCTGTACGAATGTTTGTACGATGTCATACAGATGGCTCCTAAAATTGTCAATCCTGTACCGTACTGCAGGTGCCTTGCCTTCACACCCCCAACCTATCTTGTCGTGCCTCGATGATGAATCGAGAAGACACCCCTCTGCTCTACCACTTGCCCCTTACCATTATATGAGCCATATACACGACAGTCTCCACCTTTGGGAATATATGCCTCCCATGAAAATGAATAAATATCTGATTCTTCTCTCACACCATTTAGGTTGGCCGCTCTAATCATGCTTAGCATATAGAAACGTTGATCAAGTTCAAGCATTGCTTGAACTTATCAACTGTAATCAGTTTTTCAACATGTCAGCAGCATTCTCTGAAGTATGAACCTTTTGTAGCAATATTGATAGCTTGCATTTTGTCATGTTAATTCTTTGTGTTTTATGTTCTTTTAGTAGACTTTTGTGATGTTTTGCTTGTGTTTCTATGGTAATTTGTGTCTTTGTATTTTCTAGGTGATGAAATACCAAAGTGATGCAATTTGGAGTGAAATTGGCTAATCTGGAACTGAAGATTTCAACATGACCATGTTGAAGGTAACACAGTGCTGGCAGATTAATACCTGCAAATTTACCTTGGGGTGTAGGCCTCAATAACAGCCCTCTTTGTTGACAAAGTCAAGTTGTATGGCCATTGAAGTTTTATTTTGATATGTAATTGGGCCCCACTTTATTCATTAAAAGACCATTATGAAGGGGGGCCCACCTCATTTAATGAAAAGGGAATATGTTTTTTATAACAAGAGAGAGTGGAGGACGGCAGTGGCTTAAGGGGATAGAGAGGAAAAAAATGAGAGTGACGGCTGTAGCTTTGGAGCTTGAGAGATTTTGATATTTTATCACACCCAAGACAGTTGACGGCGACAACGATAAAAGGGGGTGGTCGACAACGACAAACGAAGGAGGATAGCAGCAGCTGGGTGTGAAGGTCTGTAACATCCCATCCCCGACAGGAAGGGTAAAATAGTAATTTGGCAAAGGTCGAGAGTGATTAGGTTTATAATGTTATGCGTACTGGTAATTTAGGACGAGTTAGAAGTATTAAATTAAATCTCGACATGCACATACAGCATATAGCCTCTATGATTGATGGTTTGTTGCACTTGCACATGGTATACATGCATTCATGACATTTTCCGGCATAGGTTTCAAATTGAGATCTTTTGTGAAATTTATGGGATAATCGTATTTGAAAAATTATTTGGAGTGCGCCATTGAGTGCTTTACATTTTTAGGGATTTATGAAAAATTTTCTGGAATTTTTCGGGGTTCTTGCCCGGATCGAAAAATTCCAACTGACTAATTGAGTGAGCCTTTTTGTACTGAGAAGGATTACCTAATGGCATTAGATTATTGGCTAAATGGTGTTAGGGAATTATTTTAGTGCCATGATTAGAGTTTAATTGGGATTAGTGCTTAATTAACTAGGATTAGCTAAATTTTGTCTTATTTCTATTTTGTCCCTTTCTCCAATCCATGCCATTTGTCCTAAAAGAATTAAATGCTTTTGTTTGTTTCTAACCTAGTGTTTTTGGTGGCTTATGGTTAAAGGAATGAAAAATCAAAATTATTTGCTCATTTCACTCACTCATCCGAAACCTACCTTCCATTTTGCCATCTCCATCGATTTCTTTTTGTTTCTCTCTTAAGTCACCTTCCACCAACCTTAAGAGCCCTCTTTACTTGCATATGAGCTTAAGTCTCTATCCAAGGTGATAGCCATGTACGGGCTTTAGAAGTGAAGGAAGAAAGTGAAGTGATTGGAGAGTGGGGAAGCTTGAAAGTTTGAATTGGTAAGTTTCTTATTAGGTTTTCATTATGCTTTGATTATGTATTTATTGAACCATGATTGTTAGAGGTTTTTAATGAGAATTATGATACACTTATTATGATTATTGATCCATGATTTGAATGAAAATTGTAGATGGAATTGGTGGGTATAAGGCTAGGTTAAGTATGGTTTGATAAAGTGAACATAAATGATGTGGTTTAGAAGTGTTTTTAGCTTGATTTTGATTGAATATTGATGACTAATTTTGCATGGAAATGGAGAGATGAGGGCTGCCAACTTGAGATGGTATTTCCTAGTAAATGTATGAATGATATAGGGGCTGAATTTGTGTTCAATTGGATGCTTAGGGATGTATTATTGATATTAGAAGTGATAGGAGTTTGGTTGTTGATGTAAGCTGGAAAATTGTTATTGACCCTATTGCAATGTTTTGATCATAACTAATTGTTTAGGTGAGCAAATGAGGTAAGGTTTATGCTCAATGAAACTTTGGGATGTTGGCTACAACTTTGTGTGAAATAGGTGTTGTTAGATTGTAATGCTAGAAGGGTGAATTTTTGCATGGTAAGTTACTGTTTTATTGTCTGTGAACAGTAACTGCAAGTATGACTAATGTGTTTTGTTGATTTTTCTAAATTAATTGACATGGAATTAGGGAACATGGTCTTCATGAAAGTTGAAGCATATTAAGTTAGCTTTCGATTGCCCCTGATCTTGCAATTTTTCGTTATGTATATTGGGAGTTATGCATTGTGGCATGTTGACTGATTTTCTGTCATTTGTGGAAAGCTAGCCTCATTGTCGATTTTGTGAACTTTCGGATTGGAGCAATTTTAGCAATTTATGTGGATTGAATTGGTGTGAGTGATCTTCTGAAAAGTTGTATAGGAAGAAATTATCTTGAAAATGATATATGGCATGTAATTTTTAAAGGTCAGATTTGGGAGTTATGATTTTTCAAGAACTGAACCTAAACTAGGTTGTGAATGACTGATCATGACAGTAGCTTCCATAACAGTTTTGAAATTGTTAGAAATCGAATTGGAGTTTGAGTTCTTCATGAAAATTGAAGTTTGTGATCTTATCTTTTCAGGGATATAAGGTAGTGAATTTTGTGACTTTTGTGCTAAGAGAATTACTGTTTGGAAAATTACTGTCCAGATTGGTTGATTTCAGTAGGCAGATTCTTTGTGGAATTGTTTGACCTTGTTAGCAAGTGAATTTGATTTTGGGTTGTTCATGAAAGTTGTAGAAAACATTGTGATCTTACTTCCTTAATTATTGTGTAATTGTTGACTGAAGAATCAGAGAGTTATTGAATTTGCAATGTACTGCCCTGTGTTGATAGGTTTTGAGTGGGCAGTAGGTTAGATTGGATTTTTGACACCCTTAGGGGTGAAATTGATTTTTATGGTCTTCTTGAGAATTGTAGAGGGTTTCATGATCTTTCCAATGAGATATAGTTGGTAATTTTCTGAATTGTGTGCAATGAGTTATTGGTGTTGAAAGTTGGCTTAAAATTAGGAAAATAAAGAAGGGAATAAGGGTTATGTATATATAGGTATTAATTGTTTAATTTGAATTTTGGTTTCTTTTGTCAATTTCTTTTCCGTCCGACGTCCGATTGACCTGATTCTTGAGGCATCGGATTTGTGACATATTGAATTTCATTTTGTGAAAAATTGGGAATTTTTAGACTGGAAATTGACGTGGACCCGGGTAATTGTTCTATGATCACTGTTTTATTTATTTTTGGACCGATTGAGGTCCAAATTGGGTGTTGTTAGTGGCTATAGTTTTCTAATTTTATATGGAATTTTTATTATGGGAAAATTTTGGATTAGGGCCGGGAATGCCATGAACATGCATTATACACGTTTTAATCATCTCATGTGCATTGGTTGATATTTCTAACTATCCAGTTGGTAACGTGTCTTTATTTTAATTGTTATAGAGGCACAGTTGGAACGTCATCCCACGGACGTTGCAGAGACTTTCCGGCATTAGCTCGGAAGTTATTATGTGAGTAACCTAGATGGTTCCTCGATTAGTAAGTGTTTGTAATTCTGCACTTATAACTCTGTGGAGAATAATGGTGGGACGATTGTGTTTGTTTATGTTGGATTGCGGACCGGAGGTCCGATGGATTGGGAGATTCGACATAGAAGTGCTATATGTGATTTTCATGTGGTTACTTGTGACTGACTTGCGAATATGTTAAATTGGGATCGCTTATGATCTTTGGTTTTGTTTTATTTGGACATATGCATTTCATGCATAATTGCATGATCAGTAATGGGTAGTTGTGACCAGAGCAGCCAACGAGAGCTTAATGCTCAACGTGATTGGGCCTTGAGCCCACAGTGATTCAGAGCCTAAGGCTCACCGTTTAATCGCCTTAATGGGACGCTTTTAGGCGCCGGTCACAACAACGTAATAAATTAGAAAAACGTCACATACGTATTTCATGTGCATTTGAATTGGTTCCTTTGACTGGTATAGTAATCATGTGGTACTTCTGAATGTGTTTTGGTGAAATAACTGTGTGTATCTGTGTTATACTGTGTATTTGCATGATTTGAGTGAACCATCGATGATGGTTTCTCACTGAGTTCGCAAAACTCACCCAAAATTTGCATCTATTTTTCAGGTCCTAAAGAATACCCCGGTTGACACGGGAGTATGTCTACTGTAGGCAAGTTAAGGATAGAGGTAGGGATCAGTCCGTGTCTGCAATAGTGTCTTATCAAATTGTGTTCCGCAATCACTGTATAATAATGCATTGTATTTCTACTGAGCCCATTGTGGTTTTAATGTTTTACTCATTAACTGATTGTAAATTATTCTTGAATGACTGTAATAACTGAAACTGGTTTATTATGAACATAAGTTTTAGTTACTTACTGTTTTTTCCGCGCTAACGTGGAATCAATGGCTTCAAAAAAAATGTATAATAGGTTTTAATCAACTGATATAGTACGCCACCCTCGCGGAGCACGGACTCGAATATCACCAACGATATCGGGTTCGGGTCACTCGGGAGTGGGGTGTTACATTTAGGTGGTATCAGAGCCAGGTTGTACGATTGTACGTGGGCATTCTGAAAAATGTGTCAAGTCATATGCATCTAAGTCATGTCACGGCAGACAGTGATAACTGATCCCCAGTCTAGCATTTGAGTCATTTTGGTTACATATGAAACATTGTATTTTCGCGGTTTAATACTGGTATTGTATTGGGCCTAAGTTGGATATGAATAAGGTGTGTATAAATTGGTTTATGACTGAACTTGCATTTTGATTGGAAACGATTTCGTATTAACGTAGGCCCAAATTAATTGCTGATAGTTGCGCACTCTATTGTTTTCAAAAAGAAATTAATTGGTTTTTCGAGTTTTAAATCGATGTGACCGTTCTAGCATACTATCCTCGTGAAGCACGGGCTCGGATATCACTATCGATATCGGGTTTAGGTCTTGTGGGAGTGGGATGCTACAAGGTCTGTGTGTTTGAAGTTGGTCTGTACGTTGTGTGAGAGTTAGAGTGCATGGGTTTGGAGGTGAATTTCAGCTAAAGTAGATAGAGAATATAGCTATGTGTGGCTAACTTTTTAATCTAGACAAGGTACTCTAAGTTTGATTCATGTAATTCGTGAGACTCTTTTGATTTAATTATTTTCATTTATCTCTTATGTTTATTTAATCTTCGCGCTTTAATTGATTTATTAGTGTTGTGTTTGTTGATTATGAGGCCTGTTAATTGATCGACTTGGTGATAAATTATCGAATAGATTAGTTAATCCGTGATTGCTGTCTATCAAAGTGGCAAATTAATTTCAATTAAGAAATTAATGAGATTAAATAATTTAGTCTAAATAGATTGTGGCTTTTCTGATTCTGTTGGCTAAGACAAAGGTCCATTAGAGCCTTTTGCTGCCATAGATTATATTCTGCGGAGCTTTACTTGGGAATAGTCTAATTGGTTAGGATAATAATCTACGGAGCTTTACTTGGGGTTATCGAATAATTACGAATAGATTGGTTGATAATTTGATATGTGCTGTTCACTGTGTGCTATAACTTTGTCCATAAGAATGAACGAAGTTTATATTTTTGAGTCTATGATCGAATTACAGTATCAGACAGGAGAGTACCTTGACTAGGCTTTTCTTTATATTATTTTCAATCTTTATTTTTAATTTCTTTCTGCGTGATTTCGTGTTTTAAATTTAATCATCCCCAAATCAATTCTTTTTATAATTTTATTTTTATTTACTTATTTTTATTGTCGATTTTACACAAATAAATAATTACTATTTTGGTCTCTGTGGTTCGACCCTATTTACCACTTTACTCACTTAAGTGTTCTAGAGTAGGAATTTATTTTTGTTAGTTTGACACGCCATCAAATATCTGACTAGATACTATCAACTTCCCAATCTTATGAAACCTTAAATCTGTATGCTTTGTCCGTGCATGATAAAACTTGGTTCTTAGCTGAATGGATGGCACTCTGACTATCGCAGTATACCTGAACTCCACCTTGTTCAGTACCTAGTTCTTTCACCAAACTAGTGACCCATAAAGCTTCTTTAGCTTCCTCAGCTAATGCCATATACTTTGTCTCGGTTGTTGATAAAGCCACGATAGACTATATTGTAGACTTCCAATATATAGGCCATTCTGTAAGAGTAAACACATACCTTGTAGTAGACCTTCTATTATCTAAGTCACCTGCATAATCTGAATCCACATATCTCATAATTGACAAATCACCACGCTCACTTCCAAACATAGTGTCATAATCAATGGCACCTCTCAAGTACCTGAAAATCTACTTAACTACTTCACAATGTTGTCTGCCAGGCTTCGCCATGAACTTGCTAACCTGACTTATAGCTTGTGCCAAATTTGGTCTTGTGCAAACCATCGTATACATCAAGCATCTTACAAGACTTGCATAGAGAACTCTCGACATGTCATCAACCTCGCCATCTATTTTAAGACACTGCTCTTAAGACAAGCTAAAGTGATTCGCCAATGGAATACTCACAGGATTGCAACTGTTCATTCCGAATCTGTCCAACACCTTCTCAACATAACTACGTTGAGACAACCATAACTTTCCAAAGCCTCTATCCTTGCAAATCTCCATTCCAAGAATCTTCTTAGCTAGACCCAAGTCCTTCATATCAAACTCTTGGCCTAACAAAGGCTTCAAGTCCATCACATCAAGAATATCCTTCACAACAATTAAACCTATCATCCACATATAGTAGGAAAAAATAAACAAATTACTATCAAGGCTCTTGACGTATACACGACAATCATACTCACATCACCTGTATCCAAGCTTGATAATGTATAATTCAAATAACTATACCATTATCGTGAAAACTGTTTCAACCCATATAGCGATTTCTTCAATCTACAAACCAAATGTTCCTATCCAGGTTGACTGAACCCATCTGGTTGTACCATGTAAATTCCTTCCTCTAGATTACCGTGAAGAATCATTGTCATCATATCCATTTGTTCTAAGTGCATATCCCAATTGGCTACTAGTGTCAATACTGCCTGATAGATGTGTGTCTAACTACTGGAGAAAATATCTCGTCATAAACTATCCCTTTCAACTGCGAGTACCCTGTTGCTACCAACCGAGCCTTGAATCTCTCCTCCACTTTTTTTTTATACTGTGAGCTTCTTCTTGTACACCCACTTACACTCTATAGCTCTCTTCCCTTCAAGAAGCTCCAACCAACTCCCAAGTTTGGTTCTTATGGAGTGACTCCATCTCTTCCCCTATAGAACCCATCCAACCACTTTTCTCTTGACTGTTCATAGCCTCATAAAAAGAAACCGGGTCTTCACTACTAACAATGAGTGTATATGAAACCGAATCTTTAAAGTCATACCTTACAAAAGGTCTGATGGTGCGTTTGGGTCGACCACTGGCTATAGTTCGCTGCTGTCCTGTAGGTGTATTGGAACCATCAGCCCTCGTACTAGAACTCTCCACCATATCACCATCTGATATGCTCCATTCTAGCTCCACCTTCACTAGCCTTGAGCTAGTGCTGCTTTCTCCTTTTTCTGGACCGACTTCTTCATGAATCTTTTATACCATGGACTTCTCATCAAACGCAGCATATCTGCTAATCACCATTCGCCTTTGGATATCCAAGAACTTGTACCCTTTTATTCATTTTATATTACCCAATACAATACACTTTCTTAGCTTTGGGTCAAGTTTCGATCTCTCATCACTAAGAACATTCACATATGCAGGGCAATCGAAAATTCTTAAACTAGAATAATCAATAGCATTTCCTGTCCATATCTCTTATGTAGTTTTCCCTTCCAATGAAACTCATGGTGATCTATTGATGAGAAAACACGCCATACTCACAGCCACCACCCAGAAGCCTTTGGGAAGGCCCGCATTCAGCCTCAAACACCTAGCTCTTTCCATGATGGATCTATTCATCCTTTCTGAAACTCCATTTTGCTGTGGTGTCTTTCTCACTGTAAAGTGCCTTTGAATGCCATGTTCCTCACAAAACTTCTGAAACTGTGAATATGTGTACTCTGTACCATTATCTAACCTCAAGTACTTGATTTTTCTTCCTGTTTGATTTTCTACTTCAACTTTCCACCTTTTAAACTTGGCAAAGACTTCTGACTTTTGTTTCATGAAATACACCCAGACCTTCCTAGAAAAATTGTCAATAAACATGACAAAATAGCGAGATCCACCCAATGATACTTCTTTGGTAGGTCCCCATATATCATAATGTGTATAATCTAATATATCCAGTCTTAAAACTCACTTTAGATTGCTTTCTAAGCACGTAGGACTTACAAAAGTCTAACTTGCAGCTATTGACTCCCTGTAATAAAGCTCGGTTATGCAATTCTATCATCCCACACTCGCTGAGATGGCCTAACCTCATGTGCTATAATGTAGTGTTGTCCTCTGGTTCCACAAAGTTAACTCCACCTACAACTATGTTTCATATCAGCTTGTAGATGTTTCCAGCTGTCTTCATCCCCTTTATCACAGTCAATGCACCCCTAATAACCTTGATGTGTCTACTAATCCTATATTTGTACTCCAAACCATTTGCGTGCAATGTCCCTAAGGAAATCAAGTTCTTCTTCAATTCTAGCACATGTCTAACATCACACAACGTCCTCACGACTCCATCATACATCTTGATTTTGATCTGTCTAACTCCAACAACTGCACACGCCTTGTCATCTCCCAAGTGCAGAAAACCAAAATTTCCCAACCTGTATGATTTAAACCAATCTCTGTTGGGTGTTATGTCATACGAACATCCTAAATCCAAAATCCATTGGCCCGTGACTTGACTTGATGATATTGAGAGCATGTCTCCATCGCTGCATTCTGAGTCATCCCTCTGCACTACGTTAGCAGAATTTTTAGCATCTTTGTCTTTCCCTTTTTCTCATCATTTTGTTGCTCCTTGTTTGGACAATCTCTCTTAAAATGGCATATATTCTTGCGTGAGTGACACCACAAGCCTTTCTTTCCTCTGGACTAAGACCTTGAATGTCATTTTCCCGAGCCATCTTTGTTCTCCTTCCTTCCGCGATCTTGATTACCCTTCACAAACAATCCTTTGCTTTGAGAACTCTTATACCATTGTTGGGATGTCAAATGTGAGTAGGAATCTCACATTGGAAAGAGATGGAGCTAGTGAAGGACATATAAGTGAAAAGGACCCATCAACCTAATGCCTTAAGATTTTGGATTAAAGTGCGGCGTCAAAGCCCACAAGTACATTTCATCACTAGGCTTATGATGTAGATCTCTCGTGAAAGTGGGCTCCTCAAATCCAACAAGTGGTATCAGAGCCGATGGTTCCGTAAGGGACGAGTATGGAGAAGGTAGTCAGATCCCATGGTTGCCTCCCTACGAAGAAGAGCAAGGAGACTTTTGATGGGCCTAGACCAGCAGAGTAGAAGGGCTTTTGGTGATGCCATATGCTCAAGTTGCTAAGCAAAAAAGGCTTTCATTCAAAGAGGTGTCCAATAGCAATGCAGAGGTTCACACTTGAGGGAGGAGATTATTGGAATGTCAAGCGTGAGTTGGAATCCCACATTAGAAATGATGGAGCTAGTGAAGGGCATATAAGTGGAAAGGACCTATAAACCTAATGCCTTAGGTTATGGGTTGAAGTGTGGTGTTAAAGCTCACGAGTATGCTTCATCACTGGGCCTATGATGAAGATCTCCCGTGAAAGTGGGCTTCCCAAATCTAACAAGTGGTATCAAAGTCGATGGTTCGGCAAGGGACGAGTATGAAGATGGTGGTCGGATCTCGTGGTTGCTTCCCTATGAAGAAGAGAAAGGAGACTCCTAGTAGGCCTAGACCAGTAGAGTATAAGGGCTCTTAATGACACCAGATACTCAAGCTTCTAAGAAAAAAGGCTTTCGCTCAAGGGGGAGTCCAAGCCCAATGTAGAAGTTCATACTTGAAGGGGGAGATTGTTGGGATGTCAAGTATGAGTAGAAATCCCACATTGAAAAAGATGGAGCTAGTGAAGGGCATATAAGTAAAAAGGACTCATAAACCTAATACCGTAGGTTTTGGGTTGAAGTGTGGTGTTAAAGCCTACATGCATGCTCATCACTAAGCCTATGATGAAGATCTCCCTCCCCATATCCAACAAGTGGTATCAGAGTCGATGGTTCAGCAAGAAACGAGTATGAAGACGGTAGTCAAATCCTGTGGTTGCTTCCCCATGAAGAAGAGTAAGGAGACTCCTGGTGGACCCAAACCAGTAAAGTAGAAGGGATCTTAGTGATGCCATATACTCGAGCTTCTAAGAAAAAAGACTTTTGCTCAAAGGGAAGTCCAAGTCCAATGTGGAAGTTCACACGGAGGAGGAGATTGTTGGGATGTCAAGTATGAGTAACAGTCTCACATTAGAAAGAGATGAAACTAGTGAAGAATATATAAGTGGAAATGACCATAAACATAGTGCCTTAAGGTTTTGGGTTAAAGTGTGATGTCAAAGCCCACGAGTATATTTCATCACTAAGCCCATGATGTAGATCTCCCGTGAAAGTGGGCTCTCCAGAAGATCAATGACCACCATAAACTTGCAATTAGAGCCATTTAACAATGATCCTTGTAGTCGGTTATTTGACAAGTAAACTTGTGATATAAATGGAGGAGATAGATTTGGAAGTAGAATTCCATCAAATTTGTTGTGAGAGGTCTAAAGCTTCATGATTAGTCATATTTTTAATCCACCGAGATATTCCACTAGATAGATTATTATGGATTACATCTAACACAACCAAGTCAGAGCTTTTAGACAAGCTATTTGGGATACCTCATGTAAATTGGTTCTCGTCTAATTGTAACCACAACAAATATGCTAAAGAAGAATTTATTAGGAAGATTTGGCCTCGCAAGTTGTTTGACAATCCAATATTGGACATTTCCAAACTATTCAATTAACTTAAGGCATGCTACCATTGAATTTTTTATTAGACATTTTCAAATAGCTTAATCCTAGAAAATATGCTTCAATTTTTTTATAGAATTTTGAGAGCTAAATTTATTGGAAGAGAGATTTAGATGTTGAAGAGATGTCAAATTTACACCAAGGCATACATCCAGTTAGATAATTGTTACTTATGTCTAACTCTTTAAGATGTTTCCATGCACATAAACTCGAAACATTGTAAAAAGTGCTATGATCGTTAGGAAAATTAAGGGGTCAATTTTCAAAGATGTATTCTCATGAACTTACTCTCGGTTATATAAGCACCTAGTCCATAATCCTGCAAGTTTAAGCACTGAAGTTAGATTTCGGATGCTTTACACAATCTTATCATTAAGGTTATGTTTAGCTGGACGTAAGGTTTTTAATATAATATAATTGAATGGAATAGAATGAAATGATTTATAATGGAATGAAATGTGAATCGATGTTATATTAGAAAATTGTTGTTTGAGAGGGATGAAGTGATTTATAATTTAATATAGTGAAATGTTGTTTCAAAGAAGGATTTATAATGTAATATAGTGTAAAGTTGTTTATCATTTTACATTCCATCTTAAAACTCCAAAATCGAAGGTTTTTCAATTTTACTGTTTAGGAAGAAATGTGATGTAATATAAAACCCTTCTCTTCTATTTCATTCCATTATAAACCCTCCTCCCAAATGATGGAATAATATTATATTTTATTCTATTAATAAACCCCCAACTAAACATAGCTTAAGGGTATAGTTGCTTAAGTTCAAGTGCTCCAATCTCTTCAGATAAGGGAAACTTATGATGATAAAAGAAGTTAAATTAGATAAATACTTGAAATAAATAGGATTCTTTGGCAATTCAACCTAATCTATTTATTTATTTTACTCTTTAGTATTTGAGTGGTAATTTATTGTATTATTTTATTTTAAAGTATGTTGTTTAAACAAAAATTTTAAAAATTGATTATATAAAATTATAGTTTGCCTAAGATGGATGAATTTTACTAACCATTTAATGAATTCATGTAACAGGAAAAAGTAAAAGATAACTATACTGAAAGGATTATATTTCTTTTATTACATATCATGATAGGTTGAGATTGATTGGATCAATCTTAACTTGATAAGATACAAACAACAGAAAAAGAAAAGGCATAAAATTCAACTTGAAATCAGACTCTACGCAAAAGGCTGATACAATTTATATATGGACAACATAGGAATATTGTCTATTATAAAATAAAAGCAGTTGTTCATTATCCTCCCTACAAAGTAAAACCATGCTCTTCGCCAAGACGGATTTATGCATAAAACTGCAAACATTCCCAACAACATCATGATGAATGACACTCCAAAACTTATGTAGAAGACATTCATGTCTATGAAACCATCTTCTTCTTTTTCTTCATAATTGACAGAATTATTAGACGATAGTATTGCATTGCAATTTCTTGACAATGGTGATCCACACAGGAAAGGATTTCCCTCATAACTACTGTTTTCAAATGTTGCAAATTGTGCAACCATATCAGGTGTCCTTCCTCACAAGTTATTATATGCAACACTAAAAACAGCAAGGTAATGTAGTCGAGTGAGTTGGGGAGGTATGTTCCCTTCCAATTTATTGTTTGAAAGATCCAAACTTTCAACATTTTGAAGATTTGAGAATGATGGTGGTATTGGTCCGACCAAATTGTTGTGAGACAGATTCAACACATGGATTGTGTTGAAATTTCCAATGTCAAAAGGAATCACTCCTATCAAAGCATTATTTGATAGATCAATCCCAGAGAAATAGCTAAGAATTTTACCTTCGTAAGTATACGATATCCTCTTGGTCGTGAAATCAAACCAAATAGGCATTGAAGTTCCTGCACTTTCATCTTCATAGGCAAAGATATTATGAACACTTATCCTTAGACAAGAAGGAATACGACCACTTAAATGATTAGAAGAAAGATCAACGAGACTTAACATATCTAACTTGCATAATTTTTTGGGAATCTCCCCTTCAAAGTTATTACCCTTCAACAAAAGATATCGTAAATTTGAGCATCTACCAAGCCATTTTGGAATGCCGCCAGTCAAATTATTTTGACTGAGATCAATGACCACCATGTTTCCGCAATCAAATTCATTGAGCAATGATCCTTGTAGCCTATTATTTGACAAGTAAACCTTGGACATATATGTAGAAAACATGTTTGGCAGTAGAATTCCATCAAGTTTGTTATGTGAGAGGTCTAAAACATCAAGGTAAGACATACTTAAGATCTATCGAGGTATTCCACTTGAGAGATTATTGTGGCTCACTTCCAATACAACCAAGACAGAACTTTTAGACAAGCTATTAGGGATACTTGCTGTCAATTGGTTGTCGTCTAATTGCAACCACACTAAATGTATTAAGGAGGCATTTCCTGGGAACATTTGACCTTGCAACTTGTTGTTTGACAGCTTAAGTATGGTAAGTTGTTGGCAACCTTTTATCAAGAGATCTGGCAATTTACCTGACAGTTTGTTATTGGACAAGTCTAAACTATCCAATAAACTCATATTGCCCAACGAGGAAGGTATGCTACTACTGAAATTGTTATTGGACATGTTTAAAAAGACCAATCCAGGAAAGCATGCTCCGATTTTTGATGGAATTCGCCCAGATAAGTTATTGTTAGAGATATCTAACCTCGACAAATTCATATGATATTGAATTGGCAACTCCAAAAATTCCGAAAGAGAAGTATTCTTTAAATTTAAGAACTTCAAATTTGTGTTGTTCTGTAGCAACCAATGTGGAAATCTTCCTCTCATTCTGATATGAGAAATATCAATATTATGAAGGCCATGTTGACGGTAAAGGAATTGTGGGAATGATTCACCATTTCCGTAACAAGATAATAAGAGACTTTGTAATTGAAAGTTTGGAATCAAATTTTGCATCTCTATTCTACTGTATACTTCATTTTTTGAAGCATCAAAAGACTTGAGTTTTGAATGATTGAAAAATGGGCTAAAAGATGTTGGAATTTGGAAATGGTTGTTCGATAGGATTAGAGTTTCTAGAGATGTCAAACTTTTAAGTGGTAAGAAGAAGACATCTCCATTTAAATTATTTCTAGAGAGATCTAATTGCTCAAGAGATGTCAAATTTTCCATACAGTGAGCCAAGGTTCCAATCAAATAATTATCACTCATGTCTAACTTTCGAAGATCTTTCAATGCACATAAACCTGCAACATTGTAAAAAATTATATAGTCGTTATAAGATTGAAAGATTATTTGTCAAAGATGTATTTTCATGAACTTACTATGAATTATGTGGCCACTTAGTCCACAATCCTTCAAGTTTAAGTATTGAAGTGAAGTTATATTTCCGATACTTCGCACAATCTTATCATTGAGAGCACAGTTGCTTAAGTCCAATTGCTCCAAATTCTTCAGACGAGGAAAACCTAAGATGATAAAAGAAATAAAATTAGATAAATAGTTGAGATAAATAGACTATAATTTGTTTTTTATTTATTACTACATTCTTTTATTTAACGTGTGCTTTATAAATATAAAATTTAAAAAGATTAATTATATAAAATTCTGTTATTTAAAAATTCTTTATAAAAGATAATATTATTTTCATATACTTTATTCTTAGTTAAACTTCTTTAAAACTATTTTGTTAAGGAGAATAGGTAAGTTAAATATTTTTATTTTGATGTTATAAAAATAGTATGTAATAAAAGACAATAAAATATATACATTAACATTATGAAAATATTGATACAAACTATTCATATTAATTAACAACCTACACTTCTAAATGCATGTTTGCATTTTAAAAATAATTATAAAATATGTTACATAAATAATTTCAACATAGTTTATTTGATTAAAAAAAAGTCTAGGGACAACTCTATCAAAGAGTATCTTGTGAAACTTATAATGCAATGCATGTGATACGTACATATATTTTGGACACTAAAGTTTGTTATTTTTCATAATTTACGTACTTTGATGACGAAGCATTGCTCCTCTTAATTTGTTACCAGACAAAAAAAGGGACTTAAGGTTGTGGAATGCTCCCAGTGACTCTAGGAATTCGTCTGCCACATTGTTGACAAGACCATCTAGATAAAGAACACTTAAGTTGTTGCCACCTTTTGCACCTGTCCAATAATTTGATATTCAAAAATTAGGAGTAAATAAATATATTATTGAGCATTTAATACATTCTTTTGCTGAACTGAATCACTACCTTTGGAAGACTCAAATCTGATAATCTCATTTTTACTTAAATCCAGCTCTTTCAAGTTGCTTAAAGCATTCAATTCTAAGAAATAAAAAATTGAAATTATCAGAAGTGTACTAATTATGTTACTTAATAGATATAAAGCAGAAATGTCATATTTTTCTGACCAGTCATCTTTATTGATCATTTTATAGCATTGGAAGTCAGATACAACTTTTTGAGAGAAAGCCCACTCAAAGAGGATAATATGCTATTATTGAGATTGTTCACACTTAAATGAAGGGACTCCAAATTTTCAAGTTTTGATAGCATCTCAAAACCTGCAAAAGAAAGGACGAGTTGCAAAAGTTGACTAGTAGTTGTGTACAAGAAGTTGTATATAAATACTATTTCATAATCCATTAATGCCAATGGAATAAGAAATTTGAGGGATATAAACGTTAAACAGAAAAATCTCACCTCCATTCTCTATACAACCTGCGATATAATTATATGATAAGTCAAGACTTGTCAGTTCATGAAAGGAAAGAAACAGAGAGACATTTAGATACGACAACCCATATTGGTAAAGATCACCCCAGAGTTGGAGCTGGGAAACTCGACTTGTTATTGGGTTGCATGTAACTCCAACCCAAATACAACAATCAGCATCTCTCCCCCAAGAGCTAAGCGCACCTGACGAAGAGAAATGTGACTTGAGTTGCAAAAGGGCAATTCTTTCATGCGAGGAACAGCCAGAACATAGCAACCCTTGGTATGTAATATTGGCTACTAATACTATTACTACTACGCCCCAATACCAAAACTTGTTTGTAACCCACATCTCAATCTCAAGTCTCAACCAACCTATTCTTCTCAATCTCCATCTCTCAGTCTCAGGCAGTCACCAACTAATAAGCTTTATCCCCTTATATAGAAGTTTCTGTTTCTCCGTTATTTTCGCCGAAGATTATCCTGAAATACTAATTAGTAATTATGACAATTCTAAACTCATTAACAATATTTTTTATTTATAATTTAATCTATTATTAAAACTATAAATTAATTAAAAGTATTAGATAATAAATTAAAAGTATTCTTGAATTGGATATTCGATTTAGATTTAGATTTAAATTTGAATTTGGTTTGGGTAGGTTAACCGGCTTACGTGGTTGCGGTTCAGAGTCCGGCCCAAGACAAATTAGTATTGTGCCATTTGGTCTGCCAGGGTGAGGTTGCGACTCGAACCCCTGACCAAAGGGTTTTGTTGCGTTGAGACGCACGCCTCATACCACTGGGCTGGTGAGAGGCGTGCGTCTCAACGCATCAAAATCATAAGGTCACAGGTTAGACTCCCGCTGCCCCACGGGATGCGCAGCGCCCCCTACGGAATGTGGGTGTGACCAAACGGGACAATACCTGACCGGTGAGGCTCCCGGCCCAAACCAGAATTTAATTGAATTTTTTTTTCGTAAAAGTCGATCAAAAGTTTTGATAATTTGTTCAAATGTTACAGAGTTTTCATTGTTCACCAGAAAATAAAACATGTATTTTTTACATTTTCTCTATTAATAATTTAATACACGTTAATTATTAATCATGGTCCATAATTAAAGCACGTCATTCTCGTAAAAGGAAACAATTCTCAGAAAAGTTAGTATTATTGTGTTTGTAAAGTCCAAGTAATCTAGACAAATGGCCTTTTTCCACTTTTTGTCTTTGGCTTTGCTTTCAGATTCAGGGTGGAGGAAGCCTAGACGCGTAGAAAAATATGCGAGACTTGACTTTGCAATAGGGTTTGGAGTCTGGTCCATTAATCACGCCACTTGACATTAAGAAGGCACGAGTTCTAAGAAAAAGTATTTCAAATATCTTAATTTTGTATAAAAAAATCAAATATATCATAATTACATATAAAAACTTTATAAACTGTATTATATTTAAGAAAAAAGTTGGAGAGTAGTAAATTGTTATTCTTTAAAAATTTTGATCTGAAATATAAATTATTTTTAGTGATTTTATTGAATTTTGAAATTTTTGACATAGGAACACGCAAACTTCTTTTTTTTTTGAAAAATTATTGAGGCATATACTATAGACAAATAAAGAGAACTAGGGTACCTTAGATAAGCCTCGATTGAGGACCTAATGGCAAGATTTATTAATGAAGCGTCCATGCGGATCAGGAGTCCAAATAATGGAGTCCTCCAAGTGCGCATTACCTAAAGGGGGTAAAAGTTGGCCAGAGTATCAAAGCCTCTAAAGTGACCTCGCCATTGGCCATTGCAAATCGAAAAGGAAACCTTGAGATGAAGAGGGACTCTTATTTCTCAAGTGGCTGACCTGAGGATTACGGATAGAGGGCTAGATTCCAACCAATTGTCAAACAAAGTTAGATTCTGACATCATTACCAATCTTGTGCTTAATAAAAGGGTAAACCAGGTGGCGCAACTTCAACTTTTGAATCATAATCTAGGAAAACTCCTTTCCACAATAAACTTGCCAGAAGTTATCATTCTTTAAGTGATACTCATGAATCCACTTAACCCATAGCCCATTGTGATCAATGTATAAGCGCGAAAGTCTCTTGCGCATGGAGACTTTCTGCATGGTAGAGATTGATTTAATCCCAAGTCCACCTAGACTCTATGGGATAGTCACCTCACTCCACTTTACCTTAGCATTTAAAGAGATGGCTGAACTACTAGAACAAGGGAGGGCTTTCAGAATCCTGTCAATTTTCGGCAAAGCTACATGAGCTGCCCGATAAAACTGTGAGCTGTTTAAAACGGAGATAACAAGTGTAAGTCTATCAGCATATGAAAGAAATCTATTATCCGCGTCAATTGTGCGACGATCTGAAATAAATCATGCGTAACTTTAGAAAGGAAAAAGAAGAATCAGAGAGGAAGATTTGGTATCGGCTCAATTAATTGTATGAGCCAGCTCTTTTGTATTTATGGAGTAAAAGACCAATAATATCTTTACAAGTGTTCGTTTGTGATTGAAAGAAAATACAACAGAATTTGTTATGAGTGGGATGTACAATCTGCAGGCAGGCGTTGTAATGAGAGAGGCGCACAATATGCAGCACCGTGTCACCATAAATAGGACGTATAATCTTTGGTAGAACGACTTGTGATTTGTGTTCCTTCGCCATCTTCATTCTTTCTTTTAACTTCCCCCTTCAAACTTGAGTGTGGCTTTTCATCAACACCAAGTTTGCTTCGAAACTTAAGAAATTGAGAACCTCCTAGTGCTTTAGTCAGGCAATCTGCAATTTGTTCCTCTGATGGTATATATCTAACATCTAGTTTGCCTTCCATCACCTTGTTTCTTATGAAGTGAACGTCAACCTCAATATGCTTAGTTCTCGCATGGTACACTGGGTTGCATGCTAGTTGGTTAGCACTTTGATTGTCACACCAGGTTATTGGGACCTCTTTGACAGGAAAACCTAGTTCTTTCATCAGACTTTGTAACCAGGTTATTTCACATGAGACGTGAGCCAAGGATCTGTATTCAGATTCTGCACTGGACCTTGCAACAACTTGTTGTTTCTTCGAGCTCCATGAGACAAGTGTTTGATCTAGATAAACGCAATGGCCAGCTGTGGATTTTCTATCATCTCTGTCACACGCCCAATCAGCATCAGAGTAACCCGTTAATATGTAGTTTCTGCAGGGTTTTATATGCAGCCCCAGTGTCTTGGTTCCCTTTAGATATCTGAGTACTCGCTTCACAGCCTGATAATGCTTTGTTCGTGGGTGCTGCATATACTGGCTAAGTTTGTTGACGATAAATGATAGATCAGGTCTAGTGTTGGTTATATATTGTAGAGCCCCAATGATTTGTCTGTAACTTGTTGAGTCTCTCATTAGTTCCCCTTCAGCATTTGAATATGTTACATTTACCATCTTTGGCGTCTTTGAAACTTTAGAATTCTCCATGCCAGTTTTCACAAGTAGGTCTTCAATATACCTTGTTTATGTCAAATGCATTCCATTCTGGTTCCTTGATACTTCAACGCCAAGAAACATATGCAGATCACCAAGATCTCTGAGAGCAAAAAGTTTATCTAACTCGCGAACAAACTTCTTCAATGTATTTGTGGTACTACCAGTTACTATCAGGTCACCTACGTATATCAGTACAAGCATAATCTCCTTTTGACTTTTCCAGATGAAGAGAGATGAATCACACAAGGAATTCTCGAAGCCCCACTTCAGCAATGTGCTTTTAAGCTTATCAAACCAGGCCCTGGGTGCCTGCTTTAGGCCATAGAGAGCTCTATTCAGTTTACACAAATGATTTTGTTTTCCCTGATTCTCAAAACCAGGGGGTTGTTGCATATAGACAGGTTCTTGTAAACCTCCATTCAAGAAGGCATTGTTAATGTCGAGCTGCCTTATACTCCAATTTTCAGTTACTGCAATTGTCAGGATTACTCTAATCGTTGATGCCTTCACCACTTGACTGAAGGTTTCGCCAAAATCGATTCCTGCGTTTTGGTGGAATCCCTTGGCGACTAGTCGAGCCTTGCATCTTTGAAAGCTACCATCGGCATTTCTTTTGACTTTAAACACCCATTTGTTCCCAACAACATTCATAGAGGGTGAATATGGAACAAGTGTCCATGTGTCATTCCTTTTCAATGCGTTCAACTCTTCTAACATTGCTTTCTTCCAAATTCTGGAGCTCAAAGCTTTATCAATTGTTGTTGGTTCTGTTGGCAAGGAGTGAGTTGCGACTAGCAGATGAAAATCAGAGGAATATTGTTTGGGCTTAAAAATGCCTGCCTTGGATCTGGTGATCATGCCATGCCCTACAGGTTCCTGCACAAAAGATGGAGCAGATACAACAATGGGAGCATCTGTATTTGTCTGCTCACCACCTCCTCCGGCATCCTCCGGCTCTGTAATGCCTCGCGTGGCTTGGAGCTCAAGCTCATTGTCAGTGTAGTGATTCAAAAGGGACGAAGAGGTATTAAAATCAGAACCTGCTAATGATTGATGGCCAGAGATTGATGAGTTTCCCCTTTCAGTGTCTTGTCCGTCAGCTCTTTCTATTCTGGACTTTGTCATTAGGGACTCAGCATCATTGACCTGTACATCTGCTGCAGTGGACACACTTGAAGTGTCTGTATCAGGTGGTGAAAGATTTGGCCATTGTGTGAGAATTAAAGTGGCTTCATCAGGTTTGTGGGTGTTGAGAAAGCTTGTATGACATGGGAGCTCATTCTCATTAAAAATAACATGTCGTGAGATGTAAATCCTACCAGTTGGGCTCAGACATTTGTATCCTTTTTGCATACTACTGTAGCCCAAAAAGACACATTTAACACTATGGTATTGAAACTTGTGATTCTGATATGGTCTTAGGCACGAAAAACAAGCACACCCAAATATTTTAAGGGAATTATAATTTGGTTTTTCCTTGTACAGAACTTCGAAAGGTGACTTCTTGTTTAGAATGGGAGTGGGGAGTCTATTGATGAGATAGGTTGCTGTGTGGAAGGCTTCAGGCCAGTATTTAGTTGGTAATTTGGATTGTGCCAGTAAGGTTAGTCCGGTCTCAACGACATGTCTGTGTTTGCGTTCTGCAAGTCCATTTTGGACCGACGTGTATGGGCATGAGTATTGGATTTCTATTCCTTGTGTTTGCAAGAACTGTGCTAGTTTCAGATACTCACCCCCCATGTCAGATCTTACACATTTGATTTTTCTATCAAATTTGTTTTCAACTAGTGATTTGAAATGGACAAAGGTTGAAAAGGCTTCTGATTTTTGTTTAAGAGGATAGATCCAGGTAAAGCGGCTATAATCATCTAGAAATAAAATGTAATATCGAAAATTTGACAGGGATGTAACTGGTGCTGGTCCCCAAATGTCAGTGTGTATTAAATCTAGAGGGTGCTTAGCATGTGATGTAGACAAGGCATAGGGTAAGGAATGTGACTTCCCAAGTTGGCAAGCTTCACAGAAGAAGTTTCTTTTATTAATAGAAACATGTTCATTACAAGACAACATGATTTCAGATAATGTTTTAAACGAAGGATGTCCTAGTCGTCTATGCCATAGCTCAACAACTGTAGGATTACCAGTGGATAAAGCTGAGGTAAAAACTTGGTGTTGATTTGGAAGTTTTGTTGGAGAGGATTGTTGATCAGACGGAATGGCTTGAAAGGTAGTTTGCGGGTTAACCTGATAAAGACCTTTCCTGTGTCTCCCTTGCAGAAGTGTCCGGCCTGATACCTTGTCCTGCACAATACAGCCAGAAGAATTGAATATCACATCAACGTTATTTGTGTTGATAAGTTTAGATATGCTGATAAGATTTTTCTCAATTTCAGGTACATGCAGAATATCTTTGAGCAGTAGTCTTGTACCATTCTGAGTTGGAAGGCTCATTAAGCCAACATGAGAGATTTTAAGATGCTTACCATTGCCAACAATCAGAGTGTCTTTACCAGTGTGTTCGCGCCGCTGCTCTAGATGATCACCATCATTTATAACGTGGGAGTTGGCACCACTATCGAAGTACCAAGCAGGGTCGTTGAGATTCTCTGTTGAGGCAAAGAAGGCAGAGTTCTGTTGTTGGCTACTATGTGATTGTCTGCTGTCAGGAAGAGTACCCATGTAGCTCCTATCAAATCGAAAATAGCATATGGCTGCTGTATGTCCAGGTCGTCCACAGACTTGACACAAGGGACGATTTCCTCTGCCTCGATGTCCTCGACCTTGAAAATGACGACCTCCTCGGTTAGTTCTTCCTCCTGTAAAGATGTAACTGGAGCCTCTACCATCATAGTTTCCAGATCTGGCCAAGTGTGCCACTGGTTGGCCCAAGCTCATTGCTGAGACACCAGCATTCAGTTGTTCTAGCCTCCGCTCGTAGCTTAAGAGTCTGGATTGGAACTCAACCCAACTGATATCCTCCTTTTCAGCAATAAGACAGACCAATGGATTATATTCTTGTGAGTCAAGGCCAGCAAGTATCTGTGATATTAGATCGTCCATTGTAACTGGATGGCCAGCCAAGGCAAGATTGTCAGCCAAGTTCTTCATGATCTTTAAATATTCGTCCATCCTGAGGTTTCCTTTCTGTGTTTTGGCAAACTCGCGCTTGTAGAATACAATATTTGGTTTGTTTTTGATACCAAAAAGATTGTTGATGGCCTCCCAGAGCTTCTTTGAGCTTTCCTGTCCCATTAACTCTGATGCAACTAATGGATCGATTGTGCTGAGTAGCCATCCTACAAGGATCTGGTCTTGCGCATACCATTCTTCGAAATCTGGGTTGATTTTGATCTGAGCTTCATTCTCTTCAACGGTTTCTTGAATGTATTCTGATGGACAGGCTTTGGCACCGGTGATATATCCTTCAAGCTTATTTCCTCGAATGATGGGCAACACCATATTTTTCCATAAAAGAAAATTGTCATGGTTCAACTTAACCATGTTTTGATTTCCCAGGCTACTGCCATGTGCGTTGAGTGTTTTGATGACTGAGCTAGTTTGAGTGTTTTCAGTTTTGTTTATGAGAACTGTGGATTCTGAATTCGTAGCCATTGCTAATCGGCTCTGATACCAAGAAAGGAAAAAGAAGAATCAGAGAGGAAGATTTGGTATCGGCTCAATTAATTGTATGAGCCAGCTCTTTTGTATTTATGGAGTAAAAGACCAATAATATCTTTACAAGTGTTCGTTTGTTATTGAAAGAAAATACAACATAATTTGTTATGAGTGGGATGTACAATCTGCAGGCAGGCGTTGTAATGAGAGAGGCGCACAATATGCAAGCAGCTGTGTCAGTCATAAATAGGGACGTACAATGCTGGTAGAACGACTTGTGATTTGTGTTCCTTCGTCGTCTTCATTCTTTCTTTTAACTACTTTATCTGGAGTTCCTCCCCTGATCACAGAAAGATCCACCTGGTTAACTGAGAGTCGATGTGTACGCCTAAATCGGAGGGTGAACTGGGCATTAAAAGCATTCGTTCTATGAACGACGCGCTTCTGGCCAAACTGGGTTGGGGTCTGCTCACGACCCCTACAGTCCTTTGGGTTCAGGTCCTTCGGGCTAAATATTGTTTAGATACCACCCACCTTCCATTGACACTCTCTAGGCCAGGGGCGTCATCCGTTTGGAAAGGAGTCTCGGCGATCTGGCATTGGGTCCGGCAAGGGATCAAATGGCGTCTAAGGAATGGGCGGCGAGTGTTATTCTGGAAGGACCACTGGCTGGATGGCTGGAGTCCTCTTATCCACGTGGCATCTGATCCAATCCTGGATCGTCTTCGGTTGGCTACGATTGCAGACCTCCAGGTGGACGGCGGAGGTTGGTTGTGGCAAGAGTTCCAACCATACCTCCTGTCCATGATTTGCGTGGCGATCGTAGACTTCGGCCCTATTGTCGGGAGTCGAGGGGAGGAAAGTTTGGTGTGGGAACTTTCCTCCCACGGGGGATTCACTGTAGCTTCTGCTTATGCGGTTATCGATGATCTCCCCCCAGCCAACCAACATCGTTTGTAGGAGATCATATGGAAATGGGCGGGCCCTCAGCGCATTCGCTCGTTTCTTTGGTTAGTTGCTAAATGCCGTCTTCTGACGAATCATCAGCGAGTGATTCGACATTTAACCATCGATAATCGCTGCACTTCCTGTGGGCAGGAGGAGACCACTATTCCTGCGGTCAGGGACTGTCCTCGGGTTCAAGCTCTCCGGCGTCTTTTTCCTCAGGAGGGGGTGAATGGGTCTTTTTTTCAGCAGGAGGTGGACACTTGGTTGACATGTAACCTCACTAAACAGACTTTGGTGCAGCAGGAAACGTGAGCCACCGTCTTTGGGGTCGTTTGTTGGTTTCTCTAGAAATGGAGGAATAGCAGCATCTTCGACCCGACTTTTTTTTGGCCAGTGAAGGGGCACCGCATTATCATGGGCTTCGTGGGCTGGATTGCCCGAGCTAGGATGTTGGAGAAGTATGTTTCCCCAGTTCAGGGATTACCGTTGGGTACCTGCGTGGGGTGGACGAAGCCTGCGGCGGGTTGGGTGAAAGTTAATACTGACGATGCTTCGCACCCCACTTCCACCAGGACTTCCGCCGGGGGTCTGATCCGAGACTGCTGTGGGGAGTAGAGAGGGGGTTTCACGTACAACTTCGCTAAGAGTTCGCCGTTAAATGCAGAGTTATGGGGGGTTCTCTTGGGTCTCACTCTGGCCTGAGACTTGAGCTATCGCCGAGTTGTCCTCGAAGTCGACTCTCTTGAGTTCATTAATCTTCTCTCCGCCCCTCTCGGATTACTGACTGAGGTTTCTGTTTTGGTAACAGATATCCACCAACTGTTGCAGCGGGAGTGGACGGTCCAGTTGCAGCATGTGTTCAGGGAAGGCAACCAGTGCGCGGACAGCTTTGCTCGTCTCGCAGGGGTGTGCAATCCAGGGTTTTCATTACTACACGAGCTCCCTTTCGGTGTTCAAGAGCTCCTCCGCCGCAATGCGCTAGGCACTATATTCCCAAGAGCGTTACATTAGTTTTGTAGTTTTCCTTGTGTAAAAAAAAAAAAAAACATTCATCGGAGACTTAATTGTCTCCAAACTAGGAAGACAGTCTTGCAGTTTAAGTTTAGTAGAAGAGATGGGAACACCCAAATAACAAAATGGGCCATAATGAATATTCAATATGACTAAATTCTATATAATATCAACTTTTCTAACATCCTGTGAGAGATAAAGACAACTCTTGGCAGTATTAAACTTTAGCTCAGTCCAATCCGCAAACAAATTTAATGCATGCATCATCATGGAGATGGAGTGAGAATCAGTATCATAGAGAAGCAGTACGTCATCAACATACATAAGATGGGTAAGTTGAAGGGTTAACATTTATTATGAAATTGGAATCCCCTGTTGCCAGAGATTAACTTACTAAACAACCTTGAGAATCCTTCCATGACTAATGTGAATAAGTAAGGAGATAGAGGGTCACCCTGATGAATATCTTTGGCAACCTAAACCAGTTTGGTGGGGACTCCATTGATAAGGATACTCAAAGTAGGAGTTTGGATGCAAGCCAGATCCGATTGATAAACCGAGATGGCAACTAGAGAGAGAGCTTCAAGACAAACTCGAATAAATCTCCAACTAACATTATCAAATGATTTGAAGAAGTCCGCTTTTATAAAACAGCTCTTAACTTGTTTTCCCTAAGATGTATTCCTTCATCGCTTCCTGCAATAGTTGCATGTTATCTCTAATATGCTTATCCAGGGTAAAAGGCCCTGAGCAGAGTTGATAATGCTAGAGATAGTCGATTTAAGTCTCTTTGCTAAAATCTTTGAAATGACTTTATAAACTACATTGTAGCAAGAAAATCTGTCTAAAGTCACTCATACACTGTGGGCTACAGTTTTTGGGAATCAAGCAAATGTAACTATGATTTAGTTCCATCAGCATTTTACCATAAGTTAAGAATTCAGACTTTATAAGCTACGTTGCAGCAAAAGATCGGTCTGAAGTTACTCATACACTTTAGGCTACGGTTTTTGGGAATCAAGCAAACGTAAGTATGATTTAGTTCCTTTAGCATTTTACCATAAGTGAAGAATTCAAGCACAGTTGCAGAGAATAAATCTCCCGTGATGACCCCATGTTTTTTTGGAAGAAGAGAGCAGCCGTTCCGGGAGCTTTGGAAGTTTTCATACTAAATAGATCCTTTTAACATCCGTCTGGGAAATAGGCATCGTAAGAAGATCCATGATACTAGGATCAATTGCACAAGCAAACAATCTATTGACGTTAGAACTAGGGACCAATGAAGAGTCCTCTCCCATCAACTCAAGGAAGTAAGACCGAGCTAGCGCTTGCAGCTGTGTTTGGTCTGAATACGTCTGGTCACTGTTACCATTGAGTAACGAGATGGTGCTGGAATTCCGACTAGCAATTATGGAAGAGTGGAAACACTTAGAATTTGAGTCTCCATCTTTTAACCAATTAGAATACGCAAACTTGAATATCTCTTTCCTATCATGAAATCATTTTATTTATAACCTTGAAATGGTTACTCCCTATTGAATGTAGAGTAGATTAGTAGTAGCTCAAGTGACGGAAACTTCATAGATATTCATGTATGCCTTCTCTCATTCACTATCAATAAATCCAACCATCACACATGCTCATGCCCTCTCCGGTCCAATGACTCCTACATTACAAATGAGGGCATCCTCAATCCAATCACTTCTATCTCTATTCTGGTTTCTTTTTTGCAATTTTTTGTTACAATGGTAAAATCTCTCGTAAGATCGGTGCTAAGAAAAAGAAAGTTTAACCGTTTTCTATGAATCGAAATTCCTAATGAGGGTGAAAAGAGCCTTTCACTTTGCCTTTTGTAATTCCTGTAATACCTCTCTTTAATGATGACGATGGATTCCAACGAGAGGAAGAATATTAGTGAGTTCTTCACCTCTAAAATTGTCCAAAAATCTGAGTTGAGATTCTGGAGCGATGTCAGCTTTTCCATGGTTTGCAAAACACTATCGTCGAGAGTAGAGGAACTCATGTCCGATGTTGGGAACCTGTTTACTAGTATCATCATGTTTGTCTCTTTTCAGTTCCATCTAAATTACTCTTAAAACAACTCTTGAAGAATAGAATATGATTTCAGGGACCAAAATCTTGAGACCATGTCTCTCAACTTACTTGAGTACAAATTCCAAAGGTAATTGACAGCGTGTATAAATCGTTTTTTCTTCTGCTCTTCATCCACATCATACTCATCACGGTCATCATCTTCACCTTCGTCCAAATCCTCATTGTTATAGAGACTGATTCGTTGGAATGCATCAGGTTCATCGTTCCATAGATCATCACTAAAGGGAATCTAGTACAAACTTTGTGTCTTGGTGCTTAACCCTAAGCCATCGTAGCAATGGGTCCTCCTTGTTCAGATAATGTAGCTCTTTGTTGATGTTGGGAGTGGCCGTCATTGTTATCTGCATTAATTGGCCCTGACAGAACGAAGATTGTTTAACCATTAATCAAGCTCAAATCTTCAGTGAAAATGAAACGTGAAGTGTGCTCAGGGAATCAATAAGGATGAGCTTGCAGCAAATAGATCATGCAGGACATGAATTCTCAAAATGAAATATGACTGGAACTTGCCATTCTTCACAATCCCAAATTAATTACCAATACCTTGAACAACTTAAACGTTTCATCAGTAACCAGATTTTTTTTGCATAAAGAATGTATGAGATAAGTAAAGGAAGTAGAGTCACAATCTCAAAGAACATCTATATGATATGAAGTTACAGAACACATATACTCACTTGATAACAGCTTCCATCAAGCTTCTTAATACCATACCCAGCTGAACAGTGCCCAATGATTTTATATCAGTGAGAACATCGTTTCTACTGTAAGCATGTTTTCCTACCCGAGCAACCAAGTCTGCCAATACTTCCTTCTTCACATGAGGCTTCAGCAGAAGCATGCAATCATAAAAAGGCATTCTAACTCTTTCTACTTCTTTAGCTGAACTGGTTACTAAAGTACAGCAGAGCAATCCAATCCATAAGTAACAAATATAAGCCAATTTTCTATTCAAATGCTATTGAATGCAAAAACAAAACATCTTGAAATAAAAAGAAAAGACTACTGAGCCCATGTGAAAGGTAGACATACAATCAGGTTTAAGGAAACCTAAACACATAATAGAGAAGGCTATACACACTATTGAATAGTAGGCAACACTAGTCACCACTAATCAAATACCATGCCTGAAACAAGATCAGATATAAAAGGAGAAATAAAGGGAAAGATTAAATTTAGCAACACCTGATTCACTAAACCTACACTTCTTTTATTTTTCCCTTTTCTTTGTTCTTAACTTCTTAAAACATTCAAAGTGCTCACTCAGTTCAGTTATGTATGTATGGCTCCACCTATCTTGCACTGATGGAACTTCTTCAGTAAAGAGCTGGTTGTATGCCATTGTTAAATGTATGCAGCTGTATTAACTTACTGCCTGGTGATACTTGAACCAGCCAGCTCGGCCAGCTGCAGTCAAACATATCTTGCAAGACTCTTTAGAGATTTAATGATTTTCAGCCCATATATATCTAACATCAACATTCTAGGAAAGCTCAAATCAGTAAACCAGGCATGTTCACCACTACATTTGAACACCCACAGGCTTTTCTTCTTCAACAACCCCCCAGGAACCACAAAACTTATAAAAGATCACTGTTTATCTCTTCTTGTCAAAAGTCATGTTATGTGTACAATCATCCTACATACCAAGGAGGCATCTAATTGTGAATAAGACAGAAAATTCAGTGGCGACCATGACGAAATTCTCAATGGTTGCACAAATTTGAGCAAATAGAAGAAGAAGACTTATGTTTGTGGTCTGGCGTTTAGTCCTCAACCTAAAATGACATCTTAAGAAGGTCAAAAGAAACCAAATGGTTGGACCGTGACCAGTTAAACAGTTCGGTTAGAAATAGCAATGGGTCAGGCCCTATAAGGTCTGAACTCGAGCCTGGCCTAAAGCCCGATCAGGCTATGGACAGTTCATAGATTGCTTCTGTCTATGGTTCTACTTAAAATTCAGAAATTGTTGAGTTATTAATTGTTTCTAAGACAGCTTCTGACCTCAATTTGAAGCAGGTTCTAAACATTAGTAAGAGAGATAAACAGTTTTGAGGTCGTAAAAATGCCAAAAATCTAGGAAGCTCCAAAGAACATACTCTGAAGAGCTATTACTATTAGATGCAGAAGAGTACAAATCAACCAAATATTTAAGTAACCGGAATCGATATATGGAAGTTGTTTTAGGCTACTGTAATGAATGCTCTTAGGACTAAAGCTCATCCATGAAATTAAACGATCAAATCATGGAGCTTCCTTTGGGGCAGACTGAAAGTTAAATGCTTGTCCGTTAGTTTACAAAGCCTTAAGACATAGGAATATTGCTTCTTCCACCAATCCCTGCAATTCTGGCAAACTTGAGGTCACGCTCTTAGCAAAACAGTAAAGATCACCAGTAGGGGCAAAAATTTAAACTTTCCCCTTTACCCTATTTCAGCTTTCGCAAAAGGCATTTCATCGAGCACCTACCGTGCTGTAAGAAAAACTTTTTTCAATACACGTTCCAAACAAAAATAGCATGAAACAACTAACAAAGGCGTTAATCTCGTTTCATCACATTGATTATACCTGAAGTTTCGAAATCGTAGGAGTTCAGAGGCACCCGTGACCTGTCGATCTTTGCAGAAAACCGGACGTTAGTCTCGTTTCATTACAAATGAAAACGAGATTTCTACTAAATCTCATGACTTGTTTATCATTTTTTTCCATATTTTCTCATAAAATTCCTATCACATTCCCATCTTTTCTCGACAAGAAAATTGGTCATACCTTAAGTTGGGAGTCGCCTAGGTACAGGCAACAATCGATCTCTACAGAAAATCGGCCGCAGGCGTTGGAAGTCGTCGAGCTTTGGGCAATGGCAGCGGGCAAGTCGTTGAACTGTAGGCATTATTTGACCAAAAGGAAATCTGACGATTAGAAGAAGACTTGGCATTTCGAATCAGTTGTTTCGTAATTCAGTGAAACGACGTCTTTTTAATAGGTAATTCATGCTCTAATTTCTTTTTTCTTGTGATTTGTGGGCCGAACTTAAAAGCCAATTTTAATTAAATCAAAATTTACACCTTAATTTCAAACCAAAAATTTTCAAATGTTTAAAAAATTATAACTTTTTGAAGGAGAAAAACTCTGACTTTAATATCGTTATTCATCTACTTTATTTTATATTTATTATTTATGTTTTATATTGTTAAGTGCGTATTAAAATACGAACAAAAAATACATGATTAATAATTATTGAATATTAATGATTATTAATATTATAAATAAAAATTTTATTATTATTATAAGAATTTTGCATCCAAAATGAAATACTTGTTGAAAATATAAATTTTGATACTAAAAGTTGTAAATCACTTTTAGATGAAAATTTAATCATTAAATATTAAATTTATTATTGTAATTATTTATTAGTTTTTACAGAAAATAGTTGTTTTATTTGATTGATAAAGACAAAAACAATTAATCCTAAACTATTTTTATTAACATATATAAATAACTCCATATATTCTCCAATATGCTTATTTGTTAAATTTAATATTATTTTATTTTGAATAAGTTTGATACCGATTAAAATTAGATTATCTTAGACTTTTTGTTAATTTCATATTTATCAATTGAATGTCATTCTTCTAAGGGACAATTAATATAATACAACGTAATCTGCTTAACTGTGAATGTAATACTTATGTAAATTTTCACATTACAAATGAACAAGCGAATTTGTATTTCTTTATATGGTTAATTAAGGATTCATTTAGTTCTATTTCTATTTTTTGTTATAATTTTGACTTTTAATTTTAATTTTTAAAATAAAACAAAATCTTGTATGGTGGGAAAGAAATGATATATAAGAGATTTTGTGAAAATGAAATGAGAACAAATTGTATGGTGCATTGGAAAACATGATATCGAACAAGATCTCCAACAACTTCAACCCGGGCCGGATTGTCTCTTCATTTTCCTTATTTGTCACAACATGTGCTACATCATCATGGTACTTTGCTTCTGCCTCTTGTAATTTTTTAACTTCTAATTCCTCTATTCTTTTATGTCCACAAACACCATCTATCCTATACATTGTTCACAATGCTGCTGTTGACAATTCTACTCTGCATGTTGAAAGTATGGATATTGCTCAAACTCCTAAATTAGTCTTGTGTGACGCCTTTCTTATTCCCAAATTGTCCTTAAATCTTGTTTCTTATAGTCAATTTTATGAACTTGGTGTTGATTTAATTTTTTGGAGTCGTAGTTGTATTATGCAATATTCATAAACAGACAAGATTTCTTGGGACAAGGCGTAAAGTGGAGAAACTGTTTGAGCTTACTTCTCTGCATCTGCCATCCAAAATTATTACTGGAGCTATTACATCTCATCCTTGGCTTTCTCGTCTTAATTTCTAGTAGTTCTTTAGGACCTATTAAAACTAAAAATTATGATTGTATGTAATGTTAATTTTCTAAAAGCCACACTTCACCTTTTTTTTTTTTAATTATTCCATTTCCTAAGCATCTTTTAATACGATTCATTTTGATATTTGAGATCCTTCTCTTTATGATAGTATAGGTGTGGTTTAATCTTTGTTGATGATATTTTTCATTACCCATACATCTATCTCATGCGTCGTAGGTTTGAATTATTTTCTGTTTACTCTCGTTTTACACTGATAATGTCATGAAATAGAGAGGTACAAATATCACCCAATCTCTTGTCCAACAAAGTACCATCATCCAAAGATCTTGTCTAAGTATCTATCAACAAAATGGACGAGCAGAATGAAAACACAAACACATCATTGATATTTTTCGAACCTTCTAACATCTCTTCATATGAACGTTTATTTACCGTATGTTTTATTATCAAGGTCTGATATTATGTATAAAGTGAAAGTAGATATTTTTTCTATAATTTAATAATTCAATGTAAAAGGGTATTTATATATCATTTGTCTAACTAAATATTCCTAATTTTATGTTATACAATCATATTATATCAAGGATAAAATCAATGATAATATAAGAGTCAGTCTTATAATGATAAAATTAATAAGATTATTGTTATTATTGTTAGCACTCTCAAAATGTCTTTTACTTGGAATCTGGATGAATGTTACAGAGAGATTAATATTCTTTTTATATATATAAAATTTGGATTGCAAAGATATACATAGATATCCTTTTAGGTACCATCACAATTCTGCGTATCAATACACAACTTTTCTTGAATCAAAATAAAATTATTAATAAATATATTTTCAATAATAAAGAAAATTTCAAAAGAATTGATAAAACAAATCAAAATCTAAGTGATTTTTTTCGATTATCAAAAATCACTTAATATTTACGTTATTAATAAAATTCAGAGATTTTATGTGACGTATCCTCCTTGTCACAAGCATACGATTTTTATAAATTATCTAAAATCCAAGTTATTAACTATATAAATTAAGATCCACCTTTCAATATCACGGAGAATCTCTTTTTTTTAAAAAAATAAAATTTTAAAAAATAGGAATTCGAGGGGCTATTTTCGTTTGAATTAAAAGACAAATATTAATCTCTCTGTAACATTTATCCAAATTCCAAGTAAAAGACATTTTGGAGAGTGCTAACAATAATAACAATAATCTTATTAATTTTATCATTATAAGACTTATTACGTATTTACTTGGGCCCTCAAGGGGTATGGCTCGATAGTTGAGAGCGGGGCTTGACTTTGGTTAAGTCTCAGGTTCGATACCATGCTAGCCCCTCTTGTAAGAGCCTGGGACAGCCGGAGTTTTACCTATAGATGAAGAATTAGTTGGGCCTTAATGATGAGGTGTGCCCGCTTGGCCCACCTGTAGGGTGGTGCGTCAGTTGGGCCCTCAGAGACGTGTGCCCGCTTGGCCCGCCTACGGGATTTGCTCGAATTAAAAAAAAACGTATTTACTTGGGTTATGTGTTAACTTTTATATTTAACGATTTTGATGACAACTATATAATATTTCAGAATTCAAATTGGATTTATTTTTTTTGTATATATAACGATATTTTTTTAAGGAAATAAAATCAAAAGAAATAAACTTTTTTTTTTGCTAAAACCTTTGTTATGAACTTACCTTATTAAAAATGATGAAATTATGAACTTACCTTGTTAGAAATGATTTATCCGAAAGGATTCTACTAATTATGAAAGTCTTATATTAGTCTTGTGATTACTGAAAGATTTTTTGTAACAGAGGATATATTGGGGAACATTTTGAACATAGCTTCCTTAGGTAGGACTGATCTTCCTTTCCATAAGTGGGACATTTATTGTAGCGCCCCCTTACCGTAGAGTATACACCGGGACGCCCATAGGTCATACTGATACATACCCTACGATGAGGGTGCACTACGATACGATCAATTTAATACACCTCATGGCATCGGTATAATAAAGCAGTGAGATCACATTCACTAAATTTTAAAACCAAAGAGTACTTCTCATATCATTTCTTAAAATCATAAGTTCGCACTTCTACTGATTACAACTGTACATATCCAAAATAAACAGTAACAACTCCTATCTAGGTCATCCCTAAAAGATCCCAGCTGACCGACCTGTGGGTCATGCTCCTCTCGTTGGCACCCACACAGCAGGAAAAAGTCTCACTATCTAGAGTAGGAGTCACTAACGCTGTCCTGAAAATAGTTGCAATTTTGGGTGAGTTTGCGAACTCAATGAGTAACCATCATCAATGGTTCACTCAATTCATGCATTACGCAAAATTGCGTACAAAACAACACAATATCACATTTAGAATCACAGTCGTAAATTTACTCAACAATTTCCACACATTTACCTTTAACCAATTGTAAACTCACAACACAATCACATACTGAATGCATAATGATTTCCATTTCATTTTAGTATTGTGACTGGGCGTCAGTATTATCCCATTTCTGGACACATTACACAAAAATCGCGTTTTTGGGGGTAGGAGAGCCCTCTGGGTATACACTACTGCCCAAGCGCACTAGGGATAGGAGAACCCTCTGGGTATGCACTATTCCCTTTTTCACAATAATTGAGCTTATAGCTTCAATCAGAAATTGCTCCAGTCACAACAGTTAATTACCGATTTCTATTCATGCCTAGCATGCGGTCTCAAATCACAATAACATATCTCATGCTAAACACTCAATCATATTCACAGATAGTTCACACAAAGCATTTAACACATCAGAGATTGAGAAACCAACTAGGTTACTCACCTCTAAACTTCCGAGCTACTGCCGGGAAGTCTATGCTGCGTCAGAGGATCGACGCTCCACTTGAGCCTCTATAAAAAAATCAGAATATCCGAATATCACTAATTGTATCAATTTCCAATAATCAAGGATGCAAATGTATCGAATGATTTACGTACTATGCATGTTATGACATCTCCGACCTCAATCCCGAATGATCTCAATTACACTCTTCATACTAATCCATAGCAATTTCTAATACCATAAGTCAATTGGCTAAGTTCTATATCCTCCAAAGTCAAATTTTAAGACATAGGAATTATCTGTAAATCAGAGTCAAATTCACTATTCAATTGCCATCCGCTTTCGAGAACCACCGAATTAAATCCCGAATTCACAGTCTCCAAATTGAAATCAATCCATATCTAATAGAATTATCAAATTCCTAAATCCCAAAATTCAAAACCTCAAAAATTACATTTTCGAAAATTGGTCCTCCTCGCTGCGGCGCCTGCTCCCTCGCCACAAGCGTCCTTGACGCTCGTCATGGCATCGCATTCTTGACGTCACGACACGGGCCGCTTCGCTGCCACGAGGCGCCTCGGCGCTGTCATGGCGTCAGCCACTGCTTGCTCACCATGACGTGTTCTTCGTGCTTGTGGCATAATTGCGAACACGCCGAAAACCCAGAAATTCCTAGATTTTTCAGTTCAACTCCAATCCTTTCCATTCTAAACACTCCAAAACAACTTCCTAAACTTAACACAACTTATTCCTAACCTTAAACTCACCAAACAACCATTATTCATCAAATACCCAAATTAAAATCACATATTTCCTTAAAACCTAAGTCATCCGAAGACTTAAAACTTTCTAAACAATTTAATACTCAAATCCATGCTCAAATCAAACTATTTAAAACATAAACATGTAGGAACTTACTTGATTAAAGCCTTTAACCTTTGAGAATCACCAAGAAAACTCAATCTCTCCAAACCTAAGCACATCCACGATTTTCTCCCATTTTAACCCAACTCCATTTTCTTTCGATCCCAAGCCAAAGGATGAATGATCAAGGATAAAAGAAGGATTAACTTGCAAGAAGAAAGCAAGAAGCAAATCCAAGAGGAGATCCACGCAAAGAAGAAGGAAAACAAAGCAAATTTCTTTCAAGGGAAGAAGGCAAGCATCGTGGATCATCTTTCAAAAGAGAAAGGTTTATAAACCTAAGGACCTTAAGGCTTGTTTGGCAAATTCCTTTGCCACAAGTCCAATCCGAACAACCTCAGACCAATTTCTAATTCTACTTTCTCCCGAATTCCAATGGTTCATACCTAAATTTCTCAAATCATAATTCAACTTACCTCATATACATTTTCAATCAAATTCGGAACAATCACAATTAATCAGTCACTAAGCCATTTTTTCGGTCTGGACCCGTTACTCTAAAAATTCTGAAAAAATTCCTATAAATTCTCAAAATTAGAAAACACCTAATCACATACTCCAATTCACTAATCAAAGCACAATTAACCTAAATCACAAAATCCTCAATTCCACAATCAAGTCGGAAATCTGTCATACATGCATGTACATACATATACTTGTGCAATTATGAACATTTATCAATAATGTAGAGGCTATGAATATATGCAAATGCAAAACAAATTCTAGATGCGCCCAGACCTAATCCATCCGAATTACAGATATGCCCTTCACACCGGTAACGGGATGTTACAATTCTCCCCTCCTAACAAAAATTTCGTCCCGAAATTTTCTTACCTGACTGATCGAACAAGTGAGGATACTGCCTCCTTATGTGCTCCTCAGTCTCCCAAGTTGCCTCCTCTGATGAGTGGTTCTTCCAAAGGACTTTCACCAATGGAATCACCCTGCTTCGCAATTGCTTGACCCGCGATCCAATAATCTACACCGGCTCCTAAACATAACTCAGATCACTAGCTATTTCAATATCCTGAGCTGGAATCACATGAGTCGGGTCTGATCGATATCTCCGGAGCATGCTCACATGAAACACATCGTGTAACTGGGACATCTCACTCGGCAATGCTAATCTGTAGGCCAACGGTCCAATCCTCTCAGTAATCTCATACGGACCGACATACTGAGGACTCAACTTGCCTTTACGACCAAATCTGAGAACTCCTCTCCAATGAGACACTCTGAGGAACACTCTATCACCCACAGCATACTCCATCACTCTCCGATGCTGATCCACATAACTCTTCTGCTTGTCCTGAGCCGCCTTGATGCGACTCTGAATCAACTTTACCTTATCCACAGTGTCCTGAATCAGCTCGGGACCCTCTAACATCCTCATACCCTCTTCATCCCAGTAAAGAGAGGATCTACACGGTCGTCCATATAACGCCTCATACGGTGCCATACTGATGCTACTCTGGTACTGATTATTATATGCAAACTCAACCAGAGGCAAATACTGATCCCATGCACCTCGTAACTCCAATACACAGGCTCTCAACATATCCTCAACAGTCTGAATTGTCCTCTCACTCTGCCCATCTGTCTGAGGATGAAACGTTGTGTTGAAGTTCAACCTCGAACCCATAGCCGACTGCAAACTCCTCTAAAACCTCGAAGTAAATATGGGATCCCTGTCTGACACTATCGATACTGGGACCCCATGCAGCAGCACAATCTCTGCCACATACTTCTGGGCCAACTGATCGAGGGTATTGCTCTCCCTCACAGGCAAGAAGTGAGTCGATTTAGTCAACCGGTCCACTATGACCCAGATAACATCATACTGTCTCGGCATCCTAGGCAACCCCATAATGAAATCTATCGTAATGCGCTCTCATTTCCACTCCAGAATGGGCAACGAATGCAATCTCCCCACTGGGGCCTGGTGCTCAGCCTTAACCTGCTGGCACGTCAGACACCGAGAAACAAACTCCACCATATGCCTCTTCATACCTGGCCACCAGAAATGCAACTTAAGAGTGCGATACATCTTGGTGACACCAGGATGCATGATATAAGCAGCCAAATGAGCCTCCTCCAATATCTCTCGCTTCAGATCCTCTACATCCGAAACACACAGCCTCTGACCCATCCACAAAGTATCATCTCTCAGCTCAAACTCAGAAAGCCATCCAGATCTGACTCTATCAGTCAATCTCACCAACACTGGATCCTGATCCTGCACTCTCCTAATCCGACCATGCAATACCAGCCTGAGCCTCAAAGTAGCAATCGGAGCTCCATCCTGACCCAAAACCATCTGCACATTAAGAGCTCTCAACTGAACTAAACACGGTAACCTCGAAACCTGAATCTGTGCTGCACTACTATGTGATCTCCTACTCAATGCATCAGCCACCACATTGGCCTTTCTGGGGTGGTACTCGATAGTGCAGTCGTAATCCTTAAGCAACTCTAACCATCTCCTCTGCCTCAGATTCAGCTCTCGCTGACTCAACAAGTACCTCAAGCTCTTATGATCAGTGAAGAACTGGAACGTCTCCCTATACAAATAATGTCTCCAGATCTTCAAAGCAAACACAACTGCTGCTAACTCTAAGTCATGCACAGGGTAATTAATCTCATGGGATCTCAACTGTCTCGAAGCATACGTTATAACTCACCCATGCTGCATCAGCACATAACCTAAACCCTGCTGCGAAGCATCACTGAAAACCTCGAAACCTCCTCGCCCAGATGGCGGCTAACACCGCACAGAGTCAATCGATGTATCAGCTCCTCGAAACTCCTCTGACACTCTTCTGTCCATCTGAAGGCCACACTCTTCCTCAGAAGTTTTGTCAACGGGGCTGAGATCACAGAAAACCCCTCGACAAACCTTCGGTAATAACCTGTCAATCCGAGGAAACTCCTCAACTCTGAAACGTTCCTCGGAATCTCCCAACTCCTCACTGCCTCAATCTTGTGAGGATCCACCCGGATACCCTCACCAGACACGATGTGACCTAAAAACACCACCTCATCCAGCCAAAATTCACACTTAGTGAATTTGACATACAGCTGTCTATCCCTCATAACCTGCAGCACTATCCTCAGGTGCTCCGCATGCTCCTGCCTACTCCTCGAATATACCAGAATATCATCGATGAACACTATCACAAACTGATCCAGGTAAGGCTGAAAGACTCTATTCATCAAAGCCATGAAGGCTGTGGGGGCATTAGTCAACCCGAACGGCATCACTAAGAACTCAAAATGCCCATACCTGCTCCTAAAAGCACTCTTAGGCACATCGGCCTCTGCGATCCTCAACTGATAGTATCCGGATCTCAAATCCAACTTGGTAAACACCTGAGCTCCCTGCAACTGATCAAATAAATCATCGATCCTAGGCAGTGGGTACTTATTCTTAACTGTAACCCGATTTAGCTGCCTATAATCGATGCACAGCCTCATAGTCCCGTCCTTCTTCTTCACAAACAACACTGGAGCTCCCTACGGTAAACACTCGACCCGATGAACCCTTATCCAACAATTCCTCGCGAGCCTTAAGCTCCTCGCCCCACCGGTGCCATCCTATATGGAGGTATCGATATAGAGCGGTACTGAACGAGGTCTATCTCAAACTCGCTCCCGATCCGTGAAACTTCGGAAACTCGAGAAACACATCTGGAAATTTCCTAATCACGGGAATATCCTGCAAACTCTGCTGCACTCTGGAATCCACTACATGCGCCAAATAGGCCTCACAACCCCCTCGCATCAACCTCAAAACACTCATAAACGAGATCATCCTAGCTGGTACTGCCTGACTAACATCTCGAAATACAGCCCTCGGCTGACCAAGAGACTCTAACACGACCTCCTTGGTATAACAATCCATAATAGCCCTATGGGCAGTGAGCCAGTCCATCCCCAAAATAAAATCAATCTCTCGAAGGGGCAACACAATCAGGTCTGCACTCAATACCGCTGAATCAACTCTAATCAGACACCCCTTGCAGACCTTGCCCAAAGCAGTAGTACTACCAAAAGGTGTACTCACCTGTAACCCATACTGTAACATCTCCCTATCCACATGCAATCTACATGCCACATGTGGTGCAATAAAAGAATGCGTGGACCCTGGATCTATCAATGCAAACACCTCAAAGCCAGAGATTAGAAGCAAACCTGCAACCACATCAGGAGAATCCTGAGCCTCCTGCCTGGTCATGGCATAGATCCTAGCCTGAGACTGTGGCCGACTGCCCTGACTCTCGGATCCCACAAAGGAATCTCCAGCTCTACCTCGGGCTCTACCTCGGCCCCTGAATCTAGGTCCAAGACTACGATTCCTTTGTCGTCGTCTACTACCGCCTCCCACTCGAAGCGCATCAACTCCCAAAATATCTGGATAATGCCGGATCTGATGCTCCATAGAGCCATATCTCAGACAAGCTCCAGTAAACCTCCAGCATTCTCCACTATGCCTCCTCTCACAAAACTCACACAACGGAGGAAGCTGGCCGAAACCTCTACCACTGCCACTACTACTACCAGACTGCCCAAATCTCCCCCTCTGAACAGAACCAGACTGCCTGGGTCCTCCCGAAAATCTGAACCTCCCTGGCGTCTGCTAAAACTCCTACCGGAGCTGCCCTGACTGTCACTAGATCTCTTGCTCCTAGATCCCTGTCCAGTCTCAACCCGACTCTGTCTCAAGAGTTGCTCAATCCTCACTGCAGCTGCTCACAACTCCACAAAGGTGCCCATATCAGACCGGGCTAACCTGGTACGAATCTCCAGATTCAACCCTCCCTCGAATCTCCGGCACCTATCAGCCTCAGAGGAAATCAAAACAGAAGCATATGCCGACAACTCATTAAACTGAATCTCATAATCGGCCACTGCTATGGACCCCTGTCTCAAATCTAAGAACTCTTGCATCTTCATCTCCATATAGACCTTGGGTGTATAATTATCCCGAAAAGCTCTCAGAAAATCCGCCCAAGTCAAAACACAGGGTCTGGTGGAACTACCTGGGACAGTCTTCCACTATTGATAAGCTGGACCCTGAAGCAACGAGACAGCATAATCGAAACGCTCATCGGGGTCACAGTCCATCTGATCTAGGACTCTCTCACCTCTCTAACCATCCTCACCTCAGCAGGTCTCATGCTACCATAGAAATCCACGTTCTCGCCACGCAAATGATCATACCTCTGCTCCCGTCTCATGGGAACTATAGGAGGTTGCTCCTCAAACAAAGGCACAGAAGACTCCCTACTCGCTCCTACTGATCCTTGGTCAGCTAAGTGATCTACCTGATCACTAAAGACGGATGACCTACAACAAAACTACAATTTAATCAATTTCTGCTTTTCTTACAAAACTTAAGCCTAAGATATTCTATGCCCAAAAGATGCCAAACCATGCTTTGATACCACCAATGTAGCGCCCTCTTACCGTAGAGTATACACTGAGACGCCCGTAGGTCATACCGATACAAACCCTACGATGAGGGTGTACTACGATACGATCAATTTAATACACCTCATGGCATCGGTATAATAAAGCAGTGAGATCACATTCACTAAATTTTAAAACCAAAGAGTACTTCTCATATCATTTCTTAAAATCATAAGTTCGCACTTCTACTGATTACAACTGTACATATCCAAAATAAACAGTAACAACTCCTATCTAGGTCATCCCCAAAAGATCCCAATGACCACATGGGCCATGCTCCTCTCACGGCAGACCCACACAAGGGAAAAAGTTTCACTATCTGGAGTAGGAGTCACTAACGTTGTCCTGAAAAATAGTTACAATTTTGGGTGAGTTTGCGAACTCAATGAGTAACCATCATCGATAGTTCACTCAATTCATGCATTACGCAAAATTGCGTACAAAACAACACAATATCACATTCAGAATTACAGTCGTAAATTTACTCAACAATTTCCACACATTTACCTTTAACCAATTGTAAACTCACAACACAATCACATACTGAATGCATAATGATTTCCATTTCATTTTAGTGTTGTGACTGGGCGTTAGTATTATCCCATTTCTGGGCACATTACACAGAAATCATGTTTTCGGGGGTAGGAGAGCCCTCTGGGTATGCACTACTGCCCGCACGCACTAGGGATAGGAGAGCCCTCTGGGTATGCACTATTCCCTTTTTCACAATAATTGAGCTTATAGCTCCAATCAGAAATTGCTCCAATCACAACAGTTAATTACCGATTTCTATTCATGCCTAGCATGCGGTCTCAAATCACAATAACATATCTCATGCTAAACACTCAATCATATTCATAGATAGTTCACACAAAGCATTTAACACATCAGAGATTGAGAAACCAACTAGGTTACTCACCTCTAAACTTCCGAGCTACTGCCGGGAAGTCTCTGCTGCGTCAGAGGATCGACGCTCCACTTGAGCCTCTATAAAAAAATCAGAATATCCGAATATCACTAATTGTATCAATTTCCAATAATCAAGGATGCAAATGTATCGAATGATTTACGTACTATGCATGTTATGACATCTCCGACCTCAATCCCGAATGATCTCAATTCCACTCTTCATACTAATCCATAGCAATTTCTAATACCATAAGTCAATTGGCTAAGTTCTATATCCTCCAAAGTCAAATTTTAAGACATAGGAATTATCTGTAAATCAGAGTCAAATTCACTATTCAATTGCCATCCGCTTTCGAGAACCACCGAATTAAATCCCGAATTCACAGTCTCAAATTGAAATCAATCCATATCTAATAGAATTATCAAATTCCTAAATCCCAAAATTCAAAACCTCAAAATTACATTTTGAATTGGCCCTCCTCCATGGCCGCTTCCTCGCCAAGGCGTCAAGACGCTTCGTCAAGGCGACGATTACAAGACGTCATGACGCTGGCGCTTTACTACACCACGGCCAGCGGCGCTTCGTCAAGGCAAAGGTCGATCTTGCTCACTCGAGGCGTGTTCTTCGTCTAGCCACAAGGCAATCGCAGACACGCCCAGAAAACTCAGAAATTCTCATATTTTTCAGTTCAACTCCAATCCTTTCCATTCTAAACACTCCAAAACAACTTCCTAAACTTAACACAACTTATTCCTAACCTTAAACTCACCAAACAACCATTATTCATCAAATACCCAAATTAAAATCACATATTTCCTTAAAACCTAAATCATTCGAAGACTTAAAACTTTCTAAACAATTTAATACTCAAATCCATGCTCAAATCAAACTATTTAAAACATAAACATGTAGGAACTTACTTGATTAAAGCCTTTAACCTTTGAGAATCACCAAGAAAACTCAATCTCTCCAAACCTAAGCACATCCACGATTTTCTCCCATTTTAACCCAACTCCATTTTCTTTCGATCCCAAGCCAAAGGATGAATGATCAAGGATAAAAGAAGGATTAACTTGCAAGAAGAAAGCAAGAAGCAAATCCAAGAGGAGATCCACGCAAAGAAGAAGGAAAACAAAGTAAATTTCTTTCAAGGGAAGAAGGCAAGCATCGTGGATCATCTTTCAAAAGAGAAAGGTTTATAAACCTAAGGACCTTAAGGCCTGTTTGGCAAATTCCTTTGCCACAAGTCCAATCCGAACAACCTCAGACCAATTTCTAATTCTACTTTCTCCCGAATTCCAATGGTTCATATTTAAATTCCTCAAATCATAATTCAACTTACCTCATATACATTTTCAATCAAATTCGGAGCCGAAATCACAATTAATCAGTTACTAAGCCATTTTTTCGGTCCGGACCCGTTACTCTAAAAATTCCGAAAAAATTCCTATAAATTCTCAAAATTAAAAAACACCTAATCACATACTCCAATTTACTAATCAAAGCACAATTAACCTAAATCACAAAATCCTCAATTCCACAATCAAGTCGGAAATCTGTCATACATGGATGTACATACATATACTTGTGCAATTATGAACATTTATCAATAATGTAGAGGCTAAAATATATGCAAATGCAAAACAAATTCTAGATGCACCCAGACCTAATCCATCCGAATTACCGATATGCCCTTCACACCGGTAACGGGATGTTACATTTATGATCTTAATTTAGGAAAGGTTGTGAACTTTATATATTTGTATATTGAGATGCCTATGAAGGGAGACCCATATGTAAGAATTTGGACCTACTACCTCGATGCATTGCATCAATATCGGCTACTTCGATTTTTTCAAGAAATAGCTCAATAGAAAGATGTAATCACCTTTATACGAATTGAAAGTAACTAGCATTTTTTTTAAAGTCACACACAATTAACCCACCTCTTATGTGTGTTTGCTTTATCGATCTTCCCATCTAATCAGTTGTTGAAGGATCCAAACTTTCGATTTGTTGAAGATTTGAGAATATTGGAGGAATTGGTCTTGCTAACGTATTGCGAGACAAGTTTAGCACCCAGCTGACGATTGTGTCGAAATTTCCAATGTCGAAAGGAATTTCACCAGTCAAAGCATTGTTTGATAGATCAATTCCTAAGAAGTAGGCAAGAATAATCCTGCTTATAAAAGTATATGATGTACTCTCCGTTGTGAAATCCAATTGAACAAGTGTTGAATCTTGTGGTTCATCGTAAGACTTGATTAACTTGATTTCATCAGAAAATTTATAATTAATATTTAATCTTATACTAGGAGGAATAGGACCCGATAGATTACTGAGCGAAAGATCCATGAGGTTTAACTTACTCAATTTACACAATTGTCTCGAAATCTCTCCTGCAAAATTATTTCCCTTTAGTAAAAGAAATCCCAAATTTGAACACTTGCCAAGCCATTTCGGAATGCTCCCAATCAAATTATTATGGCTAAGATCAATAGCAACCATCTCCTTGCAATCAAAGCCGTTTGATAATGATCCTTGTAGCTTGTTATTTGAAGAGTAAACTTGTGATATAGATGGAGGAAATAAATCTGGTAATAGAGTTCCCTCAAATTGGTTGTGTGATAAGTCCAAAACTGCAAGATAAGACATATTCGAGATCCACAAAGGTATTTCACCGGAAAGATTATTATACCTCAAGTCTAATACAGCTTGTTAAGATATTTATTATATCTCAATTATTTAATTTTGACACTTTTAATTATTGGGTCTTCAAGATAATATTTAAAAATTTAAATCATGATATGGTATAAATAAGTAACACCCCTTATTTGTGTTGGATGGTCTAAGAATTGCAGTGAAATTAGAAGTCTATATTTAATTGAAATTCAAGTAGATTATGCCAGATTATGTATAGATATTGTTTCTTTCTGCTGTAGCAAGGTAGGCTTGCGTGAGTGAATTTTTGTTGGTGTCTTGATTGATTGATTGAGCGTGTATGGGCACATCATGTTGCTGTTTTGCAGAGTATACTGTGAGATAGCTAAAGGAGTGTGGCTATGTGCATGCTTTTCTTGTCAAAAAGATTTCTATGTGCGTGACCCAACTTTTGCACTTGAAACGTTAGTAATTTGGTGAAGATTTTGGCTAGGTGTTCACTTGATAGGGTGTTCGTGATCTTGCTTCTGCTATACACACACGCAAGTTACTTGGTAATGCTTTCGTTTGGATGGTTATGGCAAGTGTATGCATGAAAGGGGAACTTGAGATCTGATTATTTTTGTTATGGGTTGAATTGAGAGAGGCTTGTGTGTGAATTGGTCTGCATCTTGGCGTGGATTGATCTATGGTGAATAGGCAGATCACATTATTGGGTGTGCAAAAAATTGAGAGATAGCTGAAAGTATGTTGTAGTTTGCGTGAGTCATCGTTTTGGAAGGTGTTGTCGTATATCAAAGGAAAGTATTAGTGACCTGCAGATTTTGTGATGATTGTTGTGTAATTTCTTTCTTGCCTTGTTTTGATTTGGTCTTTGTCTTGTCTGGATTTGTCGCAGGTGAATGATAATTGTTGATTAATTTTTTTGTGGCTACAACATCTTGGAGTGGGTCGTTTGCATGGGTTGTCATACTTGATGTCTTCATCCCATTGCTGTGAATTAACACTGGTATTTGCGTGGATCATCTTATAGTTTGTGGTGACAACTTTCAGACTTGTTTCGGTGGATCCGAATCTATAGGAGAGTTGTTTTTCTATTCTTTCTCAAATGTTCTCATTTATGTTGAAGTTTGTTTAACCACTTGAGTCATTTATTTAGTGTTCTTTCATTATAAGATTTTTGAGAAAAATTTTCTGTTGAGGTTAGCACGAGGCGGTCGTACTATCGGATGTGAATTTCACGGGTATTGAAGATAAGGAAAAGTGTCAAAGGTTGAGTGGTGTCGACTCAACAAAGTCTATTGTCATTAGTGAAAGAATTAAGCTGGGTAAGACCTCGCAGACGTAGGCAAAGTACGCCGATCTGTATTAACAAATATCAATGTTAATTTATATTTGTAAGTTTAATTTTTCTTATTTTTTATTGTACTAGAAACGACAACGGCAAAACCTAAAAATTTACAAAACTAATATACCCCTTCGGATTTTTCAAGATCAGTGTAGGAGAGTACATTCCGATATCGGCGGGAATTCGACTGTAGAATTTGTTGCAAGAGATGTGTAAATGCACCAAATGCATATGAGGTTGAATTGGCAACTCGAAAATTCACGAAAGAGAAGTATTTGCTAAATTTAAGGACGTTAAATACGTGTTGTTCTGCAGCAACCAACGTGGAAATTCCCCTCCCATTTTGACATGAGAAATATCAAGGACTTAAAGGTTATGTTGATGGTAAAGAAACTTAGGGAATGATCCACCATTTCCATGGCATGACAATAAGAATTTCTGAAATTGAAACTTTGAAATCAAATTCTACCTCTCAATTTCACTGTAGACTTCATTCCCCGAAACATCAAAAGATTTAAGTTTTGAATGACTAAAAAATGAACTTAAAGATACTGGAACTTGAAAATTATTCCACTTTAGAGTTAGAAAGTGAATGGATGTCAGACTTTTAAGTGGTGAGAAAAGAGATGTCTTCGCTTAAACTATTCCGAGCCAGATCTAAAGGTTGAAGAGCAGTCCAATTTGCCATACACCAAGGCTAGGTACCATTCAGATTGCTTCTGCCCGAACCTAAGGTTTGAAGATCCTTTAATGCGCATAAACCTGAAAAAGTTGTAAAATTAGACTATAATCATTAAAATTTTAAAGGGTTAATTTATTGAATATCGACATTTAATTTATCGAATATCGACATATTTCTTGTGAACGTACTCTAGATTATGTGGCAACTTTGTCCACATTCTCGCAAGTTTAAGCTCCGAACTGATGTTAAGTTTCCAATTGCTTTGCACAATCTTGCCTTCAAGATTGGAGCTGCCCAAGTCCATTTGCTCCCAACTTCTTGAAATAAAGGAAACCTAAAATATTAAGCAGGAAGATTATTACACAATGCGTAATATATATTTTGGACACTAACATAAATTACGTACTTTAAATGACATCAACAAAAACTTCCTCTGCTTTTTTTTTTTTAATTTTTAAATGTTGTAATTTAAAGAAACTTTTTTCGGAGTACTTTAAGTTGTAGCTTCTGAACCTTTGATTTGATTTTTGAATGGCTCAACCAGCCATTTAAATTAAGAGTTATTAATTTATTATTGATGTCAAGTTGAATCACTACCTCTAGAAGGTTCAAATTTGTTGATCTCATTTCCGTTTAGGTCCAGCTCCATCAAGTGGCTTAGTGCTCTTATTCCTAAATAACAAATAGAGGAAAATTTACAAGATCAAGACTAAAATAAAAACCAATTGTCTGAAGTTCATTAATCACGCTAATAATACGAAAAATTAGAAATTTAATAGATAAAAACGTATCATACTTATCTAACCTGTCAAATTTAGTGTTCCCTTTATTTGATTAACTTTCAAATGCAGGGATTTGAGAGGAAGAAGCCCATGAAAGAACATTATATCCGAAAATACAGATTAATTGCATGATTAATCTATACAAATAATTAACCCTAGAATTGCAACATACTACGTTCAATAATTCGATTGATAAATACCTGGAAATTGGGGAAACATTAAATCCATTGTTGTTTTCTATAGAATCAAGCGAAAGCGACAGAGACACGACAAAGATGCAGAGGATTTGCTACTGCTATTCCGAATCCTTATTCAGCAAAAAAACCATACATTTCAATGGGCAATCAGATTTAAAGGTGGCTAGCAGTAGGGCCTCCGTGCTTTATAATACATGGGCCAAGCCTACCCATCATAGCAAGCCCATGAATACAGGCCCAATGACACGTTAAAAGAGAATTACAATTGACATCTAATTAATCGGGATTTGTACAAACATGATTTCAATTATGCTAGTCCACAATTATGATAAAATTCTATCATTCTCCCACTTGGACAGCATAACCAATATCATTAAACAACATAAACAAATCCCAGTTAATATAACAATATGTGGCCACAATAAGATGTCAAAGTAGAGTCAACAATCTCTCAATCATAAGTCCAAAATGAGGTTACAAGTACCTCAACAATATAGAAATCGGACCGATAGAGTCTTGATAACATATATGCAAGATACCCATACCTCGATGACCTAAACAAAATGTGTCATAAGGAAATGCACACAAATGGTAATTCGTTTGTGCAATTCCAAACAAAATGGCCCAAGCATCCACTCAAGATGCCAATTGAGATTTAACAAAATATCTCGTAACAACAAGATGAGACTTGATACAAAATGTCTCCAACAAAATGCCATATATATACAAACATTTAAATATATCTGCGCAAGATCTCAACAAAGTATATGGCAACAACAATAATAGCAACAATTATATGCAAAAGTTTGTAGATCAATAACAAAATAGTCAAATACAATGTTGCTATCAAAATAACATAAAAGACAGACTCCACTAATCCAAGGCATCAAAAGATCTAAATAGACCCATACGGGTTACATGATTCACAAAAGCCTTAACATCGAAGCCTTTGGTTAAAGGATCGCCACCATAAGGTCGGTGGATATATGCTCTATCTGAGTCTGAAACTCCTTAACTTTCTCTCTAACGAACATATACTTCAGATCAAAATGCTTGAACGCTTGGAGTTCTTGCATATTTGAGAGATGCCCACCACAATGAGAAGTTATCACAATATATGGTTAGAGGTCTAGAAACACTCTCCACAAGATGAAGCTCAGAATGAAATTCTTCAACCATATTGCTGTCGAGTAGCTTCATAACAAGCCACATACTCGCCTCCATAGTTGAAGTTCTTTGTAAGTGTTTGTTTAACACTTTTCCAAGATCTGACTCCTCCGTGAAGCATGAAGATATATCCCGATGTGGATTTGTGATCATCGTAGCAGCCACCATAATCGTAATCGAATAACTTTGTCACCTCAAGGTGATCGGACATCCCGTAAGTGAGCATGTAATCTTTAGTACCTTGTAGGTACCTCGAAACTCGTTTATAGCTTGCCAATGACCCACACCGTGGTTGCTCAAGTATCTCCCAAGTACACCAACAACAAAAGCAATATCGGGGCGTGTACAAACTTGAGCATACATAAGGCCGCCAACAATGACATATGGGACCTTTGCCATCTCTAACTTATCTTTATCATTTGAGGACACTTTGGCTATTCGAGAGTTTATCACCCTTTTGAATGGGTGCACCGCAAGGATTACAAGTCTTCATGTTGAATCTATTCAAAACCCTTTCTATATATCTTTTCCGAGACAAACCAAGAACACCACGAGATCTATCACGATGAATTTCAATGCCCGTAACAAAGAAGCATCACCAAGATCTTTCATATCAAATGAGTCACAACATTTGTTTAGTCTCATAAAGAAAAATCCACATCATTACTGGCCAAAAGAATGTCATCAACATATAAGACAAGAATAATGAATTTTCTCCCACTCTTCTTCAAGTAAATGCATTGATCAACAACATTTTCCTTGAAGCCAAGAGAGCAAACAATTTGATCAAACTTCAAATACCATTTTCTGGAAGCTTGTTTCAGCCCATAAATGGATTTTCTCAATTTGCATACCATATGTTCTTTACCTTTCTCAACAAAACCAGCAGGTGATTCATGAACACATCTTCATACAAATCACCATTCAGAAAGCGGTTTTCATCCATTTGATGGAGCTCCAAATCAAAATGAGCAACTAAAGCCATCACAATACGTAATGAATCTTTAGTAGAGACCGGGAAAAGTCTCTTTGTAGTCTATACCTTCCTCCGGTTATATCCCTTTGCAACAAGTCGGCTTTGTACCTTTCTATCTCGCCTCTAGCATCACGTTTAGTCTTAAAGACCCATTTACACTCAATAGTCTTACAACCACCGGGTAATTCCACCAAATCCCAAACGCCATTCATACTCATGAAGCCAATTCATCTTCCATGGCTGCCAACCATTGTGAACTACGAGAATAAGAAATGGCTTCGAAAAGAAATAGGATCCAGTCTTCAACTAAATTGAATTCATGTTCCTCCAAGTAAATATAATAATCTCAAATTTAGAAGACTCAGAGGGTTTAGGAATCCTTTCGGATCTCCTAGGTGGAACTACAACCACATCTGGGACTTCAGAATCAATGCCAACCTGTTGAGGAATTTCAACATCATTTCTAGAATCAACAACATCATCAGGAATCTGAGGAGTCTGAATATCCTCAGGATGAAAAACAATAGGTATAGGAACAATAACACGATCCTCTCTAAAATCAACAACACGAGACTCATGCTTTTCATTATATTCCTTGTCCCCTTCAAAATAGACAGCCCGATCTGATTCAATGACTCTAGTAGTGTGATTGGGACAATAAAATCTTGAACCTCTTGACCCAGTACAATAACCAATAAAATAACCTGAAACAGTTCTAGGATCAAGTTTCTTCAATTGAGGATTATAAATCCTCACCTCAGCCTTACAGCCCCAAACACGGAAATGCTTCAAACTAGGCTTCTTTCCTGATATCAGCTCAAAAGGAGTCTTTGGTACAGATTTACTAGGCACATGATTCAGAACATAAACAGCAGTCCTCAAAGCATCTCCCCACAAAAACTCTGGTAAGGTGGAGTGACTAAGCATGCATCTTACCATCTCCATAAGAGTACGATTTCGCTTCTCTGCAATCCCATTTTGTTGAGGAGTGCCAGACATGGTATATTGTGCCTCAATTCCACAATCCTGCAAGTATCTAGCAAAAGGGCCAGGGTTTCTTCCAGTTTCATCATACCGACCATAATACTCACCACCTCTATCAAATCTTACACATTTGATCTGCTTCCCAAGTTGCAATTCAACAATATTTTTCAGTGACTTAAAAGCATCCAAGGATTCAGATTTCTCACGCAACAATTCAATCCATCCATACCGTGAAAAATCATCAATAAAGGTGATAAAGTATCTATAGCCTCCCATGGCAATAGGAGTAATGGGTCCACAGATATCTGTGTGAATTATCTGTAATGGTTCCTCCTTCCTGATCATTTTCTCCTTTCTTACTCTAGCTGTAAACTTCCCCTTTAAGCAATCAACACAAGTGTCAAAATCAGAGAAGTCCAAATCATGCAGAATAGTTTCCTTAAATCAATCTCTCCATTCTCTCCTTAGAGATATGTCCTAACCATTTATGCCACAACATAGAAGATTTTTCAGCAACTCTCCCACGTTTCTCTCCAAAAACAGCATTAATATTATCATGCAGTCGATCAAAACGAGAAGAATTAGCAATCAGCATAAACAATCCATCACGCATAATTGCAGAACCAACAATAGCAGAATCATAGTATAAAACAATTCCATTATTGATTATATGGAAATTGTATCCTGGCAACTGTAAAAGCTGAATCGAAATCAAATTCCTTCTCATAGAAGGCACATAAACAGCATCTTTCAAAACCAAATTATGTCCACTACTCAACTTCAAGGAAACTACTCCAATGTGCTCAACATTAACACTAGATCCATCTCCTAGTTGCACTATCACCTCCCCTTTATTTGGTTTCAATCGCTTTTGAACTCCCCGAATGAGTTCGTTACATGAATAGTGGCACCAAAGTCAACCACCATGAATTAGGAGGAACATCAACCAGATTTGATTCAAAATGCAGACAAAGATTTGAGGAACACCACCCACACCATCATACTTGATCTTAGACAATAAAGACAAGTAATTAGACTTTTCAGTCTTATCAAACTTCTGAAATTTTTCACCAACAGCCTTGAGATAATCTTTGACATTATCAGTTTCTGTGATGCTCTCTTTAATGTTATTCTCCATTGTGTACTTGATAGTCATCAAGCAAACCTTATTAGCACGAACCCATTTTTCATATTTAGCTCTATCTGCGGCGGAAGACTCAACGAAGGGTTATGCGGGCTCATCCTCGATGAGAGCAACATCAACATTAGAAACCGCCAAAAAGATTTAAAGATTCAAGCCGGTCCTCATAATTGGTCCCATTCAACAATCAAAGAATTAAAGTGGAAATTGATACAAAGCAAGGAGATTTAGCAAATGTATCAAAACTAGCATAATTGGGCAAACAACACAACTAGGTTCTCATGCAATTGCAATCCCGCCAAGGGTCTCAATTACAACACAGATCACCTGAACATTAAACTATGTCCTAAAGCTAATATCGATAGGATATTGAAAACTTTAAAGACATAATTCAATGAATTAAACAAACATTAGAAACCACATTGATAAAGACAAACCGATAGGGTAAGTGCATCATTAACATAGCATCTAATGTATGCCCAATAACAACATCACAATAGTAATTTGTAATAATTGGTCTCACGATAAAGTAGCTCACAATTACACAAAATGAATGACAATAGTCCAATAACATTCCCAAGATTATTCTCATAGGTTCAATTAGCACCACAATTACAGAATTAACCATAGTAATCATATAATATAACATTATATGCATAAACAACATCAAAATTTAACTATGGTGTAAAACTTTATAACTCTGAGAGTACACAATACCCCACAAGCCCAAATAATACTAGGAATAAGTACAAAAATTTTCAAGGAAAAATTCGGAGAGTACAGCATATTTTATTAATTTTAAAATTCTGTAAAAGTAAAAATAAAAATTCTAGCCTTCCAAAAATTTCAGAAAAATTACCATAAAATATTACTGGGCAAGTGGAGCATGTAGGAAAAAATTTGGAGAAAAAAGGCCACCGGAAGCCTTCACATCGCTACCACATCGCCACCAAAGGGCGATGGGCGAGTGTCTGGCGGTCGGACTTCATCTTCTCCTTGCCAGATCGGTATCCGGTCGCTTGGGCTTTCGCACAAATTCAGAAAAATCGATATAACTCCTCCATTTTTGATCCGTTTTCAACGAAATTTACGTCATTAGATTCAGAATTTCAAGATCTATCAAACCCCTTAAGAAATTTCATGAAAAACGCTACTGTATATGGGTCGAAAAAATTGAAGAAAACGTTAATGGGTTCGGTGCTTTCGTTCTTGAGGTTTACGATATACAACAACAAATCGAACAACTTACTACATGCGTTGACGTCAAAACGAAAACGAAATTAACCAAAACGATTGCACAGAAAAATTTATCCAAACCGAAAACGCAAATTACACGAACAAATAAAAAATATTCAGATCTCAAAACTATCTAACAAAGAGCAGTCACAATTAGGGTTAACCTGCTCTGATACCAATTGAAAGAAAATTATATCCGAAAATACAGATTAATTGCATGATTAATCTATACAAATAATTAACCCTAGAATTGCAACATACTACGTTCAATAATTCGATTGATAAATACCTGAAAATTGGGAAAACATTAAATCCATTGTTGTTTTCTGTAGAATCAAGCGAAAGCGACAGAGACACGATAAAGATGCAGAGGATTTGCTACTGCTATTCCGAATCCTTATTCAAAGAAAAAACCATACGATTTCAATGGGCAATCAGATTTAAAAGGTGGGCTAGCGATAGGGCCTCCTGCTTTATAATACATGGGCCAAGCCTACCCATCATAGCAAGCCCATGAACACAGGCCCAATGACACGTTAAAAGAGAATTACAATTGACATTTAATTAATCGGGATTTGTACAAACATAATTTCAATTATGCTAGTCCACAATTATGATAAAATTCTATCAGCCCATTGAGAGATGATAAGGTGCTACTGTTAAATCAATTATAACTCAGGTCAAGCAATTCCAGGCTCTTCAATATCTTAACTTCTTGGCCATCTGTGTAAGATCGAAACATTTAGATAATTAGAAAGATTCACTAATCCAGTACTTTTTTTGCTCATATTTCAACTTCAAGATGTAAGTGATGTAGTTATGAAAATCGTATGTTTATAATTTCTCCAAAGATTGACTAGACAATGCAACATTACCTTTTGAAGTCTCAAATTCATTGATCTCATTGTCACCCATTCGCAATTCCTTCATGTAATCTCATAGATATGATTTTCTCTTTATTTGTATCTCATTTGATTTTAGTTCATGTATCTCATATGATCTTCAATTATCTCACATGATCATCAATATCTTATGACATAACAAAATGTGTATAAATACATATAAAGACATTAAGCAAAATACAACAAAAATACAAAACAATTACATGCAAATTGTCTTTCTCTCCTATTCTTTTATGATATCAGAGCTCACTTCCTTTTTTTTAGCCACCTTCTTCGTCCTTAAAACCTTTCTAATCCTCACCAGTTTCAATACTACACAAACACAAACCACAAACTTCAATTTGGAAACTACCCACAACCAAGATACTTGCATTATGCACATATTGAACACCCAATACAGCCAAAAACTACACTACAAAGTTGTTTTCATCAAACACCTATCAAATACTATAAAAACAACACGCTCTCATCACAACAATCAAAATGGCCGACCTTACCTCTCCCACTCTGCCATTCAACCAAATCACAAACTTCTTAACTTTACAATTAGACTCATCCAATTATCTTATTTGGCACAATCAAATTCAAGTTGTTCTTATTATCTTTGACCTTATTGGATACGTCAATGGTGACATTCTCCCACCTTCTGCAACCTCAGATGATGCATCACCCGAATACATCAAGTGGCAAAAACTTGATTGCCTGGTTTATTGCTTCCTCACCGCCTCCCTGTCCAACTCTACCGCAAGACTTGTCGTTGGATGCACCACAACTCATGATCCTGGTTGGCTCTTGAACATCATTTTTTGCAGCAGTCCAGGTCCCAACGCTCCTTACGTCGATGCAAGCTTCATACTCTAAAAAAGGGGGACCTCTCGATCATTGAGTTTCTTACCATAGTCTCCAACACTGCTGATAAACTTGTTGCTATTGGCGATTCAATCTCGGACGAAGACCTTGTCCTTTTCACTCTCAATGACTTAACTTCAAACTACGAGTCATTCATAACAATGATTGAACATCACGAATCGCCAATCTCCTTTGGTGATCTTTGAGCTAACTCCTTGTCCATGAGCAACAACTCTTGTCCTTTCACTCTTCTATTCCACGAGATGTTGCCTTTGCTGTTTCTTTTGCAGGTTTTTTCCCCGCAATGGACATGGCAGCGACAAAGGCACGCGAGGATGAAGGGACTCGCTTTTTTCAACCTTAACGGGCCACATGGATAGTGGCAAATGGATGGTCCGCACAACATTAATTTCTCTAGTAGCTCCAGTAGGCCTAGCCACATCAATAACCACACCTTCAAGCCCACAAGTCCATATACCTATGACCCACACTCTCCAGTCCATTAAACTAACTCAAATCAGACCTAGTCCAATAATTTGGCCCAATAACCCAATTACCCAAATAAACCTTCTACCCAATGTTAGATTTGTTAGAAATGGGAACATATTGCAGCTCACTGTCGATTTAGATATTCTGAATCTCGAAATCGATCAAACTACCCTCCACCTAATCCCACAAATCTTTCCACTGCCTTTACCGTATTAAATATTCAAGATTCTTTAAATCCTTCCTCTAGCACCCTCGCTGAATGGCTTCCCAATACTAGTGCTACAAATCATATGACACCAAATCCTCATCTTGTTGAATCTGAAATTCCATACAATGGTCCAACTCAAGTGATTGTCAGTAATGGACAAACTCTTTCTATTTCTTCTACTGGTAATATTACTTTCTTCACACAAAGTCTTGCCCTTCACCTTAACAATATTTTAATTGTTCCAAATCTTAATGCAAATTTACTCTCTGTTGTTACGTTCATGAAAGATTATTCTTGTCTTGTTGAATTTAATCCAATTGGTTATATTGTGAAGGATCTCTAAACCAAGACGCCACTATTCGCAGGATCTATCCACAATAATCTCTACCCCATCAAGATTCTACATCACTTCAATAATTCAATTGTTCTCCAAGCTACGTCCACTTCGCTCCCTTTGTGGCATCAACGTCTGGGTCACACTTGTTCTACCATTCTTTCTAGGTTGTCTATTCCTTTTAAATTTCCATCCCATGTAATGAATAATTGTACTTCTTGTTTATTAGGAAAAAGTACTCGTCTTCTATTTTCTTTTCATCTCATGTTTTTACCATGCCACAACAAATCATTCATTGTGATATTTGGGGACCATCACCATCTATCTCTTTTTTTGGTTATCGCTACTTCATAATTTTTATTGATGACTTCAGTCGTTACACTTGGATTTTTCTTTTAACTCACAAAAATCAAGCTCTTTCTCAATTTCAAAACTTTAAAACAAACACTGAAAATCTCTTTTCCATTACTATTAAAACCTTCCAGTGCGATGGAACTCCTGAACTCATCAAAGGCACCTTTGCCACTTACCTCACCACACATGGTATCTATTATAGCATTTTGTGTCCTCATACTCCACAACAAAATGATCTTGTTGAGGGAAAAAATCGTCACATCACTGAAACTGACCTTACCTTTCTCTTACATGCCTCTCTCCCTAAATCCTTATGGTTTGATGCATTCTCTATAGCTACATATCTCATTAATTTCTTCCTAACACCTATCCTTCACCATAAATCCCCTTATGAAATTCTTTTTCTCCAACCACCTAATTTATCTCACCTTCATGTGTTTGATTGCGTCTGTTTTCCTTTTCTTGGGGTCACACGTACAGACAAACTTACCCTAAAATCTATACAATGTGTCTTTATTGGGTATTCGACACAATACAAAGCATATCGTTGCATTCATCCTAACACCTCGAAAATTTACATCTCTCGACATGTTCGATTTCTTGAAAATATTTTTCCATATGCTACTCTCCCTTCTCTCACCCCTAACAAACCCTCTATCTCTACCATCTCCATACCTCTATCGATACCACCTGTTCCTTCCCTACCTGAGACCATATCAACCCCTCCACCACCTTTTCCATTACCTCAACATCAAATGATTACTTGAACACGTGACAACACTCATGTTCCTCAAATACTGTCTGATTATGTCACCTATTCTACCCATAAACAAACCCCCCCTGAACCCGATCCCACTTCCTTCACTCAAGCCAATAAATACCCATACTGGTGACAAGCTATGCTTGATGAGTTCACTACTTTTCATCGCAATCATACCTGGACTCTTGTTCCCTCACCACCTAATGCAAATATTGTTGGATGTAAATGGGTCTTTCGCACAAAAAGAAATTTTGATGGTACTGTAGATCGATACAAAGCCCATTTAGTTGCCAAAGGCTATCATCAGACTCTTGGTATAGACCACACAAATACTTTCAGTCCTGTAGTCAAACCCACTACAATCCGCCTCATCATCATTATTGCTCTGTCTAAAAATTGGTCCATTCGTCAACTTGATGTCACAAATGCCTTTCTCAATAGAAACCTACAAGACTCGGTTGGCTCAACCTCTTGGTTTTATTGACCCTTACAAGCCTTCTCATGTATGTTGCCTTAAAAAAGCATCGACTAAGCCAAAAACTACTTGATCTCAAGTTCATCTCTACCAAATCAAATACTTCTCTATTTATTCATACCACCTCTTGTCAAACCACTTTTTTCCTGATCTATGTCAATGATATCTTGATTACTGGCTCTTCACCTTCTTTCATTACCAATCTCATTCATGACCTAAATACTGAATTTTCCAATAAAGATCTTGGCCCTCTTCATATTTTCTTGGTATGGAGGCCAAACACACCAAACGCACTCCTATTGGACTCCTACTTACCTAAATTAAATGCACCAAAGATCTTCTTCTCTGCACAGGTCTTGCTGAATCCAAACTTGCCAACACACCAATAACTCCCACTTTTCCTCTTTCCAAAAACCATGGAACTCCTCTCACTGATCCTTCTGAGTATCGAAGTACTGTTGGTGCTCTCCAATATCTCTACTTTACTCGCCCTGATATTTAATTTGTAGTCAATTATGTCTCCCAATTTCTCTATCATCCTATCGACATTCACAAGACCGTTGTTAAACAGATACTTAGATACCTTCACTCTACACCCACTTCTAGTATCCGCTTTACTCGACCAACCTCTCTTTCCATTCATGCCTATGTGATGCTGATTGGGCAGGTTGTCCTGATGATCGCCGTTCTACTTCTGGCTACTTTAGTTTTCTTGGAACAAATCTCATTTGTTGGAGTGCAAAGAAACAACTTACTGTTGCCAGATCTAGCACTGAAGCTGAATACCGAATTATAACTCTTGCTGCTGCTGAACTTTGTTGGTTTAAATCTCTCTTTGGTGAATTTAACTTCGCTCCCCTCACCCCTACACTTTGGTGTGATAATCTTAATGCCACATTTTTGCTGCGAATCCAATCACTCAAACTCGCACAAAATACATAGAGATTGATATTCATTTTGTAAGAGGTTTGGTTAACAACAAGACACTATCAATTCGACATCTTTCTTCAAGCCATCAAATTGCCGGCATTATGACCAACGTTTTACTTTCATCCGCTTTTCAAAAATTTCATGAGAAGCTCACTATAGCTACCCACCGTGAGCTTCAGGGGGCTGATAAATATATGATCTTCATGTAATCTCATAGATATGATTTTCTCTTTATTTATATCTTATTTGATTTTATTTCACGTATCTCATATAATCTTCAATTATCTCATATGATCTTCAATATCTTATGAAATACCAAAATGTGTATAAATACATGTAAAGACATTCAGCAAAATACAATAAATATACAAAACAATTACATGCAAATTATCTTTCTCTCCTTCTATTCTTTCAAATAAAAATTGGAGGATGTGTACATGGAATTGCGATTTAGATACGAACATATTCTTATAATTAAATGTCAACTACCTTTTAAATCAAAATTTCCATTTAATCTATTATCGGATATATCCAACGATATCAAGGATGAAAGACTGCCCAGAGATGATAGTATGCAATTGTTGAAAATGTTACCTATTAAATAAAGGGATTTCAATCTTACAAGTTCTGAGAATGTTTCAGAACCTGCAAGGGAAGGAGTTTGTTAAGCATATCAACATCCATTAATAATGGAGTCGAAGGTGGACAATTGTTTCGCATAATTTTTAAAATAAAGAAACACTGACCTCCATTCTCAACCCAACCTGCAATTTGATTGAACTTGTCAATTCATGGAAGGGATGAAACAGAGAAGCATTTAGGTGCCACTCATTGTTCGTAAATCGCAAGTGCACAGTTGTTGAAGTGAGTAATAAATCGGCAAGAACCGAGTCATGTCTACAAGGATTATGAGAAAATTCAACTCTACGCTAACTAATGATATTTGAAATCTGGTTGGATGAAATTTTAGAAAATTAAAATTAATGTAAATAATTTTTCTTTTTTTTAAATAAAATTAACTTAAATAAATTTCTAAACAACTACCCAATTCAAGTGACCAAAATAACTATGAATAAGACAACTTTGTGCAATAACTAATTAAGAAAAATTGCAACAATTTGCTAATTAAAAGTTTTAACGACAAAGAGGAATGACTTTCTCTTAGGGACTGATATTTTTGTCAACCTTAATATTAAATTAGCTATTCTCCACAACTAAAATATACTACTCTTGTAGGTGAATTTTAAGAGTAATTAATCCCCTTTTCTCAAAGATGAATTAATTTATCTACTCTAGATGTCACTTAGTAATCCCTTACTTAAGTTTTTCCTAGAGTTTTTTAAGTTTTAAAACTTCCATTTTTACCTCCTAAGTTTCTTGGGTCTCCCAACTCACAAGAAAATCCTAATCGAAATTTCCTTCAATTTTCTAGCAAAAACTACCTTTTTTCAAATGCGAATTTATACTAAGGCAATTTTCAATAGTCCAAAAGAATAACAAATAAATCCAAGAAAAAATCAACAAGTAAACAAATTTTCTGTCATGGATTCCAGGTGGTTGACGTTGGTGGATTCAAATGGAGGCTACATGGTGGGCGTGGCGTGAAGTTTGGATTGTGAGTTGCGTGAATGAGTTGGAGAGCTTTTTTCTTGCTTTGGAGGTTGTCTTGTTGTGTGGTGTGCATGAATGTGGGCTGAGGAATTGCTGCTACGTGATTGTTTTATATGGAGACTATGAAAAGATGGCTTAAGTTGGTGGAGGAATTCAAGCCAAAAGAGAGTTGTACTTAAGGGTGGCATGAACTTTTTGGTGAAGGCTACCGCATATCTTGAATAAAATGGAGGCATTTTTTTTTCTTGGATGTTAGCTGTGAAATGGAGGCTTCTTTGTCTCGTAATGAAAGCTGTCTTTGCATTGGCGTGATTGGAGGCATGAAAAGGCAATGTTGGAGTGAAATAATGGTAGGAACCATGTGAGGCAGCATTTTCTTGCATAAGTGGAGGGAGCTGGTCAATAAAAGCTGCTGTCATCTTTTCTTCACAACAATTCCTACATTCAAATAAAATATAAAAACAATAACTTATCAAATATCTACCCTAAAGTACTACACAATTGACTCAAATTAACGCATCAAATAAAAATCTATTAATATATCTATCACTTGACTGGTTAGAATGGATTTTTCAAGGTCAATTTCGACAGTACATAAAATCTGCATGTTGATAATTTAGGAGCTCAAATTTTATCAGTATTTTTGTCTTTGAGTGAGCTTCAATATGAGACTTGAATCGTGGGATTTTGCCATCTCATTCAAAAGTTATGATCGAAACATCATCGACAGGTCATTCTGGTGCTCCAAAATCTGACGCAAATTTCGTTAATTTATTTATCCTAAATTTCAGCTCAGAAAAACTTGCAATTGACCCCAAAAAATCCTTCAATTAGTCAAGAATTTAAGTATGAAATTTTATAATTTTTGACTAAACCAATCTCGAGATAAAAATCCCACAATAACTAGAGGTCAAGTCTGTCAGAAACTCAAGAACGGTGCAATTCAAATCTATTTGTTTTATTTATGCATTTTATGTCAACGGATCTCGAATAATGTTAAAACATGATAAACAAGCTATAGATGACCAAAAAATAAATGTAAATAACTCTTAATTAAGTCCTATATATATATATATATATATATATATATATATGAAAATATGAGTGTATCACTCATCATCATTAGACATCGTCAGGTCCGAAAAGTATAGCAACTAAAGTCATCAGTTTAGTTAGCAACACGGAGAAATTTTTAATGCTAAATGAGAATGACAAGACGAATTATTATTCAAGAAGTCTGAAGAATACTCCAAACATACACGTTAGGAGATCACCATCAGAGCAGTTATATTAAAGAACAATTTATCAAGTCATTGAAACTTTTGTGAATGAGAGATGAATATTGACTGTTATGAATGAGATAGCGTTGTATACAACGATATAACAGGGTGTTAATCAGCTATATTAATCTCCAGGAACTTAATATTGGAGACAATAATATTAGTGGCACCTTAGGTTTGGCACAATTTTCGATTATTGCGTTTTTATGTTTTTTTCACAGGAAAATAGTATTGTAAAAGAATTTAGGATTATTGCAATTTTATTTAAATTATTTGATTTTGATCTTTCTTGATTTAAGACTTCTATGTAACTCTTCAATTTCTCTTATTTAACTAATTTGAATTATGATTATATAATTTTAATACATCTTTAAGTTATTAATTTTAGAAGAAACTAATATTATATACTATGTATTTATATAATATATAACTATATCAATTACTTTTTAACTTTTGTTTAGAATATAAGCACAGATGAGTTATGATTTTATAATTTTTTGTACATCCTTATCACATTTTATGAACCTATCAGTGTTAACTTTGTGTTAATTTAAGTTAATTTTTATGCAAATATAATATTATTATGCAATAAGGATTTTATATAATGTATTTTAACATAATACAAAATATATAATACAACATAAATTAATGAAAAGAATCCATTAAAAATTTTATCGACCACTAATTTATTTAGAGAAAAATGAAGATTATGTAAGATGGATAACGTTTGAGTGTACTGCAGGAATAAAAAATTTCTTTCATGACTATTCTAAGTCCTTTATCTTTTCAGGTAACGTGTAGAACGAAGAGCATTCTTTCTTCACGTGAGAGGAAATATTAGACCCCATAGCTAGACCGTCATTAATTTGTATTGACAAGCTTAACAAATTTATTCAGTCTTCTATCAATGATATGAAATACAGTTCAAGAAGTCAAGTGGAGTTATTGGAAGAGCAAACACGGTTGGACCACTTTGGAGTGAGTAATGATCCCATAATGTTGCGATTGTTATAAAATTGAAACTAAAATGTAAGAATATTTGGGAGAGGAGAATTCTTCTTATAAAAATATGGTGTATCATACATCAAGTTAACCCTTCTATTTATAGTACATTTTAACCACCTAACACACATGTGATCACCTACTCCATATATGTTATTGTGTTAGGTAAAACCTAACCAATAACCCATCTACCTCATTCTTGTGTTAGGTAAAACCTAACCAATAACTATCTACCTCATTCTTGTGTTAGGTAAAACCTAACCAATAACCATCTACCTCATTCTTGTGTTAGGTAAAACCAAACCAATCCATATGTACACTAACTATGAAATAGTGCGTCTACAATTAGTGGTACACCATATTATTTCTATCTTTTATAACACTCCCCCTTGGTGTGCCACATAATTGTCTCTTCTCTGGCCTTTAAACGCATTTGGTGTTGCCTCGTTAAAAACCTTATCAGGAAAAACCCAGTGGGATAAAAACCATGATAAGGGAAAAAGAGTACTGGCTAAAGAAGCTCCCCTCATTTAACGAATGAGCTCTTCTTCATAAATTTCTTAGATGTCGCATTCCAATCTCGTGGACATGCTTCACGAAAGGTATAGTAGGAAGTGCCTTTGTGAAAAGATCCATGACATTGTTGCTTGATTGAATATCTTGGATATTGATTTCTTTGCTCTTGTCGAGATCTTGGGTGAATTGGAAAAATTTCGGAAGGATATGTTTGGTTCTATCACTTTTGATATAACCTTCCTTTATTTAAGCGATACATCTTTGCATTGTCTTCAAATATGATTGTTGGTTCTTTGTTGGTCGATAAGCCACAAGTTGTTAAAATGTGGTGCATCATTGACCTTAACCATACACATTCTCGAACTTGCTTCGTGAAGTGCAATGATTTGACATGATTTGAAGAAGTAGCAACAAGTGTTTGTTTACGTGAGCGCCAAGAAATTGCGGTGCCTCCATACATAAATACATAACCAGTTTGAGATCTAGCTTTATGCGGATCTGATAAGTAACATGCATCTGCATAACCAACCAAAACTTGTTTTGCATTTTAGTGTAAAATAATCCCAAATCAATTGTACCTCGAAGATAACGGAATAGATGTTTAATTCCATTCCAATGCCTTTTAAGTAGAGATGAACTAAATCTTGCTAGTAGATTAACGGTAAAAGCTATATCGGTCTAAGACAATTAGCAAGATACATGAGAGCTCTATCGCACTTAGATATGGCGTTTGAATTTAAGAACTTCTTCTTTTTCTTCTTGTAGGCGAAATGGATCATTCTCAACATTAAGCGATCTACCAACCATTGGTGTACTTAATGGAGTTGCTTTATCCATATTAAAACGCCTCAATACCTTTTACGTATATGTCGATTGATGCACAAAGATTCCGCTTGTCTATGTTCAATTTGCGACCAAGACAATATTTAGTTTTCCAAGATCTTTCATTTCAAATTCCTTCTTTAAGTACACTCTTTGTTTCTTGGATTTCTTTAGCGGTACCAATGATATTCAAATCGTCAACATAGACGGCGATAATCACATATCCGGATGTTGTTTTCTTTATAAAACGCATGAGGGCAAATAGGACTATTTACATATCCTTTCTTTGATAGATACTCGCTTGACGATTGTACCACGTGCGTCCAGTTGCTTTAGTCCATATAAGGATCTTTGCAATTTGATCACATACATTTCCTTTGGTTGTGATTTTAATCTTGTAGGCATTTGAATCCTTCGAGGATTTTCATGTAAATATCACTATCAAGTGATCCGTGCAGTAAGTCAGAACAACATCCATAAGACGCATTTTCGGTTTACGAAGAACTGTTGTGATTAAATATCTAAACGTAATTGTATCCATAACAGAGAGTATGTTTGTTCATAGTCAATTAGGGTCTTTGAGAAAAACCTTGTGCAACAAGTCGAGCTTTGTATCTCACAATCTCATTTTCTCATTTCGTTTTCGAACAAAACCCATTTGTAACCTCTGGGCTTTACACTTTGGGGTGTAAGGACAATAGGTCCAAACACATTACGCTTGTTAAGAGAATTTAATTCAGCTTCAATAGCATCTTTCCATTGAACCCAATCATGTCTATTTTGACATTCAATGATAGATCTTGGTTCGGGATCTTCATTTTCATTGAGGATATCACATGCTATAGCATAAGAAAATATTGCATCAATCTCTTTCATATCATTCCGGTTCCATAATTCTTTTGTATGAATATAATTAATTGCGATTTCTTGATTAATATCAGTTTGTGTCTCTTCTGGGACACTATCCTCATCTTGTGTTTCTAAAGGAACACTTTTATCTATCTTGGGGTCATTAATCACATTTGCTCCTTTTCTTTTTCGAGGATTTTTATCTTTGGAACCGATTGGTCTACCACGCTTCATGCGTGTCGTAGATTCATGAGTAACCATATTCTCAGATTGTCCTTTTGGGATTTCAATCCGAGCAGGAGCATTTACAGCTGGTATAAATGATTTAGTCACTCTTTTTGTATCTGTGAAAGCATCTGGTAATTGATTTGCAATTCTTTGCAAATGCACAATTCTTTGCACTTCTGTTTCGCATTGTTTTGTGAGTTGATTAAGATACAATAATGATGGTTCGCACCATGTAGTTTCTTTCATCAGCTGTTTATTATCTCCTCCTAATGTCGGGAAAGTATTTTCATCAAAATGACAATAAGCAAAACGTGCTGTAAACATATCACCCGTTTGAGGTTCAAGATATCTAATAATAGATTTACTTTCATAACCGACATATATCCCCAATCTTCTTTGAGGTCCCATTTTACTACGTTGTGGTAGTCTGATAGGCATATATCTTGCATGACCAAAATTCTCAAATGGGAGATATTTGGCTCTTGACCAAATGCAAGTTGTAGTGGGGAGTATGTATGATATGCACTTGGTCGGATGCGAATTAATGCCTCAGCATGTAAAATTGCATGACCCCATACGAAAATTGGAAGCTTTGTTCTCATCATCAATGGTCTAGCAATAAGCTGAAGGCGTTTAATTAAAGATTCAGCTAAACCATTTTGAGTATGCACATGAGCAACAGGATGCTCGACCATAATCCCAGATTGACATACAATAGTCATTGAAAGTTTGGGATGTGAATTCACCAACATTATCGAGTCGACTTTCTTTATTATATAGTCGGAAATTGTGCTCGTAATTTAATAATTTGTGCAAGAAATCTTGAAAATGCCATATTACGAGTTGATAGTAGACAAACGTGAGACCATCTGCTGGAGGCATCTATCAATACCATAAAATATCGAAATGGTCCACATGGTGGATGAATTGGTCCACATATATCACCTTGAATACGTTCGAAAAGTAGGTGATTCCAATTTTATTTTAGTTTGGTGACGGCCTTATGATCGGTTTTCCAAGAGAACAAGATGTACATGGACTCTTATTTATTTGAGTAATCATTTTGTTACTCAATGGATGTCCATGTGTATTCTCAATTATTTTTCGCATCATTGTTGATCCTGGATGATCCATACGATTATGCCAAATAGAGATTATTGAAGGATCAATGTGTTTTGCTTTAACTACCATATTAGATTCCATTACATTTATATATGTATAATGCAATCCAGTAGGGAGCATTGGTAGTTTTTCCAATATGTTTATCTTTCCCGATTGACGAGTTGTAAGATACATATATTTCATATTTCCCTCGATTCTTGATGAGTATCATATTATGAGAATATATATCATTAAAACTCAACAAATTTCTTTTAGACTTTGGCAAAATAAGGCATCATGTATTGAGAACTTTGTGCCATTTGGTAATGTGAAATTGGCCTTGCAATTCCTTCAATCAAGTCTATAGGACTGATATTGTGTTCACAATTATTTTGTTGGTTTTAATTCGAAAAGGACCTTTATCTTTTAGGATAGTGTGCGTTGTGCCACTATCTGGTATGCATAAATTATCATAATTTGCGCTCCTCTTACGAGCGATCCATATCAAAACTTAGCATAAAATAAATAATCTAATGAGAAAATTGCGCAAGAATAAAGAGAAAGAGATGTTATGTTAACTTAAAAACAATACTGTAATTGAAACTAGTAACATAACAAGCAATTGAAACTGAGTGATATAATAAGCATAATAATACTTAACACAAACATAAGTACATTATTTTAATTACTCGCCACCAACAATGTCCCGATCCACAAAATCATCAGTAAAATCCGAAGCATTCAGATATGTAGAGTCATCTGAAGGATTATGATTCTTAATGAAATCAAAATCAAAAGTACCAAAGTCAGTTGAATCACCGAAAGGGTGTTGTTCAGTAAAATTCACTTCCTTTTCTTTCCCTTTTAAGGATGCTTTGTATAACTGACATAGATGCTCAGGAACTCGACAAACTTTAGCCCAATGTCCTTTTATACCACATCTAAGGCAAGAATCTCCTGAAGTCAACATCATTAATATAGTGCTTGTTATTGTAGTGGCTCGTATTTCTTTGAAGAGAGTTATATGGATAACTTCCTCGGCCACGTCCACGACCACGGCCACGAATGTAGTTACGACCATGGCCACGACCGCGACCACGACTAGGCCCATGATGATTTTTTCTTTCATTTCGAATTGCAATATTTGCTTCGGAAATCTTTGCCATGTAGTAAGGCGGGATTGATGATTTTCATCAAAGTTCATTATTCTTCTCGCTACAAGGAGGCATGAAATCAGGTCAGAGTATTTTTTAAATCCACGCACTCGATATTGTTGTTGTAATGTTACATTTGCTGCATGGAAGGTAGAGTATGTTTTTTCTAACATATCTTCCTCGGTGATTGTTTGCCTGAAATTGTAGTTGTGAGACAATTCTAAACATAGTGAGTTATACTCATTGACCTTTTAAAATCTTGGGCGTAAGCGCTCCATTCATCACGAAGCCGAAGTAAAACTTCCTTTTGATGGTCATATCTTTCTTGTAAATTTTTCCACAAATGACTTGGATCTTTAATTGTGAGGTATTCTCTTTTAATCCTCATCAAGATGACGACGAATGAAGATCATCGCTTTGGCTTTATCTTGTTTTGATGTTGTATTATTTTCTTTAATGGTATCTAAAAGATCCATTGATTCAAGATGCATTTCGACATCAATCATCCACGGCATATAATTATTGCCCGCAACATCAAGAGCAGCGAACTCAATTTTGGCAAGATTTGACATGTTGGCAACTATTATACAATAGAGAGAAATAATTAAGACAGTTATTCAAAGAGATATTACATTAAATAAATTACATGCCCTGTTCAAATGCTATGCCAAGAAGCAACATAGGGATCATAATACATGGTATTACTAAGAGAAAATATATGCGAACTGAATTATCTAGCTCTACACTAAGAATGAGACAAAGATATATAATGATTAGAATTATACAAAAAGATAAAATAGCGGACAACATTTGAAAATTTTTGTAAGAAATTTGAGGTAAGAAATAGAGTGTATGGATGAAGTAAATTATGAAGGAGTGGTATCTATTTATAGAAAGAATTTTTTTTTTACCGTTACCTAGCCGTTATAAAGTTACCATTATATATATATATATATATTACCGTTATATATATAGCCGTTATACTTTTTTTATTTTTTATTTTATTTTTTAAACATTGATGTTGTATACTATACAATAAATTACGTATATGTATTTAGAGGTGGTAATAACTTTTATTATTAAAGAAGGTAAAAAAATGAGCCGCCTATAATTTGTTTTAATCATATCATAAGTAGAAATAATGTAGATAAAAGAAGAACTTTATTTTAACAACATCGTAACTAGGATAAATAAACGGAAGAACTTACGTTTGTTTGATGTACGTAAACCGAAAAACGTTTGTATGATGTAGGTAGACGGAAGAACCTTACGATTGCTTGATGTAGATAAGCCGAATTTAGAAACGAGAGCTTCGTGCTGATAACGTGTTATAAAATCGAAACTAAAATGTAAGAATATTTGGGAGATGAGAATTCTTCTTATAAAAATATGGTGTATCATACATCAAGTTAACCCTTCTATTTATAGTACATTTTAACCACCTAACACACATGTGATCACCTACTCCATATATGTTATTGTGTTAGGTAAAACCTAACCAATAACCCATCTACCTCATTCTTGTGTTAGGTAAAACCTAACCAATAACTATCTACCTCATTCTTGTGTTAGGTAAAACCTAACCAATAACCATCTACCTCATTCTTGTGTTAGGTAAAACCAAACCAATCCATATGTACACTAACTATGAAATAGTGCGTCTACAATTAGTGGTACACCATATTATTTCTATCTTTTATAACAGCGATGAATTATTGTCCAAGAAGTTGTTGCGATGAATTATTGTCCAAGAAGACTAAGTCTACTCCAAACACACACGTAGAAGGATCAGTATCACAACATCTATGTATATATCAAAAGAGAAGTTACCAAGTCATCGTAGTAACATTTTCAATACCGCAACTTGTAAAATGATAACAATTTTTGTTCCATATAAGAAGTTTTAGTTAGATTGTGATTTGTTTGCCATAGACTATATAACCATTGATGCATTCTTGAATAATTAGCTTATATATTTTTCTCTAAATTTTGGGATGTCTTTGTAAATTTTTATCAAGTTAATTTTAATAATATAAGAAGATATTTATTTTAATTTCTATTAGTAATATAATTTTAAGATTATACAATTTTATAATACATTCATAACTTATTAGTTTTCAAAAACTAATATTATGTACTTTATGTAATACATTTAAGTAGTATATAATTAAATTAAATTGTCTTTTAACTTAAAAAAATAAGAAAATTGAATTATGATTATATAATTATTCAATGCGTCCTTATCACATTTTTATGAAATTTACATGGTAATTTTTTGTTAATTTAATTTAAAAATAATTTTTGGTTTCATGCAATAAGAATTTTACATCATGCATTTTAACATAATAAAATGTATAAATATATAGTTGGAATACAAAAGGCTCACAAATTTATTTTTATATATCGTTATGTGATCCATCAATAATTATATGGGCCACCAATTTACTGGAGAAAATGATATTAATAATATTCATTAAGAGTTAAGACATTAATTGCTTAAAATTTCTTTCCTAGCAAATGAAGTAGAGGATTTTGACAAAGAGATTTTTCTATAATGAAGTTCCGTTCTGTGTTTTGCTCAACAGCTTGTGAAATACTATAATTTATAATTGGCTCATTGTAAACTCATTACATAAATTTAAGGGTAAGAAACGTAGATTACTCCTATAATGTAAGAAATATTAGAAGAACTTCTTGATTTTTAAAAATCATTCTACTTTTAATTTATCAAGAAACTCCTTCTCTAAAACACCAACTAAAAAGCACACATAATATGAAAATTAGACATGAATTTATCAAATATTATTAATATGATAACTTTACTTAACTTATAAACTTGATCCTGATTAATTGAATTAGATTTAAATTAATAAATTATATTAAATTATTAATTTAAATCAAATTTGATTAGTTAGATTCAAGTTTAAAACTGTATTAGATCGTCTTGTAAATAACATTTGATCAATTCAAGTTAAATGTTTATCCTGCACATGTATCATTATTTTTAAATAAAGTTTTAAATTTTTTTATAAAAACCTTAAAATTCAAGATTTTTCAAAATTTTAAAAATTAGGAAATTTTTAAAATTTCTTAAACCACTTAGAGGGCAATCTGTGATTCTTATCCTAAATTTAATTTCCATTCATCATTTACAAAATTCAGTTAACCAAAGTCATTAATACTCACGGTAATGTAAGGATGAATTATTGCTCCAGAAGTCAAGTCTATTCCAAACATACACGCAAATTGGTCACTGTCAAAGCATCTATATCTAAGAAAAAAGTCATCATACCAATTTTGATCAACACCGCAACTTCCAAAATGCGATGATTTTTGCTCCACGTAAGAAATATTATAGAGGAGGCATAAACATTTGTTCAAATTTTTCCACATAAGGTGGGTCAGCTTCATAATGGTGCTATAAAATGCTTGTGGCAGTTCATCATTTGTTAAAAAAGCAACAAGAGCAGTAGTCGATCAGTAGAGATAGCGAGAGCAGAATACCATATGAGGTTACAAAAAGAAGTGATTATTATGAAAGTATTATTGCTATTACAATTTTGGAGCTCCCATGGTTGTTTGGAGGAGGAGAGAGCTGCACTGTTGCATCTCCAACATTCCTTCAATTACCCAAATGGCACATCTTGGCAATCATGGGATATAAATATCGACTGTTGTAAATGGCTGCGGGTTAAGTGCGACGTCACAATAGGGAGAGTCAGTGAGCTACGTCTTGGGTATTCTAGAGATGAGAGTTTAGGAGAATGGAAGTTCAACGCCTCAGTGTTCCTTCCCTTTCAACAACTCAGAATTCTTTATTTAAGCGGCAACAACATTGTTTGTTGTGCAAAGAATGAAGGTTGTTCTATTTCTATGAATACCACACAAACACCATATGATATCACAAACTAATACCATTTTCTCATTTATATGTCCAACTCCCTCCCCCTTATATATATATATATATATAGACGGATTGTCATCTCTTGCCAATTTAATTCAACTTAATTATTTTATAAAGCAAGCTCTAACATGTAAATACTGCAGGTTTTGAAGGATTCCAAAGGTTGAGCAATTTGGAGGCTATTTATTTAGATGAGAATGGTTTGACTAATAATATTTTATCAATGTTTCACCGATTTCAATCTCTCAAATTTTGTCAGAGTTATAATAAATTGAGTGGATCAATTTATATGAAAGGTATATCTTTCTTTTATAATAAAATATTAATTTATATTTTATCATATTATTAACTTGTTAGTTTTAATTTTAATGCATAATAATTATGAAATTTTAATTTTTAATACATAGTAATTATGATAATTACTTACTTACTTTTTATTGTTTATTAGATTTATTGTTTATTAGATTTGGTCAACATAACCAATTTGGAGGTGTTAGACTTGAGTGGCAACAATATTGAGAAGTTTGTTTCTTCTAAAGGTATAAATTTAGACATAATTTGAATATTTTTGTTAATCTTATTTTCAATTTTTAAGATGTCATTCTTTATTATATTTAAAAAATAAAAGAGATCTATTTAAAAAGCAAAAAAAATACAAGAGTAAACTTGGTTCTTTGCAAAGGAAATCCATTACAAAACTCACTTACAATAGTGATAGAAAGGTTGGGAGGACCAACAATAGTCAAGCCATCAGTCTGTTTTTTATTTGATGTTAAGTTTATGAGAATAATACTTTCTCTATGTTGATTATTTATTGGTGATAGATATGCAAAGTTCGAGCAACATAAGCATCATTTCGCTTGCCTATGGCGTTTGTAACGGAAGCAACTTTGAACTACAATCATTAAAAGCATTCAAAAACCTTAAGTCTTTTCATTTGGAATATAATAATTTCAAAGGAGTACTATTTCCTCGAGGTAACTAAAGTTTATAATTGATTACTTGTGCAGTTATTAAGTTATTTTTCTTTTGGTCTTGAAATTTATTATGGAATTTAAGATGATCTAATTAAATTATTTTTCTTTTGGTCTTGAATTTTATTATGGAATTTAAGACGATCTAAGTAAATTGGAAGAGTTGTTCTTGGATGGTTCTGACATGGACGAGAGATTCCTCCTATCGCTTGGATCACTTCAATCTTTGAAGTTCTTGTCCTTGGAGAGGATCCAGTATGCTCAATATTCAAAGTAAGTAGTAACTGCTATTTTATCAAATTCATAAGTAATTTCTGCTTTAATTTGTTAATAACTAAGGATGATCAAAAATTAAATTATCATTTAGAGTTACAAAACATGTAATGTTTAGAAATACTTATACTAATAATTAATGATTTACAAGCATGTTATTTTTTAAGAAAATTCCTTAAAATAATTAATAATTGAAAATATCATCTTTTTGTTGTGTGGCTTTTGTAGGTTTTCCCCATTTCAAAAGCTTGAAACGTTTAGATTTGAGTTATAATGTTGTGGGCAATAACTTCCTCAACTTCATTGTAAATACTACTTCACTTGAATCTTTAGAGTTGACAAGTTGTGAGCTCACTGCCAACATTGATGGTAATTTTTTATGAGTTAACATAAAATTTGAGGAGTTATTATTTTTCTCAATACTCTCTAATGTTCTCTCAATTTATTTTTAGAATTATGCAAGTTGACGAATCTCCAGGAGCTTGATCTACAGTACAATAAGATTAGTGGCACCTTGCCTCCCTGTTTGTCAGAGTTGAAGAATCTCCAGAAGTTTGATCTAAAAGGGAATAATATTAGTGGCACCTTGCCTCCTTGTTTGGCTAGTTTGAAGAATCTCCAGAGGCTTGATCTAGGATACAATAATATTAGTGGCACTTTGCCTCCTTGTCTGGCAAATTTGAAGAATCTCCGTAGGCTTGATCTAAGATTCAATAATATTAGTGGCATTTTGCCTCCTCATTTGGCGAATTTGACACTTCTTCAGTATTTGGACCTGTCCTTCAATCACTTCACTGGAAATGTATCTGCATCTCCCTTAAAGAGTCTCACATCTATCGAGTACCTACAAATTGAGACTAATCAATTTCAAATCCCAGTATCACTCTCTCCATTTCTCAATCATTCTAAACTCAAGGTTTTGACTGCTTATGAAAACGAGGTGTACGTAGAAAGTGGTGAGGTTGACAATAGTTTAACTCCTAAGTTTCAATTAGAAGAACTTGGTTTGTCCTCTGCATATGGGGAAGAAGGGGTATCGTTTTCCAGATTTCTATACCATCAGCATGATTTGAGATTTCTTAATCTTTCCGGTATTCAAATGAGGGGAGCTGGATTTCCAAGTTGGTTACTAGACAACAATACGAATTTGGAGGACCTTTTTTTGAAAAATTGTTCTCTTTTGGGAACGTTGCATTTGTCAATTCATCCTCACCCAAAGTTGCGCTACTTGGACATTTCCAACAATCTATTATATGGCCACATTCCTACAGAGATTGGAAGGTATTTTCCAATGCTACAACTTTTATTATTCCGCAGAAACAATTTCATTGGAAAGATTCCGGATAGCTTGTCTAATTGTTCTCTCTTAAAATTATTAGGCTTGGATCACAATAACTTATATGGCAAGATACCAAAGTGGATTGGAAATATGTCTTTTCTTATAATCTTGGATCTATCAAACAATGACCTTTTTGGAAGCCTACCCTCAATGTTCATAGCCCCAAAAGTTGCACACATCTATTTATCCCATAACAGACTTGAAGGGCCTTTTCCCGGTGTACTTCCTAACTCTAAAGTGGCCACACTAGATCTAAGTCATAATTACTTAACTGGTGGCATACCAAATTCAATCAAGAATTTGTACGGGTTGAAATATGTTCTACTACATCATAACAATTTGCAAGGTGAAATACCTATTTATCTATGGAAGATAATGAATGAGTTAAAGTTCGTGGATCTTTCCCATAATAGGTTTGACACTCTCTCACTCAAGAACGATACTTTCGAAAGTTCTCTTGGGGATGGTTATGTCTCTTACTATAATGAATTTCTTGAATTGGTAGAAAAAGGAAACACTTACCAGTACGGCACAAGACGTATATATGACATTGGTTTCATTGGATTAGATCTCTCTAGTAATAACTTGACATGTTCAATCCCTGTTGAAATTGGAAACAAAGAAGATATGAAGATGTTGAACTTATCCTATAACAATTTGATAGGACATATTCCATTATCATTTTCGAATATGACAACAGTGGAGAGCTTGGATCTATCCTACAATCACTTGAGTGGAATATTTCCTCCTCAATTGGTTCAATTAAAATCTTTAGAAGTGTTTAGTGTGGCTTACAACAATATTTCTGGTAAGACGCCGGAAAGAGTCGGACAATTTGCAACTTTTGAAGAAAACAACTATCGAGGAAATCTTTTTCTGTGTGGATTACCCCTGCCTAAGAATTGCACGCCAACGGAATCGTCAATTACAAAGGAGAGTTCGACTAATGATAGTGATGATAGTTTCATAGATATGGAGACTTTTCAGATAAGCTTTTGGGTTACTTTCACCATTATGTTGCTGGGAATAGTTTCGATTTTGTATATAAATCCTTATTGGCGACAAGCATGGTTATACTTTATCGAGTTGATGATTACATCATGCTACTACTTTTTGGTGGATCATCTTCCATTTTCATCTAAATTTGGGATTACTTATCTTCTCTAGGAACATGTTTCTCAGTTGTACTTAAATTTTAATTAGGAGGTGATTTCAATCAATCTTCATTAATGTAAATTAATTATGTATGTTTCTTTTTCCATTCCTTGATAAGTTAATTGAAAATCTTAATCTACAGTTTCATAAATGGTTAATTGGGAGTTAGCAAAAAGACGAGAAAAGTGGGTGACCCCAAGCATTGATTAAACACATAATGAATTTAAGAGCTTTCCCTATAATAGTTCGTGGGGATGATGATGTGCCACATAAAGGCTATTACCATTTTCCATTTCACTTATGAACTTGGATGGAGTAAAGGTTGTGCAATGGACTTTTTAGGTAGCAAATAGTCCGTTTTATGAGCAGTTTTTCTATGTGGATTACCCCTGCCTAAGAATTACACTCCAACAGAATCGTCAATTACAAAGGAGAGTTCGACTAATGATAGTGATGATAGTTTCACAGATATGGAGACTTTTCAGATAAGCTTTTGGGTTACTTTCACCATTATGTTGCTGGGAATAGTTTCGATTTTGTATATAAGTCCTTATTGACGACAAGCATGGTTATACTTTATCGAGTTGATGATTACATCATGCTACTACTTTTTGGTGGATCATCTTCCATTTTCATCTAAATTTGGGATTACTTGTCTTCTCTAGGAACATGTTTCTCAGTTGTACTTAAATTTTAATTAGGAGGTGATTTCAATCAATCTTCATTAATGTAAATTAATTATGTATGTTTCTTTTTCCATTCCTTGATGAGTTAATTGAAAATCTTAATCTGCAGTTTCATAAATGGTTAATTGGGAGTTAGCAAAAAGACGAGAAAAGTGGGTGACCCCAAGCATTGATTAAACACATAATGAATTTAAGAGCTTTCCCTAGAATAGTTCGTGGGGATGATGATGTGCCACGTAAAGGCTATTACCAATCTCCATTTCACTTATGAAATGCCTTGGATGGAGTAAAGGTTGTGCAATGGACTTTTTAGGTAGCAAATAGTCCGTTTTATGAGGAGTTATCTGCTTCAATCAAGGAGTTTAGTGGAGTCCTGAAGTAGATTTGGTATTAGGTAGATGATATAAAAAGACAATATAGACCATAAGGAGTCTTTTGAATGATTACAACGGCTTGTCTCTGCATTAGTAAGAATTGACCTGCAACATATGAATAGACCTATATATCATTTTCAACAGTTTATACGTTTAAAGCAGAATCTCCACCAGTCCCTGGATTTTTATCATACAAGTAACAAATTTGTTTTAAGTAAAAGAATGGAAATCATGTTTTTTTGTATTCTATGAGTTACTATGTAAAAGAAATACACATTGTGATGCAGTTTTGCATTAAGCTTCGAATTACATGCATAGGATTTGTAAACAACTATTATCAATTCCACTATAAGATGAATTTGAGAAACAATGAAGCATTCGTTCAGAGGATATTGATAAGAGAGATTTTGGTAAAAAAATTTGTTTTTTTTTACCAAAATCCTTTATCTTTTATCTTTTCAGGTAATGTGTAGAATGAAGAGCATTCTTTATTTACATAAGAGGAAATATTAGACTCTATTATGATAAATGTTATATATCTAAGTAATTAGTTTTGGCATTCTTTATTAATTGGACTGTTAAGTTGTCATTTTGCACTTATTTGGTATATAAATCTTTTTAATGTATTTAAATTATTATCCAAAATTGATGGATTTGTTTCTTAATTATTTTCAGATGATTTTCAACACTTGAGAGATGAAATTGAATCAAAAGATGCAAAAGAAACAAAAAAAATGAAAATTCCATATTGACAGCAAATTTAGTGACTAAGCGTGGGCACATGCAAGGATAAAAATAATATGCAGATCTCTTTTCAAATTCAAATTCGAGATTTTCATAATCTTTGAAGACCAGATTGCTATCTTATCAACGGAGATCTGCAACTTCAAGTGGGGATAAGGATTGTCTGCTGAAGATCATGAGAAGGAGAAGAGAAGAAATCGAAAAAAGCATAAAAGGAAACTCACGTTACTGTTCACGCAGATGCATTTTTCTTCTGTTCTTTTTAGCAGATAGTTTAGGGGTAGTTTACGTTTTTTGCATTCTTTTCTTCTGGTTTTCTGGGCAGCCTTTAGTTTTAAAAAAGTTTTAGAATTTTTGCAGCCTTTCCTTCAGTTTTAGTTGACGTTTCTGCACTTTTCTTTTAAGTATTTTCGAATTCTTTAGAGAAAGACTAGGGATGGAGATTTTATGTTTTGTTATTTCTTTGATTTTCACTTTTGTTATGAGTAGCTAAACCCCTTTTCTTGATTGAGGAGAACCATGTTATCATCTATTATGTATGAGATGTTCCAATAAATTTTGTTTTGTTGATGAACATTGAGTGTCTTCTGAAATATTTTTTCTAATTGAATTGGTTGATTTCTAGATGCGCAACTAGGAATTGATTTGTTTAATTACTAGATTAATGAAATATGACGTTTAGTTTTGTTAATCACAAGTGGCAATTAGGATTACCTTTTTTACGTTAGAGTAGGAAAATCTAAGAAGATACTCATCTTGATTAAATGCATGTCTGACATTAGGCTTGGATCACAATAACTTATATGGCAAGATACCAGAGTGCATTGGAAATGTAACACCCCATGTTAAATGTTAGAAAATTTAGGAATTTATAGTACATCATATGCTTTGCATAATTGAGTATTCACTAATATATGCATATAAATTTTGACTTATACAAATAATTGTACATGCATTCATGACAATTTTCAGGTATAATTGGTTTCTAAATGCGATTAAAATGTAAATTGTGGATTATTTGCGTTAAAAATTTATTTGGAGACTATTAGTATTATTTCAAAATTTTTGGTGAATTTTAGAAATTTTCCAAAATTTTGGGGTTTGTTAGACTAGAAAAAATAAGGGACAAATATTATATTAGAAATTATTTGACAATTGGACAAATTCTAGAGTGACAAATGGATAAATTAATGTGTGACATGTGGACCTTTAGTGAAGTGACAAATGGTAGCATATTTGGTGGACAAATGGAAGACATGCATTGGAGACATGTGTCAAGGCTTAAATGAGACATCTAGTAAAAAGAAAAGCAGGTTTCTGCAGGCTTCCTTTGGTTCCATCGAAGATCACCTTCACCAAAACACCTTCTTCTTGTTCATCACTAAAGTTGACTCATTTCTAGGTATTGGTTTATATACTTGCTTCTTACATCAATGTTACACCTTACAAAGTCTTTTGACATTTGAGTTGTTTCTTTTTATTATTATTAGATCCTTGTGCCTTTCCATCCACCAAAAATTTCTTGGTTGCTCTCCCCATTTCTGAAATTTTTTCTAAAGAGAGAAAAGCTTAAATCAAGTAAGTTACATGGATGTCTTAATGTTTTAATAAATGCATGCGTGAATGATGATGTTTTCTTGCTTGTGGATGGAATGCATGCATTAGTGACTATAGTTTCTGTTTTGGTTTGTGGGTTGTTACTGTTTATGAGAACAAAATTTATAGTAGAGAGAGAGTGGAAGATGGCAAAATATGTGTATGATTGGTTTTGGTGTTTTGAATATAAACTTGAATTTGAGCTGTTTTGGGACTAAGTTGAGTTGATATGGAAGTGAATAAGAGGGATAAATATAAAGGTATAAGTTGTGATGAGGAATTAAGTAAAATAGAGGAAGAGATGGAGTAGTGTTTCTGCAAAAATATGGAAAATTTCGTGCAAAAAACGTGATTCTACAGTAGAAGGTGGCAGTGCAAAAATCAAACTTTCTATTACTGAACAGTTCTGACTCTTTTTCCTATAACTTTGTCATACGACCTCCAAATTACTTAAAAATTGAACCAATGGACTACTAAGATATTTTTCTATCTTCCCATAAAAATTTAGAGCCATCTGAATTGATTTGAAAAAGATTGATTGACTCAAAGTGAGGGTATGTGCTGGAATGTTATGAACTGGAGTATTTTTTAGAACATGCTTCGGTTTCCTAATTATAACTTAAGGTGTAGATTTCTGAATGAATTTATTTTTAATTCATATTAAATTAGAGACATATTTATAAAACTTTTTTGAAGAAGTCGACTTTTAATTCTGTCTCTAATATTTTCAAAATTGGCATGTAAGTGAGTTGTAGCTTAAGCTAAAGCACTGTCAGGGACATAAATCTTATCATGTGGTTATTGAATAAACTGTATTGATGTGGGCCGAATTAGGCTGAGTTATCTTCACCAAAGTTGTAGCTTATTCTCTTAGATTTAATTTGGTATAAATTTTATAATTTTTGGATATATATGAGTTGTGAAAATTGAGGGTATGATCATATTCTAGCTCAAAGTTCAAATGTGTACAGTCGGGGGTATTTTGTGCATAACTCTTTGAATACTGAATTAAATTGGATTATTTTGGAGTCATTAGAAACTTGAGACACTTTAGAACAACTTTTCAGAAGGAAGTGTTGCCTAATTTTGTTATTTACCCTACCAGATTAATTATGCAAAGTTGACCCGAAATCATATAGGTAGAAAATATGAAGTGGTCACTTAGGTTATGAAATTGATTTCACATTGTTTTATTTTGGTCCAAATTATAAGTACCAAATGCTATTAATGAGGATTTTGATATCTGATCAGTTTGATGATGAAAATTACAATAAGATACCCGGAATTGTCATGAACATGCATTATACATATTCAGTGCACATAAATGAATTCTTAATCATGCACAATAGTGATTTGTATATGTGTTCAATGTTATAGAGGAACGCATAGAACAACCACTTCTAGATATCGTTGGAGCTTCAAGGCAATAAACAAATGGGAGTAATTGTAAGTAATTCAGATGGTAAATTTTGTGTGTAACCTAAGATGGTCTCACCTTGATTTATATTATTTATTACTAAATTAAATTGATATTGATGAATGTGTACTGATTCCGGACATGAAGGTCCGAGGTACTGATTGATGAATGAGATATTGAAGTGTTATTTACCTTACCTTATTCTGCTTGTTGAATTGACTTATGTTGATTGTGTTCTGAATTCCGAACAATGATTGTTCGAGGCGTTTGATGCATGTTTATATCATTGGAAGTGTTATTTATATGTGAAAATGATTGACTACTTGCTTTGCACATAAAATGTCTTAAATGATTCTGTTTTACTTTAAAACTGTTGAGTCCTAATTGTGGGTAAATAGGCATGCCTAGAAGGGTCTGCAGCTACTCTTGTGACACTTCAGTGTCAAGACTTTGGTCTCTCCTGGACATTTTAGTGTCGAGACTTCGGTCTCTCCTTTATAAGTCTCGTTCCCTGCCTCTGTAAATGGATTTAATAGTTATATGATTTTGTATTCTGATTTCTGTTTGACTTTACTATAAACAAAGAAAATGTGTTTTGATTATGAAGGGTTTACACCCTCTCTTGAGACTCAGTTCTATTTTCTATACAATCTGTTGAGATCCAATATAATATGTTAATGCATGCTTTTGATATATCATGATTGTGTATATTTAATTATCAGTTTAAGCATAGATTAGTTATTACTCACTAAGCTATATGCTTAGCACAGTGGATTTGTCCTGTATAGGTTTAGAGAAAAGGACATAAGGACTGGGACGAGTCAACCGCAATGGCCAATGGAGTCTAAGTCTTGTTTTGTTAAAATTGTATTTTTGGAGTTTGTTTTTGGCTTGTCTTGATGTATATGGCTTTGGATTTATTTGAAGGTTTGTAATAACCTTAATTCAGACTAGTTCCGTTTTGGAACAAGTTCATTTAAGCTCGGTGTATTATGATGTATATTTTCTTTGAATTGCTTCTGTTTTGATCTATTGAGATTGCATGATCAATGGTTTCGTATGTTTAGGTTTTGTTTTGGTTATGTATGCTTGTATGTTATGTTGTCTACGTGGCGCCCCCGTATCCTCCCAGGGGGTATTAATGCGTCACAGGAAATATGTCTTTTCTTATAATCTTGGATCTATCAAATAATGACCTTTTTGGAAGCCTACCCTCAATGTTCATAGCCCCAAAAATTGCACATATCTATTTATCCCATAGTATACTTAAAGGACCTTTTCCTGGTGTACTTCCTAACTCTAGTGTGGCCACCCTAGATCTAAGTCATAATTACTTAACTAGTGGCATACCGAATTCAATCAAGAATTTATACGGGTTGAAATATGTTCTACTAAATCATAACAATTTGCAAGGTGAAATACCTATTTATCTTTGGAAGATGATGAATGAATTAAAGTTCGTTGATCTTTCCCATAATAGGTTTGACAATCTCTCACTCAAGAACGATACTTTCGAAAGTCCTCATGAGGATGGTTATGTCTCTTACTATAATGAATTTCTTGAATTGGTAGAAAAAGGAAACACTTACCAGTACGACACAAGACGCATATATGACATTGGCTTTATTAGATTAGATCTTTCCTGTAATAACTTGACATGTTCAATCCCTTTTGAAATTGGAAACAAAGAAGATATGAAGATGTTGAACTTATCCTATAACAATTTGATAGGACATATTCCATTATCATTTTTGAATATAACAGCAGTGGAGAGTTTAGATCTATCCTACAATCACTTGAGTGGAATATTTCCTCCTTAATTGGTTCAACTACGATATTTAAAAGTGTTTAGTGTGGCTTACAACAATATTTCTGGTCAGACGCCGGAAAGAATCGGACAATTTGCAACTTTTGAAGAAAGTAGTTATCGAGGAAATCTTTTTTTGTGTGGATTACCCTACCCAAGAATTGCACTCCAATAGAATCGTCAATTACAAAGGAGAGTTCGACTAATGATACTGATGATAGTTTTATAGATATGGAGACTTTTTAGATAAGCTTTTGGGTTACTTTCACCATTGTATTGATAGGAATAGCTTCAGTTTTGTGTATAAATCCTTACTGGTGACAAGCATAGTTCATCTTTATCAAGTTGATGATCACATCATGCTACTATTTTTTGGTGGATCATCTTCCCTTCTTAACCAAATTTGGGATTTCTTGTTTCTCTAGAACATGTGACTTAAGATCTTATTATAGTTGTACTTAAATTATATATTTGGAGATGATTTCAATCAATCTTTGGTATGATTTCAATCAATCTTCATTAGGCTATTACCATGCTCCATTTCACCTATGAAATGCCTTGGATTGACACATACGAACATTTCAATATGAACAGCAATGTTATTTGAGCATTTTCCAAAAAAGCAATGCTTAGGCCCCGACCCTGGGTACGGGTAAGAAAGGCACCTGCCTAGGACTCACTCTTAACCAACCTTTATTTTGCTTTATTTTTTTCTTTATGAGAGCTCACTTTTGACGCTCATAAAAAATGAAAAGAGATAAAATATGATCCATTTTTTATTTTGCCTATGGTCTATAAAATATAATGAACGATCATGAAACATGTTTTCCTACCTAAGCAGCCATGTCTACCAATGCTTCCTTCTTCACGTGAGGCTTCAGCAGAAGTATGTAATCATAAAAAGGCATTCTAACTCGTTGTAATTCTTCAGCTAAACTAGTTATTAAAGTACAACACATCAATCCAATGCATAAGTGAAAATCCAAATGAATGTAGTTTCACAAAAATTTTGGTTCAGCCATAGTTGTTATAAATTTTCTAAAAATATGAAATAAAAAATCAAATACGCAATAATAAATTAACACCGGAGATTTGGTAATACAGTTCGACACATCTTGCCTACATTTACGAGCCCTGACTCAGCTTAATTACTTTCACTTGTGATACAACAATAGTTTTACTCAAGGCATTACAGAGCCGACTCAGCTAACCTTGACACTATCATTTGTCCTCGCTAGCTTTGAAAGTAAATTGATAGTTTTGAATTAGTGTGTGTTTTTCTAACTATTTGAGAATTTCCAGCTAGTTTCATAGTATTTGCCAATTTCCAGCTAGTTTCGTAGTAGTGGGTGAGCTTAGAGTTTTCTTAATACAATATACCCTTGTGTAATTCCTGTTGAAGCATATACTCGGGGGTGGTTGCGGGGCGGACAATTTCAAAATGGACTCCCCATTCATTAGATAGAAGATAGAGAAGATCACCAAGATTTTTGGATCCGTTGATATCGATTCGATCCGAGATCTCTTATTGAATTGCTCATTCAATGGGCATTCTCAATATTATGCCTTGAAGAGGATTCGAACCTCCACGCTCTTTAGCACGAGATTTTAAATCTCGTGTGTCTACCATTTAACCACCGAGGCATCTTGAAAGTGAATCGTATTCCATGAATACGATATCTATCTAGTGTGATGTATGGAATATATGACAAAGGTAGAGTCTTGGAGTCTTTCTATTGATCGATCATGTCATTTAGGCCTGAGCCGGACATCCAATTGCTTCGATTTGAATTATCCGGAAGATACCTTATATATATTATTATAAAGGGAGGGAAATTAATATTAGAGAGTGTAAGAATAACCCTTGTTCACCACCTCATGGATGATCGATGAAGGGCCTTTCATCGAGGCAGAAATGTCCACAATGCTGAACAGGGGAGGCAGGGATCGGAATCATCTCTTGCTTGTAGATCTGGACATGGGTCACCACGCTCACGCCGTTGGGTCTCTCCCACTGTCACTCTCCCTGGTTGTCTCCTGGGGGTCAACTCACCCCGCTGGGTATTTTCAGTGATTTTATTGAAGCACAATGGCTGCAAAATTTCTAAAGTTTTTGACGTAGAGAACACGCAAAATTGAATGTCTCTTTTTTTTTAATACAAAGGACAATGAAAACAAGCTCAAAACAAGCTAGCTAGCACATGGTTCGGTGATATAGTGCCCCGTGCTGATCTCTGTGGAGGAGCTCCCTGAGTAGTAGTGGAGGATCCTGAAGGATATGTAACCCCGGACTGACGATGGCTGCGAGGCCGCCCAGACTATCAGCTCACTGATTTCCCTCTCAGTGGACGTGTTGGAGATGTATTTCCCAGTCCCGGTCAAGTAAACTTCTAGTACCTGCCAACAAAGAAGGCTCATCAGGGTAATTTGTAATAGAAAAGGATAGGATGTTAATTACATCGAGGGAGTCCACTTCGACGATAACCCGTTGATAACCCAGAGTCCATGCCAGATTGAGTCCCGAATGGACTTTCCAAATCTCGACAGTAAGCAGCGAACCCCGTCCAATAAGGTGGAGAAATCCGCCACACCATTAACCTTGCCAATCTCGGAGTAAGCCCCCAGCGTGGCAATGGTACCCCCGTGCTTTATGGCACCATCAGTATTGAGTTTGACTCAGGGTGCTGATGGTGGTGTCCACTCGACCAGACTGCCTGCAAGGAGACCTTGTGAAGGGAGCACACAACTTTCGGGGGTTCTGGCCCTTTCGATCCAGTCAACATACTCCATGATCACGTGGTCACCTGCCATCGGCCAAATAAACTCCGACTCAAAAATAGTTTTATTTCGCCAATACCAGAAGAACTAGCAAGCGACCCCAAAAATAGATGCCCAAGCGAAATGTCTCACGTGAGAGTTGTTTTGTAGCACCCCACTCCCGCCAGACCCGAACCCGACATCTACAGTGACATCCGAGCCCGTGACCCGTGAGGGTGATATGCTAGAGCAGTCAAAACAGTCAAATACCCGGTAAAACATTTTTTTCTTTTGAAAACATTGGAGTGCGCAGAAAACAATAAACCATTTGGGCCTACGACGCGGAAACATTTTCAATCAAAACACTTTTTCAATAATCAATTCATGATACTCTATTAGTCAATTGGGGCCCTCTATAATAATAATAATAATAATATCCTGCGGAAACACAAATTTACACATCAATCAGAAAGACTCAATTCAATAAACAGTTGGGTCCCCTTTAAAACGAATACATTCACTCAAAACACAATTTCATTAATCACATTTCAGTTATACAATTATCACTCTGGGGCCCTATAAAATAGCAGTTCAATTTAGTAGAAAACGCGGAATTATTCATTTACACACACAACTCGGAAAGACACTTATGCGACGCTTGAATCGATCCCGACCCTAGTCTCCGACTCAATGCGGCGAGACATACTCCGTTAAATGCGGCGGGGTACTCTTCAATCCACGAAAAATAGTTGCAATGTTGGGTGAGTTTGCGAACTCAATGAAAACCATCATCGATGGTTCACTCAAATCATGCATTACGCGTATCGCGTATAGCACAAGACATAGTAGTCAATTAACGATGATCGTATAACATTGTACAACACTATATAGTAGTTTACTGATGATAAATATTCTGATATTATATACAATTCACAAGGATAACCAATTCTGATACCATACCGTAGATTACGGTATGGCCTCACAACTTCACGATAGTCTATTAACGGTCTATGGTAATCATACATAACAATTTGATGTCACATCACGGTTCGCGATATTATCAGGCGATTTCTGATAAATCATGTCAACACGCAATCACCATTGCCACAATTCATCATTCATTCACAATAATTTGCGATGAGACGATCCACGGTCATTCACAGTAATCATACAGTCATTTCAGACATTCAATATAGTATACAATGCATATGAGACTATTTTCCAGTTATTTAGTGTTGTGCCCAAGTGCTCGATCGGTGTTCGATGGGGGGCGCGCGTCGTGATTTCTCCCTGGGCTAAGCCCCCGATCGATGTTCGAGCTCGAGGCTCTTTTCAGTGATAATAGCAACTTAGGACACATCCGTTATCTGATCATGCATTTATGCATGCAGTGCAGTGTTCAGTAATTCAGTATTCAGTGATTCAGTAATTTACAGTGTATGGCTACAAAGCCCAGTATATCAGTTCCTAGTGTCACTCAGTAATTCAATCCAATACAAGAATCGATGCGAATCGGTCACATATAATTCATAATAATACTGATTCACTCATACATTTCAATGGTCATACAAGAGTCGATTCAATACGGTGAGAACATACAGATTCGATCATGTATATTTCAATAATCATGCAATTTACAAAGGTCATGTAGCGGTCCGCTCGATCGGTAGAAAAGCATACAATTCAATCACATTCATTTCATAATTCATACGGTGAGCATTTAGACAATCAAGAATTTGAGAAACCAACTAGGTTACTCACCAGTAACTCCGAGCTATTGCACGAAGTCCCAAAGAATGTCCGTGGAGCGATGATCCAACGACGCCACTATAACGATGAAAGTACAACCCATTACTAATTGCCCAATAAAACAGTACAGTAATGCATATGTCTCAGTGCAAATGATGTACAATGCATGTTCACGATTTTCCGATGCTAAATCCCAATTTCGATACCTTAAGCCCAATTCCACTTTCTTACTCAATTGCTCGACAATAATTGATCCGATCTATGATCCAAATCCAATTTCCTATATTCATACTTCCTATAACAATTTCCTATCCATTGGGTCAAAACCTCTATTGCAATCTCCAATTAAAACTCCAATAGTCTTAATTTGTGACACTTAGGTCACACTATGAATCACAATTGACCTCAATCTCTATAATTCAGTACCAATTAAATCAAATCTAATTCCCATAATTATTCACAACTGTAGACTTTTTTATCCTATTTCATAACGATTCAGTACCAATTAAATCAAATCAAAACTGGAATTACCTCAATTGGAGGTCCACAACAAAAGATATGCCCAATAACCCAGCAATCATCCAATCAGAAAATCCATCCTCGTTGCGACCTACGTCCTTCGCCATGACGTCTGATGATCGTCACGCATGACGTAAAATCGTTACCATGGCGAACACTCCCATCACTTCATGCAAGACGCCAAAGGCTCGCCGCTACGTACCAATTTTTCCACTCGTCGCGTCGTCTACATAAGCTCGCCGCGACTAACACATTTATTTAAATTCAATTTATTCGTCGCGACGAAGCCCTACCACTTCTATGCTCGTCGCGACGTGCGAAGACCAGATCGTCTTCTCCGAACGATTTTCCGCCATTAGAGCTATTAATAACCTCCATTAAACACCCTAACCACTCAATCTAACCCTATAAATGCCATACTGCTCAAATAACCAGTAATAACAACATTAAAGCCAATAAAAACTTACCAATCGATGAATCGATCCACAACTTCCATAAACCCTAAAATCTTCCCCAATCACCGATTAACACTCTCAAACCTCTCAATCCTTCATCAATCACAATAAATCAATTAGCTTTGCATAAGGAGAAGATCCAGTAAGAAAACAATCAAAAACTCATACCAATGGGAAGGGATCGAAGACTCACCGAGGGAGGGAGAAAGAAGAAGCTTGCGTTCTTCACTTGGGATGAAATCCCCAAAATTTCCAAACCTAGCTATTTATAGGCATAGGTCTCCAAATCAGTCCAATTTTCAGTCTCAAAATTTCAATGACTCAACATATTTATTTCTTATCAGAAAAAATCCTAATTTTTTTCCATCACCATTGGACATTTCTTTCAGTAATATATGGTCAATCAGTCTGTCACTCCAAAATTTTCGGTCCGGGCATTTTCTCCCGAATTTTCCGAAAATTTTCTATAAGCCTCTATAAATTTCCAATCACTCGCAAACAGTTCTAAATCAGTCATTTGAACCCGAGAACTCTAATTTCTCACTCAATCATATTTCCAATCGCCCCGGTCGGTTCAAGTCGATCAATTCACATACCACCAATTCGGTCAATTCCAATTCACAATGAAATACCGAAAATCATAAATGCATGTACCTATGAATAAATAACTATGCATATGCGATGAGACTGTTCCTCTATAATTAGAGGCCGATAGCATGCTCGATCGGTAAATACAAGACAACCTATCGGTCGGTCTCGGTATTACCATAATACCACTTCTTCGACATAACGGATGTTACAATTCACCCCTCCTAATAAAAATTTCGTCCTCGAAATTTCATATACAGCGAATCAAGAGGACAGGAGAATTGATCCACTCTTCTCTATTCTGATTCTCACTCATATTCTTATCAGTATTCGCAAATTCCTACATTCAGTACCAGAAACACATTTATCATTCCATAACTCTGTTTCCCAATCCAGTCCATAAAACATTTTATCAGTCAGGACCATCTTTAGGTTTTAAACCACTCTACCAATCTAGTTTCACGATGGTCACGCAGAGGCCATTTAATAACGATTTTAGTTTCCTTAACGATTCGACTCATAGTCATGACTGGGATCACTCAACCCCTATTACAGATTCACGTCACTGTCATCATTTACTCAATTCAATTATAGTCTTTGACTATGTTCAAACAATCACAACGGACTCCAAGGATATCAGTCTCACGATTGCCTTAGCAGTCACTGTTAAGTCAAACCAGACTTCACGTATTAAATAATTTTGATAATAAACAAAGAGAAATATACAAATGAAAAGTAGATGGATGCATAAAAAGAAAAAGCAGACGGAAGAATAATAGACGGAAGAATAATGAGGCGGAAAAAAAGCGAAGGAAGAAAAGCGAAGGAAAAGCAGGCGGAAGAATATCGAGGCGGAAGCTTTACTAAGAGAAAAGGCGATACAAAAATCGAGGCGGAAGCTTTACGAAGAAAAAGCGATACAAAATCAGACGGAAGCTTTACGAAGAGAAAAGGCGATACAAGAATCGATGAAGAAAGAAACATCGCTTTAAAGGCGATTCTGAGTTAAAGCTGAATAACCGTTTCTTTAAAGATTCAAGCGCGATATTCAAGAAACAATTGAAGACCGATTATAAATAAGAGTCGAGATTGAAGTAAAAAACGACTTTTGAGAAAAGTGAATGAAACTCGAGTATTCAAACATCGACTATCTCGAGAAAATTGTGAACTATTTTTCGAAAGTGTACATTATTAAGAGCAACTCTTTTGTAAAAGCTCTTTATTAGTTTTCATTTTGAAAAGTGTTACGGTAGCTGAAGAGGCTAAGAGTAAAAGAATACTTGTTGTTAAGAGACTGAAGAGGCTCACCAAAGAATACTTGTAAGCAGTTCGAGATAGTGAAATCTCGTAGGATATCGAGGATCGGACGTAGCCCACTAGTTTAGGGTGAACCGGGATAAATTGTCGTGTTTCTCTCTAACTCTTACTTTACTTAAATCGTAGTTCTCATTATTATCAAAGGTTTTCAAACTAGTCAAGAATTGATTTAAGATAAGTTTTACGAAAGAACAAGCAATTGTTATTGAAGGATTAACGAAAAGTTTATCACAATTCAACCCCCTTCTTGTGTATCTTGATCATATTATTACTCAATATATTAACGTGTGATTTACTTCAATTGGTATCGAGCAAGGTGTTCAAGAATCACTCTAATAAAGTGTGAACTAAAGAAAATGGTGGAATCACACACGATATTGCCGAAGGAGCCTCGGTCACCGGACCTCCAAAGATTCAATGGTGAAGACTACCACTATTGGAAGGATCGGATGAGATTGCTTATCGAGTCTACTCACATTGACCTTTGGGACATCATCAAGAATGGACCATACACACCTGAAGATGATGATAAAATCCAATTCCACGAGAAAGATGGACGGTGAAGCGAAAGCAAGATTTCAACTAAACTCCAAAGCGAAATTTTTCTTGAGTTGTGCATTGAAGCGAAGCGAGTATGACAAAGTTCATGGATGTGATCTTGCCAAAGAAATGTGGGATACATTATCAATTGCACATGAAGGAACAAATCAAGTCAAGGAGTCTAAGATAAGTATTTTGGTGCATCAATGACGAAGTTATTCAAGATGAAAGAAGAAGAGACCATTGATCAAATGTTTGGAAGATTCCAAACAATTGTTAATGGACTAAAAGCTCTTGGAAGAACATACAACAGATCAAGACCATGTTCGAAAGATTTTGAGAGTCTCCCAAAAGATGGAGACCCAAAGTAATCTAATAAAAGCCAAAGACTTAAGCGCATCAAGCTTGAAGAATTGCTTGGATCGTTGAAGATACACGGTAGAGCTTGATGCGGAAGATAAGCCCAAGAAAGAGAAGTCCATAGCGCCAAAGCAAGTCAAAAGAATCACAAAATCCGGAAGAAGAAAACAAAGAGGAACACATCAAAGGCTTTAAAGATTGAAGAAGCAAAGGATGATGATTCCATGAAGTCGTAATCTGAATCAAGTGATGAAGACGATGAGCTATCTTTCATTTCAAGAAAGATAAGAAGAATGTGGAAAAGAAGTCCAAAGGAAATTCAACATTTAGAAGGAACAATGCAAAGACGATGAAAAGTCGATAAAGCATTCGTTACATGTTATGAATGCAAGAAGCGGGACATTACAAGTCCTAGTGTCCAATGTTAAAAAGACAACCCAAAAGAGTAGGGATAACAAGAAAAGCATGATGGCAACGTGGGAAGATCTCGACTCATCGTAATCGGATACAAGTTCGAGCGTCGAAACATGCTAACATATGTCCGTAGTGAAGAAAAAGTGATGAGGAGGTAACTTCTAGCTATAATGATATACAAGATGCATACTCGTAATTATTAGAGGATTCTCATGCTATTCGAAACAATACAAGTCGTTGAAGAAGAAATATGTAGAAAACCTCAAACATACTCATGAGATAGAGTGAGAATATAAGTTTGAGAAAGCAAGTTGAGGAATTGAATAAAACAAAGTTGTAGATAGATCCAGAAGAGATTAATCAATTGAAACCGAGAATTAATAATCTCTCAATTGATCTAGTTAAATTCTGAGATAGTACAAAAAGATGAATGAAATGATAGAAAAATACGAGACATCAGAGGATAAAACTAGATTAGGGTTTACTAAAATAAGCCCCGAATCACGTAAAATCAATTGCTCAAAAGATAAGAAAAGATATCAATCGGGTTTTCGTAAAGGTCATCAACGCTTTCGATCTACACCTTATTATCATTCATTACATCATACTAACCCTAAAGGACCCAAGAGAATCTGGTACCTAAAATAAGATAATATCTCCTACAGAAATCCTTCTTTGGAAGAACCAAAGAAGCACCATTGGTATTTGGACAAGGATGCTCGCGTCACATAACGGAAACAAGTCTATGTTCCTAGATCTTGATCTGAAAGGAGGATCAAGAACTTTTGGAGACAACCAAAGGGAAAGATAATCGGGTTTGGTAAGATTGGTAAGAATTCTCATGCATGCATTAACAACGTACAACTAGTTGATGGTTTAAAGCATAACTTGATAAGTATTAGTCAATTATGTGATTCTGGTTTTGAAGTTACTTTCAATCAAAAAAAATTTGAAGTCAGAAACAAAGATGGTTCTATCTTCTTTTCAGCCAAAAGACGAAACAATCTTTACAAAATTGATTTAGGCGATTTTCGGTCTCAAAATATTTCATGTTTTTATCTATCAAGATGAAAGACGATCCGCATAAAAACTAGGTCATGTCAGTTTTAAACATATTTCAAAACTTTTGAAACATGATTTGGTAAAAGGTTTGCCACAAATTCGTTTTGACAAAGATTTCTTTTGTGAAAGTTGTCAGAAAGGAAACAAGTTAAAACCTCTTTCTCTTCAAAACATTTAAATAACGTCATCTAGACCACTTGAGTTGTTACATATGGACTTATTTGGTCCAACAAGAACAATAAGTCTTGGTGGAAAGAAGTATGGACTTGTGATTGTTGATGATTTTACAAGGTTTTGTTGGATACTTTTTCTATCACATAAAGATGAGTCTTTCAAGTGCTTTAGAAACCTTTCCATGAGGTTACAAAATGAAAAAGGAATGTCTATAGCCAGCATAAGGAGTGATCATGGTGGAGAATTCGAAAATGAGAAGTTTAGAGTATTCTGCGAAGAAAATGAAATTTTCCATAACTTCTCTGCCCCAAGGACTCCATGACAGAATGGAGTTGTTGAGAGGAAGAATAGGACGATTCAAGAGATGGCAAGAACAATGTCATGCGAGATGAATCTTCCTAAATACTTCAGGCGAAGTTGTCAATCTGACAAAGATGCTACATTCGAATAGAGTGTTCTTTGCGACCAATGCTGAAGAAAACTCCCTATGAGTTGTGGAATGGAAGGAGACCAAACATTTCTTATTTCCATCCTTTCGGCTGCAAGTGCACTAGTTTGAACACAAAGGAAGCTCTGGACAAATTTGATGCAAAGACATTTTCAGGAATTTTTCTAGGCTATTCTCTCACTTCAAAGGCATTTAGAATCTTCAACCTCACCTCAAAGACTGTTGAAGAAACTATTCATGTTAAGTTCGATGATAGCTCTCAACCCAATAAGGAAGAGGAATCAGAAGATGATGCTGTTACAGTGCCTTTGACGCAGTGCAAGGAAGTATCTTCATCAGAAACACCTCATGATGAAAAGACAGACATTTCTAAGAATTTTGAGTTAAAGAAAGATTGGAGATACAAAAGCTTTCATCCCAAAGAGTCAATTATTGGAGAAACCTCAGAAGGTATAAGAACAAGGTCCAAGTTCAGAAGAGAAGCCAACATGGCATTTATATCTGAAGTAGAACTTAAGAAGATTGATGAAGCTCTAAAAGATGAAGCATGGATATTAGCTATGCAAGAGGAGTTGAATCAATTCAGTAGGAATAAAGTCTGGTCCTTAGTTCCTAAACCTGAAAAGAAATCCATTATTGGTACTAGATGGATATTCAAGAATAAGCTAGACGAATCAGGAAAAGTAAGTCGCAACAAGGCAAGATTAGTAGCACAAGGCTATAATCAGCAGGAAGGAATAGACTACAATGAGACATATGCTCCAGTAGCAAGACTTGAAGCAATAAGGATACTGCTTGCATATGCTGTTTGCCATGACATAAAGCTTTTTCAGATGGATGTAAAAAGTGCATTTCTGAACGGTTTTATAGATGAAGAAGTCTATGTCAAGCAACCTCCTGGATTTGAGGATATAAAGTATCCAGATCATGTCTACAGACTTCATAAAGCCTTATATGGACCAAATGCAGACCCTAGAGCATGGTATGATCGTGCGAGCTCATTTCTTATAGGAAATGGATTTACTAGAAGTAAAGTAGACAAAACTCTTTTAGGAAGAACTTGAATAATGATTTTATTATTGTGCAAATCTATGTTGATGATATTATTTTGGAGCAACCTCAAAAGGTTATGCATGAGCTTTGAAAATATGATGAAAATGAATTTGAGATGAGCATGATGGGTGAGTTAAAATTCTTTTTGGATTGCAAGTAAAGCAAACTAAGGATAAGATTTTATCATCAACAAAATATGTCAAAGAATTGTTGTCTAAGTTTGATATGTGCGGTGTTAAAATTATGTCTACACCGATGCATCCTTCAAACTTGTTGTCAAAAGACGAAAGTGGTAAGAAGGTGGATCAAACCCTATTTAGAGGATGATTGGTTCTTTGCTTTATCTTACAGCAAGTAGACGACATTCTATTCAAGTGTATGCTTGTGTGCAAGGTTTCAGGCGATCTAGAGAATCTCATTACATTCTTTGTAAACGAATTTTGAGATATCTCGCAGTACTACTTGATCTTTGCTTAATGTATGAGAAAGGTAAAGATTTCAGGTTGAATGGATATTGCGATGCGGACTATGTCGGTGATAGGATCGAAAGGAAGAGCACGAGTGGTGGTTGTCACTTCCTTGGACCAAACCTGGTGTCATGGTCAAGCAAGAGACAAAGCTCGATTGCATTATCAACTGTCGAAGCTGAATATATGTCTGCCGCAAGTTGTTGTTCACAATTGTTGTGGATCAAGTATCAATTGGAGGACTACTCAATACAAGAGGAAGAGATTCCAATATACTGTGACAACACCAAATACCATCGACTTGTTAAAGAATCCAATTCAACATTCAAGGGTGAAGCACATAGAAGTCAGACATCATTTCTTGAGAGATTACGTTTAGAAGAAAGTCGTCAGTCTACAATTCGTGGAAACGAAATATCAGTGGGCGGATATCTTCACAAAACCACTAAGTGAAGATCGCTTTAAAGAAATCGACGCAACCTCAATATGGTGATGTTAATGCACCATTCATCCGGTTTTTCGTAAAGAAGAAACAGACGGACGGAGGAGTTAACGGACCATTCATCTGCTTTTTTATAAAGACAAGATGATAGATGGCGAGTTAACAGATTGATCATCTGATTTTCAAAAGAAAAGACAATGAAACGGTGGAGTTAAACGGCGTTGACGGTTTTAGACTTAAAACTTCTTTCACAGGAAAAGTTTTAGAGGGAAAAGGTCGGATCATCGAGAAGTACAATCGTTCTAGAATTTGCAATAAAATCCTAAAAGCGACTTTTGGGATTCCTACCAAATTCGAAATTGCTAGTTCTCTGAAATCTCTCTGAAAAATCTTCAAGCAAGTTCCTATTCAACAGAATCAGCAAGATGTATGTCAAGCCTATTTTGCGAGTTGACCCAGGATCAGGATGGGGAAGATTGGTAAACTTTGAAGAACTAAGAAAAGAACAGATGGATATAGAGCCGGAGACAATGGCGGCAGGATGGAAAAACTTCTTTCAAATACGAGATGAAGTCTATCTCCAAGAAATTTATGAGTTCTAGAAAAATACTAAATCAGTAGATGATACAATCGTGTCATATGTAGACACACACTCTGTTATTGTAACAAAGGAGTTACTGGAGAAAGTTACTGAATGTCCAATGGATGGAGTTCAACCCACTAATATGGTGAAATGGATGACAAAGCTCAAGATGAACGAAGATGAAGTTAGTCGTCAACTCTATGGACACAATAACCCAACTGAAAGGAGAGCCTCTTGGCTGGTACCAAAGGCAAGGGTATTGTTCACGATTCTATGTGACTGTGTATCTTACCGAATAGGTTCAAGACACATCAGGTCACTACCCTGGATGAACAATGCATCTTTCATCTTCTAAATCATCACCCAATAGATTTACCATATTTGATTTTTCAGTACATGGTAAAATCTATAAAGGATACAAACACCTGTCCTTATGGGATGCTGTTGACAAGAGTGTTCAAAGAATTTGGCATCGATTGTAAAGGGAATCGATGTAAGATAGTGTCAAAAGCTATATAGATTCAACAACTATGCTAAAATGGGTCTGAGATTTCCAGACAGAAATGGAGCAGAAACACCAAGGAAAGCAACAACTGAGGGGGAGCCTATACCGAAGAAATCCTCTATGAAGGAGAGAAGATCACACTCTCAGGAATCAAAGTCAAGAAGTGTTCGATTTTTTGAATCAAGAGACTTAAAGCGTAAAGGGAAACCTCTGGTGAGTGACATTCCTAAGCACAATCCAAGAGGTCACCAAGGTTAAAGAAAATGAGTGCGAGAAAAGAAGAAAGTCCAACAACAGAGACAAAGTCTAAGAAGGCAAGGCAAGAAGAGATCATTGTTGACACTCTGAAAAAAGTCTGCTGCAAGTGTTGTTAGTCTTGTTGATCTTCTGAAGTTAATATGGAAGTCGCTCTTTTATTAGGAAAGCTATACGGGTAATATTAAGGATTCTCACAAAGTTCTTAATAATCCAATTTTGAAGAAGTAGTTCCTACTACTTTTGAGTCTACACTTGTCCACAAACAAGTTGCTACTCATGTTATGGGTAAGAAGGCTACTCAAAAGTTGTGAGTGTGATGACTAATGTTCCATCCAAGTATTTAAGCATTCAAAGAGAAAGTTGGGAACACAGATTGGTTGTAATAGAGGAGAAGAAGACCAAGTCTGTCATCATCCGAGACAAACCAAAGAGATATGTGAAAGCCTTCTTCAAATCAATTGAATATGATAATGGCATTTTACATCATTGGATAGGGGTTACAAAATCTCTATGATCAATCAAGAGAGTTGGAAGAGAACCATATCCACGAGCCATTTGGAGAGCGTCTCACTTCTTATCCTATAATTGAATAAACAAATAATCAAGGTGGTACCTGATCTTCAACCACCAAATTTTGTTGAACTCAAGTATGAGAAGCTGAAGCTAAAAGTTCAACCAGAGCCAGTTGTGGATGGCATGACTTCTGATCAAATTGAAGAGGCAGTAAAATTGATTGATGAAGCATGTGAAGAGAAAAGGAGTGGAAATTCTATCTGCGTATATCAAGATCCAGGACTAAGCCTAACTAAGGCTACAGCAGAGGATTCACAGGGAGGGACTATCAGAAAGGGTTAGTATTGTTCATTACGATTGACAACTCGAATGTTGTTATACTATTTTACGAACATTCGCTAAATCGACCTCTGTGGAGATCACCTCAATTCAGAAGCTATGCCATGGTTCTAAGCACTTATCAACGTATACATGATTCCTATGATCTTGATATTCATGAACAAGTCAGATTTGTTCCTCCACCTCTCCTACAAATCATTGAAACAAATGTCTTTAACAAGGAAGCTTATACAACAACGGTGGCTATCGTTGAAAAGCAAGTTGTTGAGACAGAATCCTCGATCGCAGATGAATCATCGACTTTAAAGAAGCATGTTCGAAACTTGATAAGGATATGAAGAAGATTAAGAAGATGCTGAAAAAGTTGGTGAAGCAGATTGGGAAATAATTTTTTTTGATCAATAACAAATAGGGGGAGAAGGGAGAAGGAAGAAATCAGCTGGAAGGATAAAGCAGAAGTTATTTTTTTTATCTCAATACTTTTGTATAATTGATACTTTTCATATTTCTCTAATTCACAAGTATTTGTTATCATCAAAAAGGGGGAGAATGTTAAGTCAAACCAGACTTCACGTATTAAATAATTTTGATAATAAACAAAGAGAAATATACAAATGAAAAGTAGATGGATGCATAAAAAGAAAAAGCAGACGGAAGAATAACAGACGGAAGAATAACAGACGGAAGAAAAACATAAGGAAGAAAAAGCAGAAGGAAAAACAGACGGAAGAATATCGATTTTAACAAAAATCGATTTAAGCTTTACTAAGAGAAAAGCAGACGATACAAAAATCAGACGGAAGCTTTACGAAGAGAAAAGCAGACGATACAAAAATCGGACGGAAGCTTTACGAAGAGAAAAGCAGACGATACAAGAATCGATGTAAGAAAGAAACATCGCTTTAAAGGCGATTCTGAGTTAAACCGAATAACCGTTTCTTTAAAGATTCAAAGCGAGATATTCAAGAAACAATTGAAGACACGATTATAAATAAGAGTCGAGATTGAAGTAAAAACGACTTTTGAGAAAAGTGAATGAAACTCGAGTATTCAAACATCGACTATCGAGAGAAAATTGTGAACTATTTTTCGAGTGTACATTATTAAGAGCAACTCTTTGTAAAAGCTCTTTATTAGTTTTCATTTTGAAAAGTGTTACGAGTAGCTGAAGAGGCTAAGAGTAAAAGAATACTTGTTGTTAAGAGACCAAGAGGCTCGGTCAAAGAATACTTGTAAACAGTTCGGAGATAGTGAAATCTCGTAAGGATATCGAGGATCGGACGTAGCCCACGTTTAGGGTGAACCAGATAAATTCTCGTGTTTCTCTCTAACTCTTACTTTACTTAAATCGTAGTTCTCATTATTATCAAAGGTTTTCAAACTAGTCAAGAATTGATTTAAGATAAGTTTTCTGAAAGAACAAGCAATTGTTATTGAAGGGATTAACGAAAAGTTTATCACAATTCAACCCCCCCTTCTTGTGTATCTTGATCATATTATTACTCAATATATTAACGTGTGATTTACTTCAGTCACATTCATTAATCATTCCCACAATTTACTATTCAATTTCTCACTCTAGACCTTTGATTTCTCTTTCAGTACACTCTTGTTGAAACACAACACTTCATCGATTCCTTAAAATTCTCTAATCTCTTTGGCGGTAAAACACACACTTCACAATGACCATAAATATCATTTTCTCATAAGTTGACTCCATTTGAATTTCCCAATCAGCTTTGCGCTTACGAATCACCGATTGTTTTGCCAAGACTTTTTATACACAATTTATTTGAAATTCCGATAACTCATATTACTTTCTTTTTACCAGTTTGACAATTATCCATCAACAGTAACACTCTTATACGCTATTGAATTTCTGCTCAATCCATTTAATCTCTTTTGCAAATCATTCAAATTCCCAAAGTATCTCGATCATCATTGATTTGCATATCCATGGATATATCCATAATCTTTCTATACAATTAATGCCCCACACTTTTAAGGCCACAATTTCGAAAATCGATCACAAGACAAGATACAACGTTATCCTTGTCCCTAGATACGCTTAATCACATTGCACTATAGTAACTAATTACCTCATAACCTTTACTGGGACATTTCATTATGTATTGCCACATCACCAATTTAAAAAATATAATTAACACTTAAGTCGAATAGTTCTCCAAATGTCTCTTCCACAATCATCACCATACTTTTCACACATTTCCTCAAACATTTTGTCATTTCGGATAGATCCAAAGACTCGAGTTAATTCTCAATAATTCCGAATACATATATTCCGACACATGTTCCTTTACACTAACTTCTCCACATAAGCCGCTATAAATCACTCCCTGGGTTGAATAAACATTCATCACTTTCCGAACAGTTTTACTCAATTATTTGCGAATCAATATTCTCCTCAATGAGCAAAATCATATTACACATTCAGATCCCTTACATTAGCATAATACATATTTTCTCAATAATAGATTTTATCTCTGACACTTGAGTCTCAACTCATATTAGAATCCCTCATTTCAAATTTAACTCTCTATTGTCCTTTCATTAATCACCATTTACTTTCATTCATCGATTTTACTCGTGAAATTCTTCAACATCATAGTTGTCACATGTCTTATCGGTCATTCTCAATACCTAAAAACTCAATTCCAACTATGCACAATATCCCATATAGATCAATCACACATCCATATAATCAGAGCAATTAAACCGGAACATCTGTTTCATTTCTCCGTATCATTATCTTACCTTTCAATCTTTTCGTTATTACATCATACCCTTGAATTTTCACACTCAAAAATCAACATCATAGATTTACCATCATTCTAAATTTCTCACTAACGTAATCGATCTTCACCATAAATCATTATTTATAACACTTATCACAATAATCAATCCCAATTGTAACATTTCATTTCATTCCCTTTACACACTGGAACTTTGGTCATTTCTATCATATTTCTATTTCCTCTATCAATCCACAAGTCTATATTCATATCACATATTTCAGATCGCTTCTTTTTGCATATCATCGTATATCCATCAATATCGATACACTAAATGTTCATTTGTCATATCAGACCATATACTTTTTTTTTCTTATCCTTCGATGATCGCCACTTCCTTTTATCACACTCTACCGTCTTATCATTTCCTCTCTATCTCTGACCGCTTATCGACTGATACACGCTCATGCATGCGACTCATACGCTAGACTGGGGATCAGTTGTCACTGTCTGCCGTGACGACTTTACGACTTTAATGCATGTAACTCAAGATAAAATTTGAACGCCCGTGTACAATCGTATTTCGGGCTCGATACCTAATGTGTAGCACCCCACTCCGCCTGCATTCAACCCGACATCTACAGTGACATCCGAGCCCGTGACCCGCGAGGGTGGTATGCTAGAGCAGTCAAAACAGTCAAATACCCGGTAAAACATTTTTTTCTTTTGAAAACATTGGAGTGCGCAGAAAACAATAAACCATTTGGGCCCACGACGCGGAAACATTTTCAATCAAAACACTTTTTCAATAATCAATTCATGATACTCTATTAGTCAGTTGGGGCCCTCTATAATAATAATAATAATAATATCCTGCGGAAACACAAATTTACACATCAATCAGAAAGACTCAATTTAATAAACAGTTGGGTCCCCTTTAAAACGAATACATTCACTCAAAACACAATTTCAGTAATCACATTTCAATTATACAATTATCACTCTGGGGCCCTATAAAATAGCAGTTCAATTTAGTAGAAAACGCGGAATTATTCATTTACACACACAACTCGGAAAGACACTTATGCAGACGCGAACTGATCCCGACCCTAGTCTCTGACTCCAATGCAATGATATACTCCGCTCGTCTGACGGGTACTCTTCAATTCTGAAAATAGTTGCAATGTTGGGTGAGTTTATGAACTCAATGAGAAACCATCATCGATGGTTCACTCAAATCATGCATTACGCGTATCGCGTATAAAGACAATCTGATAGTAGTCAATTAACGATGATCGTATAACATTGTATGCGACTATATAACAGCTTCTGATGATAAATATTCTGATATATATACAATTCACGGTGATAACCAATTCTGATACCATACCGTAGATTACGGTATGGCCTCACAGATCACGTAGTCTATTAATGATCTATGGTAATCATACATAACAATTTACGATGTCACGTCACGGTTCGCGATGTCTGGCGAGCCATAATAAATCATGTCAACACGCAATCATCATTGCCACAATTCATCATTCATTCACAATAATTTGCGATGAGCGATCACGGTCATTCACAAGAATCATACAGTCCTTTCAGACATTCAATATAGTATGCAATGCATATGAGACTCTTTTCCAGTTATTCAGTGTTGTACCCAAGTGCTCGATCGGTGTTCGGTGGGGGCGCGTCGTGATTTTCTCCCTGCCAAGCCCGGTCAAGATGCAATGTTCGAGCTCGAGGCTCTTTTCGATGATAATAGCAACTTGGGACACATCCATTATCTGATCATGCATTTATGCATGCAGTGCAATGTTCAAGATTCAAGATTCATGATTCAAGAATTTACAGTGTATGGCTACAAAGCCCAGTATATCAGTTCCCAGTGTCACTCAGTAATTCAATCCAATACAGTAATCGTATGCGAATCGGTCACATATAATTCAGTAATAATACAGTTCACTCATACATTTCAGTGGTCATACAGTAGTCCAGTTCAATACGGTGAGAACATACGCTTCGATCATGTATATTTCAATAATCATGCAATTCTGATGGTCATGTAGCGGTCCGTTCGATCTGACAAAGAAAAGCATACAATTCAATCACATTCATTTCAGTAATTCATACAGTGAGCATTTAGACAATCAAGAATTTGAGAAACCAACTAGGTTACTCACCTGTAACTTCCGAGCTATTGCCTGGAAGTCCCAGCAATGTCCGTGGAACGATGATCCAACGGCGCCACTATAACAGTAAAGTACAACCCATTACTAATTGCCCAATAAAACGATGACAAGAATGCATATGTCTCAAAGGCAAATGATGTACAATGCGTGTTCACGATTTTCCTGCTAAATCCCAATTTCGATACCTTAAGCCCAATTCCACTTTCTTACTCAATTGCTCGACAATAATTGATCCATCCTATGATCCATCCAATTTCCTATATTCATACTTCCTATAACAATTTCCTATCCATTGGGTCAAAACCTCTATTGCAATCTCCAATTAAAACTCCAATAGTCTCAATTTGTGACACTTAGTCACACTATGAATCACAATTGACCTCAATCTCTATAATTCAGCACCAATTAAATCAAATCTAATTCCATAATTATTCACAACAGAGACTTTTTTCATATTTCATAACGAATCTGGAATTACCTCAATTGGAGGTCCACAACAAAAGATATGCCCAATAACCCAGCAATCATCCAATCAGAAAATCCATCCTCGTCGCGACCTACGTCCTTCGCCACGACGTACAACGGTCGTTCGCCGCGACGTAAAAATCGTTCGTCGTGACGAACACTCCCACTCAGCTCGCCGCGACGCACGCCAAAGGCTCGCCGCGACGTACCAATTTTTCCACTCATCGCGTCGTCTACACAAGCTCGTCGCGACTAACACATTTATTTAAATTCAATTTATTCGTCGCGACGAAGCCCTACCACTTCTATGCTCGTCTGTAGCACCCCACTCCTGACAAGACCCGAACCCGACATCTACGGTGATATCCGAGCCCGTGCCCCGCGAGGGTGGCGTACTAAAACACTCAATACCTTTTTAAAACAGTTGAGTGCGGAAAACAAAAATCAATCTGGCCCGATTTAATATGAAAACATTTTTCAAATATGAACAATTCAGTCATTAACTAGCACTCAATAGTGCTCAATCATCATGTACATATAGAAATGTATGACCCAACTGGGCCCAATGCCATTTCTAAACATTTCAGTAATACAATACAATGACACATAAACAAATGGGGCCCACTTAATAAACTCACTACACTAATGTAGATGTGACGACACTGATCCCGACCCTGACCTTCACTTGAATCCTGCAAACATACTCCCGTTTTACTAACGGGTACTCTTCAATTCTGAAAATAGATGCAATGTTGGGTGAGTTTATAACTCAATGAGAAACCATCATCGATGGTTCACACAACTCATGCATTCACAATCATATACATATAATACATGTAGCATTTACAGTAATATCACATGCAATTTCCTTATTCACATCTCGGTCATTTGCAATAATTTACATTTTCAATCACCATACACATATGCAATGTACATGTAACACTTTCATTTTCTTTTCATTGTTGTGACCGTATACCAAATCATTTACGCTGAGCCAAGAGCTCAAATCGTTGGGCATGATATGCCTCGCGTGAGCCCGAGGCTCTATCAATCGCTGGACCTAAGGTCCGTGTGTTGAGCTTAAAGCTCTCATACGTTAGGCGTGATCGCCTCGATAAGCCCAATGGATTCGCATAATGCATTGAGCTGTGGGCTCTGCATACGCTGGTACCACCGGTCACAACTACCATTATCGATCATTCGGTGATGCATGAATGCATGTGTCACTTCCCAATTTCAGTCATTTACGCCCAATCATTTTCGCTAATGCATTTACAATTTAATTCATTCATGCATTCATACATATTTACTCATCTTTGCACTTCAATATCACGATCAAATATTTCAACACCCATGGTCCAAAATCAATCAAATCAATCACACATCTATCCATCCGCACTTCCTCACGGCAATCAATGCATATAATTAATAAACACATAAAATTTGAGAAACCAACTAGGTTACTTTCACATGCACTTCCGAAGCTACTGCGAAGTCCCAATATTGTCTGTGGAATGTCGATCCATCGAACCTCTATATCAAATCAAATAAATCACACATTACCAATCATGCCAAATTCAATAATCAATAGCAATTTCGATAAATACTATACATGTTATGACTTTCCGATTCAATTCCGAATTTCTCAATTGGATCACTCTCACTCTAGTCCATAACAATTCCAGATCTCATTTATCAATTTACAAATTTCCATACTCTAAGATCACATTTCAATTAGAATCACAATCACTAATCATTTACCACTCAATTCCAATAATCATATAATTACATTCCGAATTTCCATTCTTATCCATTCAATATTCTTAGTCTCCAAATTCCAATTAATCATTTAGACACCACTTCATTTGAAGTCAATCCTCAAGCTCGTTACTTGTAACAATCATCTCATAATCACTTAATTTCATTTCTTCTAATTTGCAATTCCTAGTCTCAAAAATTCAATTAGTCCATAGCCAATTCATTAAGAATAAACCCTTTTAAAACAAGCAATTCACCCCCGGAATTCAGGCGTCCTCGCCGCGGCGCATGGTCGCTCGTCGCGGCGAGTCTCCTGCCTTTGCCGCGGCCACACTTCCTTTCTCTCCCGCGGCGTAACCACATCCGCTCGCCGCGACGTGCGCTTAGGTCTCGTCGCGGCGTGTGATGTAAAGTCGCTCGTCATGCGCGCACAACATCCTCGTCATGGCGTCTGTTGATTTCAACTCGTCGCGGCGCACAATTTATTTATTTATTTATTCGTCGTGACGTGCACGCTGGAAAGGCTCGCCGCGGCGTGTTCATCACACGTCGCGACGTGCGAACCCAGAAAATCGCCCGAAACCCAGAAATTTCTCAGATTTTCTGATAACGATCTATCCGATTCACTTCAAATCACTCCCAATCAACTTAGTATACTACACTCAACTCATTTCTAGCCTCAATCCATCATTTAAACCATCTTTTATCAAATACCCAAATCAAAACCAACGAAAACCCTATCATCGCAACTTTCCAAATTTCTAACCAATTTCTTACTCAAATCAATGATCAAATGAAACGATTTAAGGCATAAACACATAGAAACTTACTTGATTCACGCTAGAAACTTTCGAAAATCTTCCAAGAACTCCAAATCGCCAGATGCTCACCCACAATCGTCGATGGTGAGAAATGAACATTTAAACTTATATATATATATAAGCTTTAAAGGCTTGTTTGGCAATTTAGTTGCCACAAGTCCAAACTTAGAGTCTATCGCCTAATTCTTATTCTATTTTTCTCCCCATTTCATGATAACCATAACTAATAAATCCTGAAATTATAATCTCAATTGTTTCATATCAATTGTCAATCAATCTCGGACCGGAATCAATTTAATCACCACTAAGCCAATCTTCCTATCCGGATCCATTACTCTAAAAATCCTGAAAAGTTCCATAAATTCACAAAATTAGCAAATACCCATTCCTATACTCATATTCCACTTTCCATTCCTCTAAATTCCATTTCATTCCAATTCCATATTCAAAACCTAATTTATACACTTATTACTAAATTTCCAATTTTCACAACCAATTCTCATCTGTACAATTATAACCAATTTCCGATACACAATCAATTCGGGAATCGTCATACATGTATGTACATATATATATATACTTGTGCAGTCAATTATCTGTTACCGATATCTATATAAAAAAAACAATAATGCATGCACAATGTCACATTTGCCTGTACCCAATTCTAACCCGATCCAAATTACTGACATACCCGTCACTCCGGTAACGGGATGTTACATCGTCGCGACGTGCGAAGACCAGATCGTCTTCTCCGAACGATTTTCCGCCATTAGAGCTATTAATAACCTCCATTAAACACCCTAACCACTCAATCTAACCCCATAAATGCCATACTGCTCAAATAACCAGTAATAACAACATTAAAGCCAATAAAAACTTACCAATCGATGAATCGATCCACAACTTCCGTAAACCCTAAAATCTTCCCCAATCACCGATTAACACTCTCAAACCTCTCAATCATTCATCAATCACAATAAATCAATTAGCTTTGCATAAGGAGAAGATCCAGTAAGAAAACAATCAAAAACTCATACCAATGGGAAGGGATCGAAGACTCACCGAGGGAGGGAGAAAGAAGAAGCTTGCGTTCTTCACTTGGGATGAAATCCCCAAAATTTCCAAACCTAGCTATTTATAGGCATATGTCTCCAAATCAGTCCAATTTTTAGTCTCAAAATTTCAATGACTCAACATATTTATTTCTTATCAGAAAAAATCCTAATTTTTTTCCATCACCATTGGACAGTTATTTCAGTAATATACGATCAATCAGTCTGTCACTCCAAAATTTTCGGTCCGGGCATTTTCTCCCGAATTTCCCGAAAATTTTCTATAAGCCTCTATAAATTTCCAATCACTCGCAAACAGTTCTAAATCAGTCATTTGAACCCAGTAACTCCTAATTTCTCACTCAATCATATTTCCATCGGTTCCAAATCAGTTCAAGTCGATCAATTCACATACCACCAATTCATCAATTCCAATTCACAATGAAATACTGGAAAATCATAAATGCATGTACTATGAATAAATGACTATGCATATGCGATGAGACTGTTCTCTATAATTAGAGGCCATAGCATCTTTCGATCGAATAAATCTGATCTGACCTATCATCCATTCCAAGATACAATAATACCCTTACTGACAGTAACGGGATGTTACATGTTTCAAAGGTTGGATTGCACCCAGAGGCCGGTATCCTGAAGGAAGAAATCTAGGGTAACCATCTTCGAGGGAAATTTGGCCCAGAAGGCTCTCACCCGCAGACAATTCCTCATGACATGGAGGGTGGATTCTTCGTGGCCACAATGATGACAGCTGCTGGTCGTAGCGATGTGTCGGGCCACGCGGCATTGATTAGTCAGAAGTTTGCCCTTCGTCATGAGCCATAGGAAAACTCGAATCCAATGGGGGCCTACCCATGTCCAGATGATCTCCCAGAGTCGATGTTGGTCGTCAGTGGGCTTGCCTTCGAGCAAGGCATAGGCAGATGCTACCATGAAGCGTCCATGGGCTGTTGGGCCCCATTAGAAATGATCTTTCACCGTGGTATCGATCGGAGGGGGAGCCCCGCAATGTCCAAGCAGACAGAGGATGGGAGATAGTGCTGGGCGAGGTGCCACTTCCAGGTGTTATCCGGATTCTGAAAATCTGCAACAGAGGCATAAAGAACACTTTCAGGGGGGTGGAGGTAGCGACATAAAGGAGAGGGCCCCCGTTAGGGAGCTAGCGATCCAACCAGAACAAGATGTATCTCTCATTACCCGGGTGCCAAGTGAGTCCCTGGTAGACAAGCTGCTAGGTCGCAGCTAAGCCTCTCCAAGTACTAGAAGCCCTGACCCTATCAATGGTCGGCGGGGTATGGAACAAGTTCATGCGGTACTTAGCCCGAAGAATTTCAACCCATAAAGCGTGGGGCTGGGTAAGTAGCGTCCATCCTAATTTGGCCAAGAGTGCATCATTAAAAGAACGGATTCGTTTAATTCTGAGGCCCCCCACTTTCTTGGGTTGACACACAGTTTCCCAGTTGGCCAGATGCATCTTCCTATGATCCTTTGTAGATCCCCAGATGAAATTCCACATGAGTCACTCCAGGTCATCACAAAGTTGTCGCGGAAGTCTAACCGTCTACATCATATAAGTGGGTTAGGCTGACAGCACTGACTGGGTGAGGGTTAAGCGGCCCACAAGAGACAGGACACGGGCACTCCATCCTGTAAGCTTCTGGCGGGCATTGTCCAAAATGTGTTGATAGGTATATCTGGAAGCTCGTTAATAAAGCAGGGGAACGTCCAAATATTTCCCCAAATTGTTGGTCCTAGAAATGTGGAGATCGTGACTGATTCTTTGAGCTAAAGCGGGGGAGACGTTCTTTGAAAAGAAAACCCGAGTCTTATCGATGTTCACTTTTTGGCCTGAGGCCGTGCAAAACTCTTCAAGCGTTTGGGCGATAACTTGGGTCTGGGCTTCCGAGGCCTCCGCAAACAGGATGAGGTTGTCAACGAAGAAAGGGTGGGAAATCTGGGGCCCCGTGGTGCTCACTTTAACTGGCCTCCAAAGGCCCTGGGTCACTTTGCTGGAAATCAATTGACCAAGGCATTCCATACATAAGACAAAGAGGTAGGGCGAAAGTGGATCTCCTTGTCTAATGCCCCGTGTCAATCTAAAGGGATCCGTAACTTTGCCTTGCCAGTCGACTTGTAAGTCACGGTAGTCACACATTGCATAATGACAAGGAGAAGGTTCTCCGAAAGCCCGATGTCCTTTAAGGTGCTGTGAATAAAGTCCCGTCGAAGCCAATCATAGGCTTTTTCGAGGTCCACCTTGATCGCCATACTCCCATTCTTCCCCTGCTTCTTTCACATCGAGTGTATGACTTTTTGGGCGATGATAATATTATCGGTGATTTGTCTGCCCGGGATAAAGCTGCTTTGGGGCTCCTTCACAATCCAGGCCATGTGAGGTTTCAGTTGATTGACAATTACCTTGGAAATAAGCTTGTAGAAGACATTGCAGAGGCTTATAGGCCGGAATTGCTTGATAGTGCTTGAGGAAGGAACCTTGGGTATCAGAACAAGGATGGTGTGATTCAGATCTGGTTCTCACCGGTCAAGGTTGAAAACTTCCTTAACATAATCGATCACTTTTGGCCCAACTTGTGCCCAAAGCTTTTGAAAGAGGAGGGCATTGAACCCATCCGCTCCAGGAGCTTTTTTGGGTTTCATGTCAAAAAGAGCTGAACGAATCTCGATACCATTGATCGACTGATTAAGGCTGTGGAGGCGGTCACCCGTGAGAAGAGGAAAAGCGCCCGAGAGGGGGTACGAGGGCGGAGGAATGTGTAGTAGCTCAACTGATGGAAACTTCGCAGAAATACATGCATGCTTTCTCTCATTCCCTATCAATTGATTGGACAAGAAAATGAATTAGTAGTGTGTTATCCAACAAAGTCTATATACCTTTCTATCTATCGTATTAAAAGGTTAATTAGAAGCTTATAAAAATTTGAAGTCAATAAATAGTAATAATTTATTTTGATCTTTTTTTTCAATCTATAAATATTTCAACCAAAATTTTCAATTGTTGTTATTGTTATTTAAATTGAATCTGTTACGAAAGCTAGGTTAAAGAAAGTGGGCTGCTGAATATTTACGGATGGGCTGCTGAATATGGTAGTGGGCTTATGGATTGACTATGATAGAGATGGCCTGAAGATGGACCCAACGTTTATTTCATTTATTCCCAAACCCAGTCATTTATTTCCAGTTATTTCCAACCATTTAGTCTTTCCTTTCCACGCTTTACTTTGTCCTTGTACATAGCAGTAGCATATTCCCTGACAAATCTGTTATAGGTGCCATACGTGGTAACGCACACAACAGCAGAAGGCAACGCACACAACAACATACAATCATAGTCATCAGTGTACAGACTATAGTAGCCAATAGTTTTTCTTCTCATCAAGTATAAATATCCACTCTATGTACAGATCAAGTTAAGATGAAATAAACTTTCTCTTCATCAGTATAAACTCCTTATTTTTCAGAATCCAACCGATCTTACACGTGTTTATGCCCAGTCGAATGACTCTTACATTACAAATGAGGGTATTCTTAATCCAAGCACTTCTATCTCTATTATGTTACATTACATTACAATGGTGAAATCTCTAGTAAGATTGGTACTAAAAAAATGAAAGTTCAACCGTTTTTTATGAATCAAAATTTTTATCATTATCACCAACATCTAGTGAAAATCTCACACAAGCGTAAAATTTGGAGAAGTGCGTAATTTGAGAGGGTTTAATAGTACGCAACTTTACCCTTACATAATAGAGGGGCTAATTCCGATAGACCCGCATACAAATATGACATGAAGATTTAAAAAGAAAAAAAGAAAAAAACAAACGGAACATTCCAGTAGTACAAAGCTAGACTCTTAATGAGTAGAGAGGCTGTGATTAAATGCCTCACCTACAAATAGGAAAAAAAAAACTGAAATAAAGAAATACAAAATATAGACACATAATACGGTTAAAACTAAAATAAATAAATACATAATACTATAAGAATACTTGTGACAAAACACGTTCGATAAGTGGCAACTGGCATACGAGAAACTATCAAAGCTACTCTAGAAATTCCTAATGAGGGTGATAAGAGCCTTTCACTTTGCTCTTTGTAATTCCTGTAACACGTCTCTTTAATGATGATGGTGGATTCCAAAGAGAGGAAGGATATTTTTGAGTTCTTCACCTCTAAACTTGTGCAAAAATCTGAGTTCAGATTCTGAAGAGATGTCAGCTTTTCCATGGTTTGCAAAACACTACTCGTCGACTGGTAGCATCATGTTTGTCTATTTCAGTTCAATCTAAATTACTCTTAAAACAACTCTTGAAGAATAGAATATGATTTCAGCAACCAAAATCTTGATACCATGTCTCTTAGCTTACTTAGAGTACAAATTCCAATGGTAATTGATAGCGTGTATAAATTATTCTTTCGTCTGCTCTTGGTCCAGATCATATTCATCACGATCATCATCTTCATCTTCGTCCAAATCCTCATTATTATAGAGATTGATTCGTTGGAATGCATCAGGTTCATCGTTCCATGGATCATCACTCAGGGAGTCTAGTCCAAACTTTGTGTCTCGGTGCTTAACAAGAAGCCATCGTAGCAATCGGTCCTCCTTGTTCAAATAATGTAGCTCTTTGTTGATGTTGGGAGTGGCCATCATTGTCATCTGCATTAATTGGCCCTAGAAACAACAGAGAATGAAGATTGTTTAACCATTAATCAAGCTCAAATCTTCAGTGAAAATGAAACGTGAAGTGTGCTCAGGGAATCAATAAGGATGAGTTTGCAGCAAATAGATCATGCAAGACATGAATTCTCAATATGAAATATGACTGGAACTTGTCATTCTTCACATTCCCAAATTAATTACCAATACCTTGAACAGCTTAAACGTTTCATCAGTAACCATATTTTTTTAGCATAAAGAATGTGTGAGATAAGTAAGTAAAGGAAGCAGAGTCACAATCTCAAAGAACATCCTCATGCCATATAATAGATCATGTAGGACATGAATTCTCAATATGAAATATGACTGGAACTTGCCATTCTTCACAATCCCAAATTAATTACCAATACCTTGAACAGCTTAAACGTTTCATCAGTAACCAGATTTTTAAAGCATAAAGAACGTATGAGATAAGTAGCGGAAGTAGAGTCACAATCTCAAAGAACATCCTCATGCCATACGATGATATGAAGTTACAGAACACATAGACTCACTTGATAACATCTTCCATCAGGCTTCTGAATACCATAACCCAGCTGAACGGTGCCCAATGATTTTATATCAGTGAGAACACCGTTTCTACTGTAAACATGTTTTCCTACCCAAGCAACCAAGTCTGCCAATGCTTCCTTCTTCACATGAGGCTTCAGCAGAAGCATGCAATCATAAAGAGGCATTCTAACTCTTTCTACTTCTTCAGCTGAACTGGTTACTAAAGTACAGCACAGCAATCCAATGCATAGGTAACAAATATAAGCCAACTTTCTATTCAAATGATTCTCTCAAACATGAAAAGCTATTGAATGCAAAAACAAAACATCTTGATTTAAAAGGAAAGACTAGTGAACCAATGTTTATTTTTACCTTTTCTTTGTTCATAGCTTCTTAAAACATTCAAAGGGCTCAGTTCAGTTACGTATGTATGGCTCCATCTATCTTATACTAATTGAACTTCTTCAGTAAAGAGCTGGTTTTATGCCATTGTTAAATGTGTGCAGCTGTATTAACTTACTGCCTAGTGATACTTGAACCAGCCAGCTCGGCCAGCTGCAGTCAAACATATCTTGCAAGACTCTTCAGAGATTTAATGATTTTCAGCCCATATATATCTAAAATCAACATTCTAGGTAAGCTCAGATCAGTAAACCAGGCATGTTCACCACTAAATTTGAACACTCATCAGGCTTTGCTTCTCCAAAAACCCTCAAGGGACCACAAAACTTATTCTCGTGAAAAGTCATGTTATGTGTACAATCATCCTACATACCAAGTAGGTATCAAGTTGTGAATAAGACAGAAATTCAGTAGCAACCATGATGACGAAACTCTCAACGGTCTCACAAATTTGAGCAAATCGAACAGGCAAAGAAGAGGACTTGCTTATGTTTGTGTTCTGGGGTTTAGTCCTCAACCTAAAATGACATCTTAAGAAGGTCAAAAAAAGAAAGAAACAAAATGGTTGGACCGTGACCAGTTAAACAGTTCGGTTAGAAATAGCAATGGGTCAGGCCCTATAAGGTCCAAACTAGCCCGGCCTGACGCCCAATCAGGCTATGAACAGTTCATAGACTGCTTCTGTCTATGGTTCTGCCTAAAATTCGGAAATTGCTGAGTTATTAATTGTTTCTAAGACAGCTTCTGTCTTCAATTTGAAGCAGGCTGTAAGGATTCCTAAGGGAGATGAAAACAGTTTTGAGGAGCTAAAAATGTGCCAAAAGTCTAAGAAGCTCCAAAGAACATACTCTGAAGATCTATTACTATTAGATGCAGAAGAGTACAACTCAACCAAATATTTAAGTAACCGAATCGATATATGGAAGGTGTTTTAGGCTACTGTAATGAACGTTCTTAGGGCTACGGCTCATCCATGAAATTAAACGATCAAATCATGGAGCTTCCTTTGGGGCAGACTGAAAGTTAAATGCTTATCCGTTAGTTTACAAAGTCTAAGACACAGGAATTCTTCCAAAACCAAAAAGAAAAGGTCTAAGGCACAGAGGCTTGCTTCTTCCATGAAACCGTACAATTCTGGCATACTTGAGGTTACGCTTTTTGCAAAACAGTATAAGATCACCAGTAGAGTACATAATTAACATAATTTACAAGCTATTGCATTAATATACAGATTTACTCGATATGCATATTAAGGATAATAGTTACGGCTTCTCTATTTCAAAACAAAAAATCAATTGACATGCCTTTCCTATACAACTTAATCTGCTTAACTGTGAATGCAATACCTATGCATATTTTCACATTACAGCTTAACAAGCAAATTTGTAGTCCTTCTTCTCTATTCTAGCTGACAAGTACATGGTTAATTAAGGAAATCAGTTAGTTTGTAAGAATCAAACATTTCATACCAATGGATTTTTACTTTGAATAGGATTCTCATTACATGAAACTATGCAGTAATCTTTGCAACGCTTTGACCCATTTCCAAACTGTCATCAAATTCTTCAGGGATCCCGGGTACGATTCTTTTCCAGAACCAGTGTTTTCTCCAGAGCAATATCATCTCTTCGATAGGAACTCCCTTGGTTTCAGGCAGGAACATGTAAACAAAGATGGTCATGATCGTGATCCAACCAGCAAAGAAGAGGAATATACCAAACTTGAGTTTGCAAAGGAGGGAAAGAAAGGACTGAGCAATGATGAATGTGAACAAAAGGTTCACAGCTACTGTAATGCTCTGCCCAGCTGAACGAGTTTCCAGTGGAAATATCTCGCTTGGCACTGTCCACCCAAGAGGACCCCAAGACCATCCAAAAGCTAGAACAAAGAGACAGAAGAAAGCCACGACCATTGCTGAGAAGCCTTTAGTTAGGTGCTCGTTGGTTCCAAACTTCAGCCCCAGGATTACAGCAACTATCACCTGTTTCAGAAAACCAAAAATGAGGTTACTTTGTATTGGAGATAGGACTTAGTATAAGCTAATGTATACGAATGCTTTTACCTGACATATTATCATCTGTATACCACCGCTGATAAGCAAGACTCTCCGGCCTAATTTGTCAACAGTAGCAATAGAAATGAAAGTAGAGAAACAAAGAACTGCCCCAGTCAAAGCTGAAGAGTAGAGAGAAGCATTTCCTTGGAATCCCATGCTTTGGAACAGAATTGGAGCATAGAATAGGATAGAGTTTATGCCTGTGAGTATTTGGAATGTGGGCATGAAGAATGCCATGACTAACTGTGGCCTGTTCCTCTTTTCCAGGATGTTCCTGAAGGGATGCTTGATGGAGTTAGCCAACTCACTTGCATCTGCCATGTCCTGAAATTCTGCATCCACATTCTCAGTTCCTCTGATCTGTTCTAGTACTTTTCTACCTTTCTCAGTCAACCCTCGTTCGATTAAACTGTTTGGGGTCTCCGGTAGAAGTAAGCCTCCTACTGTCATTAAAAGAGCTGGAACGGCTGCGAGTCCAAGAGAAAGCCTCCATCCCCATGGTTGAAGCTTATGTGTTCCATAATTGACCATGTTTGCAGTGAAGATCCCAAGAGTTGTTGCTAACTGAAACATCATATTCAACCCTCCTCGCAGATGAGTTGGTGCCATTTCTGATAAGTATACTGGAACAGCCTGACCAACCAAAACACCACAATTTATACATCTTTGTTTGTCCTTGATTAACTGGAGATTAAGTAACTTGAAGCTACCTGATTTCCAAAACCAATGCCTACACCAAGCATTATACGACCTAGTAGCAGCATAGCCAGGTTGACAGCTGAAGCATTCAGGGAGGCTCCAATTAGAAAGCTGATGCCTCCACATACAATGCTTGCTCGACGTCCATAGATTCGTGTCACAGGGCCTGCAATGAGAGACGCAACCAAACCAGCAAGGTACAGAGAAGAGGTAAAAGCCGCCAGCCCTTGGCTGTCGTACTTGCAGTAGTTGTTTTCATGTGCGTGCCGCTTCTTTTCGTAGACTTTATGGAAGAACTTCTCCAAAAATCCATCCATTGAGGTGACACCTCCTGTTCATTATTGATACAGATACTCATATTTCGGGTTTTGAAATAGAATTCATAAGCATTAGTCAGTAGAAATTCCAGAAGATGTTCTTAGTATATGTCTTTGGCATCTGAATTTTTTTCTTCTAGGCAGAGAACAGATTCTTGAAGAAGTGAGGTATTAACATTAATCTCCATCTCTTTCTGACAAGTTTCATGGACCGGAATTGGAGCAAACGAAGGAGAGAAGCCGATCATTCTGATTTTGATCCTATTATCAAAACTTTTTGATCTTTCACTTTCTGTATAACACCTGAGTTTCTTTCACCTCAGTTTCGTGCTTTATAGAACTAGGAAATGGATACTCTGTGCATTCTTCAAACATGGATATTGTCGAACTATCAATCTAGGATTGGTGCAAGAAGTTTTTGGTCAAGAAAACACACCTGAAATTCCAATGTCATATCCGAAGATTGATCCACCAACTGCAGCAACAATACATGTAATGATCACAGACAACGTGAGTCTGCCTTGGTACTGCTCCGCTCTCTCCTTGGCCACACCGGCCGGCCCGAATGATCCTCCGGCCATCTTCCAGTCGTGTTCTGTCTTCTCTAACAAGAGCTCAAGAAAAGAACCAAAGCTAAGAAAGTGACAAGTTTTCAATGCTCTGGGCAGGTAATAGATTATTATAGATTTATATACTTGAATTGAATGAAGAAAGAACGGCTTTCAATTTCTACAGTCAGGGAATTGAATATAGTTTTCAGGGTCTGCTTCTGCCTTGTTTCAAGTTCCAGCCTATTGCAGGAACGTTCTTTTAACATGAGCCACAATGTAAGGGCATTTCATTGTTCTTAATGAACTGTAACATCAGAAGAATCCACTAATGACAAAACGGCTAATTCCAAGGCAAACACTTAACTTCCAAGTGGGTTTAACCTGATATGGAGGAATGCTTTTAATTCTTAAATTGGAGTAGCATGCGAATTGTTTCGTCTCTATCTGCTTTTCTTTTTTATGGAGAAACTCATGGGATTGGAAGATGATGGCTACTTAACTTTAGGACATCTACTGGTAAGATTTGCTACGAAAATGATAATTTGACTTTTTCATCAGAAAATGTTAATATGAAAATTGGTAAAACACTAATTATTAGTAATTTATTAAATTAAAGTTCATAGAACTAAAAGAACACAAGATAATTATGGCAAGCACTTGCTTCCCTATAAGTTTACCGTTAACATTCATTGCTCTAATTCGAAGAGAGCGATTTTATGTCTTTTTATGACATGTTCAAGCTGTAACAATTGGGCAAGTTGAGAACCGGTAAAAGATCTCCATGTTCGATTGTTTTCAACATTTAAAGTCTGGATAATAAGAGTTGATAGGAAGGTTCATGACTTTCTGTGCTGGTAGAATTATTTGCTCTTTTCTTTCCACTTGGAGTGCAGCTTTTGTTTGATGCAAAACTTGCCAGTCCCTATTTTTCAAATTTAAAATAATAACTATCTTTGCTTTTAATTGATCAATCACAGGTTTATCTTGCAAGTCATCTTTCTTCTGACATAAAGTGAACGACATTGGCAATCGCATTAAGGCAACTTGTGTGTCATGTCGATGTCCCTAATGTTTAATAATAAAACTGGTTGGCAAGAGAGAATGCTAAGTTCTAGCTTTAGAAGAAAACGGTATGGTTTTCTTTTTGCATGTTCGGGTTTTAAAGATTCTGGTTATGTCAATATACTTTAATGTTGATTTCCCTCCCTTGAGTTTAAAGCTGAAATTCTTCCTTTTAAATGCCGTGATAGAGTTTAAAGTTTCAAGCCTGAGACCAATGTGATGGGCACACAGAGCAAGGTTGGGAAGTGAAAGATTCCCATGTTTGTACCTAATAGTGCTGTTATGTCCAACCATGGCAGAAGAGGAAATTAACCATTGATCAAATCAGATTGCATGTTTTGTTCAATTCATAAATCCAAGGGTAGGGTCTGAGTTCCCACTTTTGTTAGGATGTAATTGATATTTAAATATTATTGACTATTCAGCTAATAACCATGTTTGGCCACGAAAATGAGAAGATGTGTAGTCACGATACAAGAACGGGGGAGCGATTTAGACATGAGTGTAGTTTTAGGCAGCTTCTGTTTGGATAACTATTCCAAGAAAAGCACAAAACGCTAGACAGAGACTAAATGCTCTTTCTACAAAGCAAGCCAGCTACGTTTAGGTAGTGCTGTAGTGTGGTTTTCGTCAAAAGATGACAATGAATGATTATGATTAGCAATGTGAGAATGTCATCATCGGTATCTCCTCTGAAGATTGTGCAAGATCGTCACTACAGGTGCTTTTTTCGGAAAAACTATATATTAGAGACGTTTTTTTTTTTTAATACTTTGCAAGAAGGCTAAGTAAAGATGATCAAAAATATTTCTTTTCATGCTGTGTAACGAACTTTCGAAGTGTATATATACAATTGGCCTCCTATTGCTATTGGCTGGCTGTCCTAAAAAATAGGTGACAATAACGAATTGTTTGCTATGCTATATGTATAAGAACATCAAATAAGAAAGGACGGAAGATAAGACAAAAGATAAATAGGGACAAAAGATAGGACAAAAGATAAATAGGACCTGCTATGTATTAAGTGAAGCCCATTCATTTACTTGAGTCTTCTAACACACCCCGTTCAAGCCGAAGTTGTGGGTCAAAGCCAACAACTCCGAGCTTGCAAATAATATTCGAGAAGGTTTGTGCGGTCAAGACTTTCGTGAAAACATCTGCAACTTGTTGAGTTGTGTACATGTGCTTCAGCCCCAAGAACCCTAGATTGACACAGTCATGAACCAGATGAAGATCGATATCAAGGTGTTTCGTCCTCCGGTGGAAGACCGGATTTCTAGAGATGTAGATCACAGCCTGGTTATCACAATACAAAGGTATGGGTCTCATGATTTGAATATGGAAAGTGTGTAATATTTGGGTGATCCACTTTAGTTCGCAGGTAGTCGAGGCGAGGCTTCGGTATTCCGATTCAGCTGAGGAGCGACTCACCGTTGATTGCTTTTTGGTTTTCTAGGAGATCAGCAATTTCCCGAGGAAGACGTAGAACCCTGTTAGGGAACGTCGGGAGAAAACACAGCTTCTCCAGTCCGAGTCGGAGAAAGCGACAATGTTGGAGCTTTCCTCGGTTGCGTAGAAAATCCCCAGGTTTTGTGTTCCCTTTAAATATTTTAGTACTCTTTTGGTTGCCTCCCAGTGCCGTAGTCTAGGGTTAAACATGAACTGACTAAGTTGTTGAGTGACATATGTGATGTCGAGTCTTGTAAACCCTAAGTATTGTAGTCTCCCACTATTCTTCTGTACTCTTTTGGGTTGGCAAGCAACTCACCTGTTTCGATGGTTAATTTTGTCCTAGGCACTATGGGTGTGGCACACGGTGTACAATCCAACAGTCCAGTTTCATGGAGGATGTCTCGGATGTACTTTCCTTGGGTAAATATCATTCCATTTTCTGCTCTTGCGATTTCAATTCCCAAGAAGAATTTTGCATAACCAAGATCCTTGATAGTGAACTCCGAATTCAATGCTTCCTTAACTGAGACAATGTGTTCTTCATTTGCACCTGTAATTAGTATATCATCCACATATATAATTACTACTATAAAGTTGTTCTTTGTGCCCCTAGTGTATAGACAATGATCTGCCTCTGACTTAGTGAACTGCATGGTGGATAATTTTGAGGACAATTCCTCATTCCACTATCTCCCAGCCTATTTTAGGCCATAAATTGATTTAATGAGTCTGTATACTTGGCCTTCCTTAGCTGCATTGTAGCCTTTTGGTGGTAGCATGTATAGCTCTTCCTCTAGGTGACCATGAAGAAAAGCATCATTAGTGTCACATTGATGTATTGGCCATTGTTTAGAGGCAGTTATAGCTAGAAATATTCTTATTGTGACCATCTTTGCCACTGGAGAAAAAACTTCAGAGTAGTCAGCCCCTTCCTTTTGACAGAAACCCTTGGCTACTAGCCTAGATTTCAATTTTGCCACTATTCCATTCGAATTCCTCTTCACTTTGTATACCCATTTTGAGGCTATGGCCTTCTTCCCTTTAGGTAGTTCTGTGAGTTTCCAAGTTTCATTCTTCTCCAATGCAGACAATTGTTCATTCATAGAGTTTACCCACCCATCATCTTTGCTAGCAGTGTCATATGACAATGGTTTAAAAGTTCTAGAAACATTACCTATAAAGGTGCTGTAATTACTGTTGTGCTTGATGTTAAGCTTCTTTAATCCTTCTTCATTTGTTCCTGCAGGACAACAGATTTGTGATGTGACATTGTCATCATCAAGGGAGTGAGTGGACTGTTGTGCTGTGGCTTGAAGAACGTAGTCTTGCAGGTATTTGGGAGGTATGTGAGTTCTGCTGCTTCTTCTTTGTGTGGGAACAATTGGCATTGTGTCTTGGTTTGGTGAATAGTCGGGTAGGTAATGGTCAAATGGATGGGAATTTGTTTCAGTTTGTGGTGTGGCAACTATGGTAGGTGTTTATGTAGGATAATCCGCTTCTTCATTGGTCAACATGCTTGAAAATAGGAGGTCTGGTGCTTGTGTAGTGTTTAGGTTTTGTTCTGCATAAGGGAAGTTGCTCTGATAAAACATCACATCTCTTGATACAAACACTACTTTAGTGTTTAAGTCCATGACTCTATAGGCCTTATAGTCTGGCATGTATCTAAGAAAAATGCATCTTTTTGACCTAGGTTCCAGTTTGGTTCTGTTGGGTGTTTTGTCCAATGCAAAGCATAAGCAGCCAAAGGTTCTTAAATGCTCATAACTAGGCCTTCTTTTGTGCAGTTTTTCAAAAGGGCTCATCCATCCCAAGACTTTGGTTGGAATTCGGTTTATAAGGTATGTAGCTGTAAGCAATGCTTCTCCCCAATACCCTTTTGGTAACTTAGCTTGGAAGAGTAAGGCTCTAGTAATTTGGAGTAGATGTTTATGCTTGATTTCTACTACCCCATTCTGTTGCGGTGTGTATGGGTTGCTCTTTTGATGTTGGATTCCCATTTCTTTAAACATGTTAGTGCATTCTTGGTTAATGAATTCCCTCCCATTATTTGTTTGTATTTTCATTATTTGGGTGCTGAATTGTCTCTCAATGTTTTTAAGAAACTGTAGTATGGTCAGTTAGGTTTGGTGTTTGTGTTTGAGTATGAAAGTCCAAGTGGCTCTAAAGTAGTCATCCACAATTGTAAGAAAATAATGCAAACCATTCATTGTAGGAATACTGTAGGGATGTGAATGATTTCAAATGGTTTGTTTGTGTGTATCTCATATTTGGGAAAGGGTTTTCTATGCTGTTTGGCTAAAGGGCATATTTGATATTCATGTTTATGAGGAATAGAAACTTTGACTTCATTGATGTGCTGTAACTTTTCCTTGGATACAAACCCTAGCCTGGAATGTCATAAATCAAAAGCTACTGTAACATTGAGAGCAATATTTTCAGAATTGTAAAACTTCAAGGAGGGACCTTTTAGGGTATTGGATGGTAGGAAGGTTTCGATAATCAACTTATACAATCCATTCACTGCCTTGATGATTGCTATGACATCGTTAGTTCGAAGGTCCTGCAAAAACAACTTGTTAGATAGGAAAATAGCAACAATTTCATTCTATGTAGTGAGTTTATTAAATGACAACAAGTTTTTGAAGAAATTAGGCACATGCAATATTTCTCTTAGGGTGATTTTATCCCCTATTTATACATGGCCAATGTGAGCAACTTCTTGTTTTGTTCCATTAGGGAGAATCACATGATCATAAACATTTGTGTTAGTTACATACCCAGTGCAAAGTTTCAGGTCATTCATCATGTGTGTGGAAGCACCCAAATCAATAAGCCAGGAATTAGGATAGTTAGAAGCCATGTTCACAGAGTGTGTAGCGTTACCTGCATAATTTTGAAATCCTAAATATTTTACCTCCCCAACAGCCTTGCCCTTAATTGCTTTGCTTATTTCCTGTTGAATGAAGCTTGCTAAATCTGAAGATATCCCTCCATTCCATGGCTTATCCTCATTCTGGTCTTGTGTGTTCTCTGCAGGAGTATCCACTATCTGTGCCAAGTTTGCCCTTCCTTTTTCCTTTTGTGCATTAAGCTCCTTATACCAGTTAGGAACTCCATGGATCTTGAAACATGTCTCCAAGGTATGCCCATTCTTCTTACATTTTTCACAGTATTTGTCCTCTTTTTTGAGGTAGTGTCCTTTGTTTGTATTGGTGGTATTAGTTTTCCCTCCTTTCTTCCAGTTATTGGATTGTTTGGCTAGCATTGCTATGTTGAGGGTACTGTCCATAATGGCATTGACCATTTTCTATCTTTCAACAGTCTGTAGCATAGAGAAAGCTTTGTTTGCAGTAGGCAGTGGCTCCATTAACATGATTTGATTCACTACATGCCCAAACTCATCATTGAGTCCTATTAAAAATTGCACAAGTCGGTGAGTATCTTCCTTGGCAGTAATGTGTTTGGATGCATCACATGTGCACATAGGAGTAGGGTTTAAGCTAAATAGATCATCCCATAACTTTTTCAGCTTAGTATAATAAGCAGAAACAGTGAGTGTACCTTATTTTAGGGAACTTATTTCCCTTTCTATTTGGTATAATAATGGCCCATTAGCTTCTCCAAATCTTTCCTATAATTCCACCCAAAGCTCTCTAGCTGTAGGAAAAGATAAAAATGCATCACTTAACTCCTTGACCATGGCATTGAGAATCCACAACTTCACCATGCTATCTGTTCTTCTCCACTTTGCTGATAAAATCACATCTTCTATGGGCATGATGTAGGTCCCATCAATGAAAGAAAGTTTATCCTTGGCACATAAAGTTATGGTCATGGATTTACTCCAGGTAATGAAGTTGTTGCCATTGAAAAGTGTTGTGACTAACACAACACCTGGGTTTTCAGTATTAGTGACAGAGTAGGGTTCATGGTCTTGGTTTATTAGTATATGTGTGGCACTGGAGCCACTGATATCTGCTGTATTCGACATATATTAGGTTAGGGTTGAAAAAGGGGTGGCTCTGATACCATGCAAGAAAGCTTGGTAAAGATGATGAAAAATATTTCTTTTCGTGCTGTGTAATGAACTTTCGGACTGTATATATACAATTGTCCTCCTATTGCTATTGGCTGGCTGTCCAAAAAATCAACTGACAATAACAAATTGTTTGCTATGCTAAAGTACCCGAAAACACACTACGTACAGGAGCAAAAAAGCATATGTACAAGGACAACAAATAGGAAAGGACAAAAGATAAATAGGGACAAAAGATAGGACAAAAGATAAATAGGGCTTGATGTGTATTAAGTGAAGCCCATTCATTTACTTGGGACTTCTAACATACTTTAATTTAAAAATAATTAATTTAATTTAATTTAACTAAATTCAAACTTAAATTTGAGTTCAAATATTCAAATTCAATCAAAATTAAATTTAATAAAATTTTAAATTTATTGGATTGTATTGTCAAATTTATGTAGTTAAATAAGAGTTAATTATTAAAAAGCTCAAATTTTGACAATTTTTAATTATAGCAAAAACTTTAAAATAGCAATAAATATATCAAACTTTCAAATTTTTTCAATTCTAACCTAAATTTTAAAAATAACAATAAAATTATCAATCTTTCAAATTTTTTAATTCTAACATGATGTTAATGTTTTTGTTAAATATCTTGATGTGACTTACCACGTATTTCAGAAATCTTATCTATTAATACATTTCAATCAAAATTAACACAACAAATGAAGATTAATAAAATGAAGTCGTTTAATCACATAATTAAAACGACGTCTTTGTTTAAAATTGATCTAAATCATATTACATAGGCCTAACGACCTTAAGCTTTGATTTCAGTTTTTTCCTTAATTTTCAATTTATTCTCTGGACACCCTCATCCTTCGATTTTCAAATTATACAGCCTCGATGCCCTCACATTAAGAACATAAAGATAACGAACTAAAAACAAAAAGCTTACTAATACAGGACGTTGTAATGCGAGAGTAATTTAGGACGTCAAAAGAGTAAACGAAAAATAAATGATTAAAAGCATTGCAAGAACAATAAATAGCGTTGGGCTATAATTAAAAAAAAACTAAAAGTTTGAATATTTTGTTACCACTTTTAAATTTTGAGTTAGAATTTTAAAATAATTAAAAGTTTGAACATTTTATTGCTATTTTTAATATTCAAACTATAATTGAAAAGTTAAAGAAAGTTTTAAATTTTTTTAGTAGTTAATCCCATAAATAATTTTTAACTTACTTATCTTCTCTAACTATTAAAAGAGATTTTTGTAATTAAATTAGGGATTGAAGAAAGGTATTACTCAATAGCATTTTATATGTTACTCTTCAGCAATTCATGTCACGAGGAAATGAAGACAAACATTACTTGCAAGGAAATAAATACGGATTAAGATGAATAACACAATATTGTCTTCGATGGATTCCTAGTTCCAAAGTTATATAAAGAAATAGATACAACAAATAGAGCAGAACTCTTCTCTGAGTTCATTCCAATGTCCTTGGAAGTCCAAACATCATTACAAACATGTTTTTCTTGTCAATCCCATCTCTTCGAACACCTTGTTCTTAACACACAACCTTCCAACCACGAAGTAGAAAACAAACGAAAAAAAAATTGTATATTTCTTTACATTGAAAATGTCAGGCTATGTACTATACAGAAAAAAAATAAAATCTAAACGCTGTTTCTCCTAAGATGGCGTGTAACACAACCAAGCTGTAGTTTAGGCTGTGACGAAAGCGCCCCACAGATTCCTGAAACTAAACCAATTTAAGGGACATTTTAGATTCTTATTTTTGGTTGTGTTCATGGAGAGGTGATCCAAAGGATCATGCTTTTCCCATATGCTAAGGTTGCCAGATTGCATTGAAATCTGAAAGAATTATTTGGTAAAAATATTTTCTCAAGAAAATTTGCTTTGTCGCATTGTTTTAGATTCTGGTAATGAACATTGAATGGTGATGATTGAGACTTACCACTCTGCTTCCAGCTCAGAAAACACCACTCAAGAAGCCCCTAAAATGGGGAAAGAAAAAAAAAAGAAAACGAAACAGATGAATCAATAAACAATGTCTAAAAAGAGATGGTTGATTATGAAATCTGGGGATGTCACTGACCAAAATCCCGACCCTTTCTTCGATTGATCTCTGGAGGTGAAAATAACCATATATAATCAGTTATATCATCTCTGAAGAAGGAAAATGAGAGATTTTGGAAACTTCAGAACAGCTAGCATGCAATTACTGAATATGAGAATACCTTGTTCTCCCCAGGAAGGCATCATTTATACCATCAGAAGTTGGCTTCTCCTCAAATGTTGAAAGTATTTGGTACTCTTCAACCCCTAATGATTTGTCCACTCTTTTATACAATTCATAATTGGAAGGATAAGACATCCTGAAACAATCAAATGGTGATTGCTATCATGTGTTCTGTAAATTTACTTATGTGAAAAGACTATAAAATGGCGAAGACACCAATTTCTCCGTTAGTTTTTTTAATTCAATCCTAGCTTTACTCCATTGAACTCTGAAATGGACTACAAGTAAATCCAGTTTTAGGATCGACTCTCTACAGTTGAATATGCAAAAAATTGCAACAGAAGCAATCTATGAATGCCAAGTCACTGTTTGGAAGGACCAAGATCACATTTTATCAGGACTCGTAAGCTCAATCAGTAATGGAAGTTGTACCTTAAAGCTCCCATTATAGGATACTGAGTTCCAGCATAATAGAGAAGTCGAAAGAAATAGCAATTTTCAAATGAAGCAGCAAACTCCAGTCTCTTTTCTCTGCCCATTGTCTAAAGAGCACAGATTAGTGAACAAGCAATGTATTACTACTAATTACCGAGCCTTCTCCTAGTGTACTCACTTGCATGATACCACTTGAACTGGGTAAATCCTGAATCAAGAGAGATTAAGAAAAGCTGAATCAGGCCTTTTGATAAGTGCATAGTTCTGATTCCAACAGTTCAAGAATACACCTAAATGCAACTGGATACAAAACAGCCTATGAATATTCTGGGGACGTTAGTAACAACAAACATTTCAGAAATTTTCGTTTGCATGGAAATTGGAAGTATGTTTTCTCAGGAAAGAATCTTGTATTCAGGTGTTAAAATTCTCACCATTACAAATGCTGGCATATCAGGAGTGCAAGTTTATAATTTTAATATAGCAATCATCTTATGGTGAAAATTCAGCTAATCACGTGATTAGGATCCAAACCTTGAGCCTTGGGTTGATAAGAATAACTGGCCGGCTTCCAGCTGCATCGGTCATAGCTTTTAGGTCCTGTAGATTTAGATCCTAAGGTCAAAACATAAATATAAGAGTGCTACATCTCCTGAAATTTTATCAACAAAAAGTATTAGAAAAGATTTATTCTCCATTTTCTTACATCCATGATACAATTCCCCACAGCATTTTGAGGAGCCACTAAGATGAACATGTCATCTTCTTCTTCAACCTCTTGTGCACCTTAATTTAGTTCCAAAAAAGAAAAGAGTCTTGAGAAAAACTAAGGTCAAATGACTCCATAAAAGCCTAGTGAAACATAAGGAGTAAGCTATTAATAATTCGGTCTACTGTGTATTAACTTTCACAGAGAAACTAGATCAAGGTAAATGGGAGTATATTGACAATAATGATCATTTTAAATTCAATTTCTTACCTACAGAACCAATTTTAACAAAGGTTCCCAAAGCACCATAATCACCCCAATCCATGAACTCCAAGATCTTTCGACTACCAGCAAGCTGTAGTGGCATTCCAGCTAGTGCACCAACACCCATAGAGCCTTGAACGCAAACCTGAAAGAGAACAGCTTAATAACCTCCAAAAGACAACTAAGATTACAGTATCATGACGTTACCTTCACACGTTTCCCATCATCAGCAAATGAAAGAGCAACTTCTCGAACGAGTTCCATCAAGGTACCTATTCGATAAACATCCTGTGGATCATAAGACATGGTCAATACCAAACAAATTAACAGGATGTGTAAGAGATATTTCGTTTACCATTTCTGGATTCAGCTCTGGAATGTTGATCTCGACCTGTCACATTTGGTAACGATTCAGACAAAAACTAATGTCTGTAAGCATAAACAGAAACATAATGATATCTCTGTAGCCATAAACTGACACATACACATACACAAACACACACTTCATACATACCCTCATTCAGTATCATAAATAAAAATTTAATGGTGTCTGAACCACGAAATATAGAAGTTAGTAAGTCTTCCAATCACACATCTCTGAGTTACTAAAAGGTATAGGAAAAGCAATATGAAGTTGTAACGCCGCATAGTGAATGACTCCACAGTAGTACCAAACAATTGGAGAAAGAAAGAAAAGTGGCTTCTAGGACTAAGAACACATATCGCTACTTGGTTAATGACACTCTTTTATCGAAGCTTAGTAACCGCCAATTTTACCTTCAATCTTGTTCTACCATCATTAACAGCATTTACTGTGGCTTGCAACACGTCATTGTAGAAATAATTCCTGATTTCTCTGGAATGAGGAATATTATTCAACCTAGTAGGAATTCCTCTCCATTTGTTCTGAAAAGAACTAAACAGATGTAAGAAGGATGGAAACAGATTTCTTTTCTTGCAGGTTTTTATCAAAGAGACAGAAATTTGAGTAATCAGAAGGCAAAAGTCCATTTGCAGTGCACAGGTTTCTGGTGTACCCGATTGACTGATGTCTGACTAGAATGGTTTCCATCTTGTAATGCTAATTTTTCTGCAACAGACAATAGAAAAAGGTTTGTCATGGAATTTGAAGCTTACTCATCGTGACTGCATGAGTTTATGGCTGATTCCCATTTTCATATAACAATCATCAAATTGTTAAAAGTATGTGCAGAAGGACAATAAGTCTGAAACAAGGAGTCTCGACAGAACTTTTCTGCTCAGTCTTAATAACATGTGAAAGGCAATAGAACCTATAGAAGCTTACCATGCTTGATTGGTTTTACTTTATCCTTCTGCACTTGAGACAGCAATGAATCAATTTCGTCGAAAACTACTTCTTTCTGGCGGTTACCATCAATCTGCACTTCGATAATTAAACCAGAAATATTACCAACTTAGAGAAAATTCACGCCATCTATGAATTATATGAATTGAAAGAACAAGAAGGAAATTTCTATTACCTTCTTCATCATATTTGAGTAAGTAGATAAGATTGCTTCAGCATTTTGTTTGTATATTTCAAGACGCGACTTCACCTGCCTCCAATCAGAGTAACTATATTTTAGTACCTGAAAACTCAAACCATTTATCAAATAATGCCAGGAATCATAAAATATCTTCAAGTAATACTTCCACCTAACGGCCTCAATAGAAGCCAAGAGCAGGAACAGAAAAATCGAGCCAGTTATGACAAATCTAGTGTGCTGCAGTTTTTATTCATAAAATGGTACACAGACTGTCGTCATACTTTTTCCTCAGTATCGTCAGGACGGGTGATAAGCCTTGCTTTGATTTCTTCAGTCTCTGGAGGGAAATTTTTTAGGTGGTAAATTTTGCCTGTCACAGGATCTAGCCTTCTGCCAGTGCATCTGTCAATCAGGATTTCATCAGGAACCTGGGCATTAAAGATTTATCTGATGAATAACTTCTTATGGACTGAAGCTACATCAACATAGTGTAAATGCTGCAACTGCTTCAGTTGAACTTGTAGATGCACGTGGCAAATGGAACCAGCTCTTCAAGACGCGACAAGAAGGGCTATAGAACCATGATCAGTCAAAATCCAACACAAGAAACATCATGCTTTTACCCTTTATATATAGAAATTAGAATACATTTGTAATCACATAAATTCTGTTTTTAGTAAGATTAGCCATAGGTTGAATTGAGCTTCGGGTCTCAGACCCAAGCTCGAAGCTGAAATAATTTTTCAAGTCCAATTTTGATCTAGAGCCTAACTAAGCTTAAATATTCAAGTCCAAGCTCTAATCAGAGTCCAGTTAAAATTGACTTGGTTTGTTGATTTTGAGCCAGTTAGACTAGAATCCAGCCTAATTTTTAGATTGAAGACAAAGTTTGTCAAACCTGAACCCTAGTCCAATTCTGCTCAAACCGGGCATGGTATAGGCTAATTTGTCATCCACAGGCAAGAATAGTTAAGACATTAGATAAAATAATAAATCATCAAGTACAAGGAAAGGCAGGGTCAGTTTGATTCAGATTTCACTTACATCTAGTACTAAATAAATGTCTGGTCTAATCTTCAACTTTTCTAGACTCTCGGCCTGTGCAAAACTCCTTGGATACCCATCAAGAAGCCAGCCTTTTTCCTTTGCATCTTCACGCGATAATCGGGTTGTCACCATCTAAAAACAAAACCATTCATAGCTGAAGTATTTAGCAAGATAATGGGAAACAACATAGAAGATCATTGAGTTTCTGTATTACTGCATTCACGATTTCATCAGGAACCAGACGTCCAGCAGCCATGTACTCCTTGGCCTTTTTTCCAATATCAGTCTCAGCAGATACCTCAGCTCTCAGAAGGTCACCAGTTGATATGTGCACTAATCCGAACTGTTATTGAAGATAAAAATAATTGAAAACGAGGAGTTCAACCTCAGTTTCACTAGATAAATGTCACCCTTTACTCATAAGCTAACGGTAATATCGATTCTTCCCCATTCCATGACAGACTGAATTTCTTGATTCTGAATGGCTTACTTTTGTGTAGACTATGCTCTACACAGTAGATCATTCATGGCTTCATAAAAGTGGCATTCTCCTCCATTTTTAGTCCACAAGCTTATATAACAATCAGAAGAAAACAAAAACAAGACTAACCAGTGTGAGATTACCTTCTTAACAATTAGTTCACATTGGGTGCCTTTGCCAGAAGCCGGTGCACCAGATATCATCACCTTCAAGGGGTCACTCGTTGAACAATTAACTTCCAGTCTCTGCTCGTAAGAAAACAAATATTACAACGTAAAAAAAGAATGATCTTTATATGTCATGAACTTCTAAAGAACAAACTAAAAGCAAAACCAGACCTTGGTTTTGGATCGTATCCTCAAGTGGGTCTTCCTGATGGGATAAGACGAGACGAGACGTCCATAAGAATGAAAAGACAGTTGGAAAGAAAGAAACGGAGAAGATGAGATAGAAGGGTGAGCACCGAAAGTGGAAATGGAGGAGATAGAGAAAGCAGAAGGGACATTCGTGGACTTGGAAGATGAAACTGAAGTGGGCAACATGGTGTGTACCCTATTGCCACACAGAGTAGATATCAGAGTTTCAAGCTTTGTGTGAAGAGAAGAGGTTTAGCTTGTGGTGAACTGGTGACGGAGCTCAGCTAATAACAGATTAATGGTCACCACAAAATTTTTCTCTTTTTTGTTTTTTTTCCCCTTAATGCTCGAGTACGCATAATTTGTATGACAAATTTATTTGGACACCTCAACCTCTCAAACATGATCGTCGGGGTTTAACTGTTTTGGTACTATTTCACTTCATTAAAACTCAGCATCTGAGCTAAGAACTAGTAAAAATCTAACGGAAAAGAACTGGAAACCTTGGTTGGTTGATGAGTTCAACGATATTTTTCTTCCTACATTTGTACCTCCGTAGAATTTTGATTTTAACCGAGTACTTCGTTAGTTACAGGATGTTATTTTTATTTGACAAGACAGGTTGGATAGTTAGAACTTCTACCATTGCAGGATTTTAATGTTTTCAGAAACTTCAGTTACACGTTTCAGCGTAGAAATCCGACAACAGTCCCAACAACTATGAACAGAACTCAAGCAAGTCATTCTATAAACCCATCATCATATCTAATAAAGAATAATTCAAAACTGGTCACGAATTATTGTTATTACATTTTGTAAGCTTCCTCGTACAGTAAAGTCGATGCTGTTCAAACATTAAAACAGGTAATCTACTGTGAAGGGTTGCATATGTTTCATCCCAAGTGTAAATTATCATCTTCGAGGAACCAAATTCCGGGAAAGAAGTATTCAGTCCAGCTTCACTGATGAAAACAGGAAATGCACAAACCAGAACGACGACAGAAAACCAATGGTGCCCGTTGCGAGCATAATTCCGAGAACCATCAGAAGAGAATATCCAAGGTAAAGAGTTGCAGAGACTGGTCCACTCAAACTCTTCAGATCAAATATGAGATAGTTTACGGAGTACAAGAAAATGTAGATGGCAACTGAACCAGATGCAAAGAATGACTTCCACCACCATTTCCAGTCCTCCACGCAGAGATGCATATAGGTCAGAACGAGAGAAACTTCAGCGCAAACCACCACAAGAAGGATCATGACAATCAAGAGAAAACCAAAAACGTAGTAAACACGGCCCATCCAGATACTGGACATGATGAAGAACAGTTCAATGAAAAGTGTACCAAAGGGTAAAGTTCCTGCACCAAGAACTAATAGCCAAGATGGGTACTTTTGGGCAGGGATTTCCCGAGGAATCTGGTTTGTCCGAACAGGGTATTCAATATGAGGAGCCTTAGCCCCAAAGTATCCCCCAATTAAAGTAAGGGGAACCGAGATGCAGAACCAGAGGAGGATCAGAATAACAAACAACGAGAACGGAATGGCTCCGGTGCTCTGGCTACCCCACAATAAGAAATTCAACGTGGTAAGGATTAAAAACGCGATACCAGGGAAAAAGCAAGCAGCCCTCCAGGCAACTGAAACCCAACCTTTGTGATCGCCACAGCCAATTGTCCTCCAGAGGCGGACAGCCACATAACCAGCTGCAATACCAAGGACCATGTAGAAAATCAGCATACCTGTAAGAAGGGTCCCACGAGAAGCCGGTGACATGAATCCAAGAGCAGCAAAGAGTATCGTGACAACTGCCATGCCAAGAATCTGAACCCCATCTCCAACCATAACACACAAAAGGGATGCATTGGTTGGGGCACGGAAAACATCACCAACAACAAGCTTCCACCCAGATAGCTCCTCATTCATCTGTGCTTGAGCTTCCTTGTCAAGCTCCTCATAACGAGTCAGATCCCGCCTAACAGTCCTCAAGAAGATGACGAGAACAATACCAGCAAGGAAAGTGATAACCATCAGAGAATTCATGATTGAAAACCAATGGACTTTTGATCCCTCCATCTTTAAATACGCATCCCATCTAGATGGCCACTTGATATCACTCTCCTCAAACGTAACCTCATAGGTAAAAACAATTGGCTCCTTCTCCTTAATTGCCATTGTCACAGTGGTAGGATCACACTTGATCTGAGATGCATATTTACCATACATTTTCAAGTCCTTCACTGACTTGATATTATGCGAGATGCTACAAGGAACCACCTCAAAGCCCACAACCATGTAACCAGGAACATCAGATCCCCTATTTCCAGTGGTGGGAATCACCTCAGCTGCATCTCCTGTACCCATCACCTGCGCCATATTGGCCTCTTCATACTTGTGAACTAGAACTGTAAACTTCAGATGGTTGAACACATAATATGCATCCTGAACCTTTATTCCAACAGGATAACCCGTCCACCTCAAAAAGAAACCCTCTTTCTTGGTATACCTTATAGCAGGCAAATTATCAAGAATCAAATTCACCTGATACATCTCATCAATCCTCTTCTTCAAAAGCTTGAAGTCATCACTCGACAACGGCTCAGACTGACACAGAAAAATATCACTCTCATTTGTATACATCTTAAACCTATATGGAGAGTTCTCAATCCTGTCTCCCATAAGAAGCTCACCAAGATTTTCAGCACTATCCTTCACTCCCTCTTGCGGCTTGCAAAAGGGAAGACTATAATAGCTAAAGGGCATCTCAGTATCAATGGAAGTGATCGAATTCACTTTCACCGACAAAACGTCACCCACAGCGTGCTTGTGGGGGTAGCTACCAGGAAGGTAAAACCCATATCCGCATCGAAAAACCAAGCAAAACGCTATGAACAAGATCATAAAACGAGTAAAAGACTCCATCTTTGAAGAGTTCCCGACGGATTAGAGCCAGATCTGGGAGACCCAGATCGTAAAACTAACGAAAAGCAAGGATTTAACGATAAATCAATAGCCCACAAAGAATTTCCAAAAGAAAAATGGAAAGAACTGACCTTCTATGCCAAAATGAGCGGAAAAAGAGATGCAAACACACAAAGTAGTGTCTCTATACGTATAAGAATACCTCACCAAAATAGAGATCTACAAAATTATCTCAGGATTGAGAGAGAGAGAGACAGAAAAACAAAAACTGCACTATAACGATATTTATATGACATTTGGTCTCCTGGGAAGGAGAGCACCGACGAACCGCCTTGCTTATTTGAAGTGTATTCACAACAATGCCCTCGGCCCCTCTCTTCTGTTTAATCTATTTCATTTATGACGAACGATCGTCCACTTGTCAATAAGATTTTCTATTTCTAAATTCTTGTTAAAATTTGATTTTTCTTTCTAATTTTGTTTTTATTCATTATATTATAATATTTACGAGTATAGATTTTGGTAATTGAAATAACGAGATATTATTAATATTTGAGATCAATTCTATTCAAATTATTTTATTTTAATTTCCAAATTTTAATTATTTAATTAATTTTAATAGTCATTAGACAATCATTTGTAATTATATTTGATTATTTAAATTTTAAATAATATTTATGCAGATTGCATTTTCTTTTTTTTGTTTTATATAATTATATGGAGTTAGATGCCTCGTTTAACATGACTCGATCATTTGTCTAGGTTACTATAAATCTTTGGACTTGTAATTTTCTTTCATCATATAAACCAACACTTGAAGAATTTTACTTACCACGTCTTTGAATTTTCCTATAAAGATTAATATCCACGTGATTACTTATTCCTCTTCTTGTCATTCTTGATTGTATTTATTCATATCTACAATACCTTAATCCATAGTCCACAATTATTATATAAAAATTTCCTTTAGAAATCCCAGAAAATAGTTTTTTTAAAAAAAACAAGAATATCTCGAGAGAGATAGTGCACTGACAAGCATATACATAACAGAGCCTTTTAAGGTTGTTTCTATATTTATTTCCTACTTGTCCAGTTGTTGTAACTTGCATTTGACTCTACTTGATGGCTTATACCATATTGTCTAAAATAAGCTAAGCCACGCATGGCATGCAGTAGAAAGAAGATAACAAACTTCCCACGTTTTAAGTTTCTTGTTCAACAACCAAAGTTCATGTTTTTAATACACACAAGAAAATAAACCGTCCAAGCTTCCCTCATGCCTAGTGATTTCTTTATAGGTAAAAGAAGCAACTTTGCTTGGTATCATGACCTGCTAACCATAACTCCCTTAAGATGAGATTTGTTTGAATCTTGAAATATTGAAAAGTACATTGCACATACGGTGCGTGGGACAGCTTAACAAAAACCAAGAGCAATAAAAGTGTTGACTGGTGAGTGAACCACAGGTTTAACACATTTTGTCAACTTTCTTTGTCACATGGGTAACATGAGGCTTCCACTTTACAACTTCCACAAGTCTTCATGCTCAATCTATTTACCAGTACTAAAGATGACAAACAGACTGCGTTTTCCAAGTTTAATTGCTTCTGTTAATCTACAACTTGATTGCAGAAGCAGCTGTCTTTCCCAGTCTCTATGTAAACTGGATTTCTAAAACATGGTAGGAAGACAACTTGTCAAACATTCAACAGCTTCTATACTGGAAAATGCCTCAAGGTAGAGAAATAAGTATGAGGTCCAATGTCAATTCCATCTAGTTAGCACCCAACATTACATTTCTGAAAACAGTGTCAACGTCAAGAGCAACTCTGGCATATAACCATCCAATGACATTTCCAGGAATTCATTATTAAGAAAGGAAAGGGCTATCAGTGCCACAAACCATCAGAAATACATAAAACATGTATTGAGCATATTGATGCCTGTGAAAGTGTCCAAACTAAATACGAATTGTTAACCTGAAGTATCTAAACTAAATACAAATTGTTAACCTAAAGGCATGAGAGGAAGTTGTTCTCGTCTTTTATAAGTTTAACTAACCCTTGGCACCCAATCCTCTAGATTTTGGAAGTCTAACAGCGGCTAAAGGATTGACAATACCTTGGGAATCTTTTCCCAAGCCCATGCCTTCAACAAAGCCCATCTTTGCCATCATTTTAGATCCAAATCCTTTAGTGTGCTTCTCAAAGGCTCCAATGCTTTGGGGTCTTGCAGGCTTTCCATATCTGGAAAAGCTCTGAGAATTGCTGATTGTGGATTCATTACCAGCGCTGGAAAGTTCAACACCTAACCCTAGTGATTTTGGGCGTTGGACCACTTCGATGGGCTCTGCAATACCTCGACGATCCTTTCCCAAGCCTTCACCTTCTACATAACCCATTTTCGCCATCATCTTGGACCCAAATCCCCTAGTGTGCACCTCAAATGCTCCAACCTTTGATGAGGGTACTGCAGGCTTAGCTTCACAAGTTTCATTAGTCTCCTTCAAGTCGACCTCTGTGATCTCCTTGATTTCAGATTGTATCATTCCGCTTGCAATGAATGCAACTGGCTGATTGGCAAATGAACTCTTTTTCACTCCCTGTTTTCTGGAGGCAGCATTATTCTGACGGGAAGCTGGGTTCTTTCCTGAGTTGCCCTGAACTTGATGTTCCACTTGGTTGAAGCCTCTTCCTTTTGCAATTTTCTTCATCCTATTTCTGTCTCCAGTTCCTGAATTTTTCAGTAAGCCTTCACCGACGGCAAAATCAGCATCATCATCGTCAACTCCTATCAACTGAAATCCAAAATGACAGATAAGTTTTATGTTAAATGCAGCAGTTAATGGTGATTGTCCTGGTAAACAACAAAACTGAGTATGCAATGTACAAATTGGACGTGATGGATGTAAAAGAATAACCTTCTCTAGACGCAGTTTATCACTTGCAGATGGCATGCATGTGTGTTGAGTTCGAGTAACTGTAACAAATCTGGGAGTCGAGAAGAAAATTGCAAGTTATCTTTAGCAATAAGAACATTATCACAATGAGTGTAATCTTCCCACACAAGCTAAATACCAACCTCTTCTTGCCAGAACCTTGGCAACTACTACGCAAGCGATAAATTGCTGCTAATCGTTGCACCTGGTATACAAAAAAGATGAGCATAAAATGAAGCACTGGACTTCAAAGAAAAGAAGGTAGCAACTACATATTCATCTAGCAATCACACCAATGCAATTTATCACCCAACTCTCCAATAATCAACATGCTTGATGACATACAACTCGAGTATTCATGCTGACCCAGTTGGTATAAACTGGTGAAGAACAATAATCTCTCATCATACAAGAATCATAGTGCTGTAGATTTGCGTGTTACTTAAGAACCCACAGCTCAAGTTTTGAGAAATTTCCTTTGCATCAGAGATCAACCTCCTTTATGATATATTTATGCATATTGCATTAGCTGTATGTAACAAAATTGCCTTGAAATCATTTTGTAGTAAACTCCATGCTTTGAAGTTCTCATATTTTGCACCATTACACAAATGCAAAATACAACCAGTACCATTAAAATCACACTACTGAGAATTTTCGTAAGTAGTTGAAAAGAAAAGTATTTATTCAGTACAACAACCATGGATTGCCAAAAATAAGACAGAAAACGAGGATGCAAAATGAAAAATAAGAGCAATCGAAGTTCCAAACCTGTGAACAATCTCTAGAGTGCATGGGTTGGAAAGAAAATATGTCCACTTCATCTAAAACAATTTGCTCCAGTTTCTACAAGAACAGATGAACTTGTCGGCTCGTTATAAGAAGTTACAGTTTGAATCATCAAATACTTGAGTGAAGATTGTACAAGATAGTTAGACATAACCATAGGCGTAATTAACATGAAGGCAGAACTACCATCACCCCCACCACAGCAACCCGTGAGCAGGTATAAGGAAAGAGCATTGGTGACTTTTCACATGTGCATGCCAAGATGTAAAGTTCTCACAATATCCATGCACCATATGTATGCATGAATATGCAGTTTGCTTATCAGATATTAAATGAAACTAACATACTATCAAACTTGAAGCTGTGAATAGAAAAAGGTTGGTCAACTTGTATGCTTCATATTACCATATTTATTTTCTGAATATCGACCCCCCTGCGCAACATTCTTTCACGACGCTTTACAACAATCATTTCTTTACGATGCTTCTTTTTTTCACCTAAACAACAAGCATATAACAAGAGATTGTTAGTTTAACAGAGGGCTATACTAATGTTGAAACATAAATTCAGACTACACAATATAGCCAATCATTTTGCTAACCTCATACTCCAAAAGAGTCTAGGCACAAAAGTTTGGATCCACATGCAGAAATAGTTCATAGAAACAAATGCATGGAGGCAATTTGTTATGCATTTGTTCCTGCCAATCCAACTAAGATTTCATGTTCCCACAAATTAGACTGGCTAACAAAGCTCATCTTAGGGAACCTTAATTCACTAGATATACTCAATGCAGCTCTTAATTCACTAGACATAATGCAGCTAACCATGAAAATTTACCAGGAAATTTTCTGGAACTTTTGCTCCTTTGTGCAATCAAAGGCCAAGACTGGGGCATGTGGGTAACATGCTTCTTTTTTGCAGAAACAGTTCTGGGGTCCTTTACAAGCATCAGATCGTCTACATGTGAACCAATTCTAGCAGCTAGGGAGCAATTCTTTCTTGGCCGAGATTTCTCCATTCCATATGTCCTTGATGCTTCCTGCAACTCAATGCCACCCAACTTCTCCACTGTTTCATCAAAGCAACCACTGGAAGAACTATCCTCATCAAATTCATCCAAATCATTATCTACCAACCATGTTGCTTCCAAAATGTTGTCACTGCCCCCTATTCCTTCCAAGTAATCTTCCGCAACATCTTCGTCAATGTCAAGATCACTATCAGACGTCTGTTCAGAGTCATCACTTTCAGAAAGTTCAGCTGGTTCTGAAGATTCAGAGCCGCCCTCATCTAGGGACTCTTCATCACTTTCTTTATCAGTAAGATCCTCTGTGAATAATTTTATGCCTCCAATTGATATAAACCCAGAATTCTTCTTATTAGAGGATGACCCAGTCAGTATTTCTTTGCCTATTTCACATTTTGTGTTTTCATTAACAACCATCTCTTTCTCAGACAATGGCGACCAAACCAATGAAACTTCCTGCTCTTCCACTTCCAATTGTTTTGAAGATGATCCAATACCATCTAGCGTCGTCTCAGATTCATCCCAGAATCCCAATCCCCTATGCGAGCTCTCATCAAGTGCAAAACTTGAACTATAATCATAGGTGAAGTTCATCTTCTCGGACTCCAATGATGGTGTTCCATCAAAATATGCAACAATCGGGTTCTGTTTGGAATCAACTAAAATAATTGGCTGTGACTCTTCCAGATCATTGTCTCCTCTATTATTCGCTCCATCGGATGATTCTATCAGCAAACCCTCCTGCACCATAAGCAAAAAGTAACTAAAGCACTCAACTCGACCTCTATTATCAGCATAAGAAGCGATATGATTCAGATAAGGTCAAAAACAAGAAAACCAAACGAACTGATTCTAAATTCAGCTTCATGATTTGTCAGTGACAGAAACCTTATTCAACTAAATGGAAATTGTGGGAACTTATGGAAAAGTACATCTTTAAATACTAGAGGAAAGCATGGTCTTTGTCAATCAAATCCATACAAAGCCAGCAATTATGTGCAGTTCCACTTAACATACATTGTTCAGAGAGAAAGATAATAAGATAAGGCCGAAACATTCACACCAGACAGATAATTGGAAAACAAGGATGATTAAATCCATCTTCAACAGAAAGAAATGAAGACCGGTAAAGTAAATAAATTTTCTTTTGAATCTTTAAGAGGAAATCCACACACCTGACACTCAACGGAAGGATACCTATAACCAAAATCAATTCCGTTGGATCTGGAAGATACGCACTTAGAATCAACAGTTGCTTTTGGTCGATTACCACTCCCTGATCTTGAGCCAGACTGGAATTTCACATTGGTATTCCTTCCTGCAATTAACAAAAAGGGATTAGAGAAAGCATAGAACTATAACATACAAAACATAAAAGCAAATGAGGCAGCTTCAACTTCTTTATTTCATGGTCTAGAAGACGAACTAAACTATCAAAACCAAAAAACCTACACAAGATCCTTAGTGACCGCATCATTTAAGCAGACCACTTCGCGCAAATTCCAAATGGAAGAACATTTTCATCTGATTCAACTTATATAACGAATACTCAACCATGTTAAAGTGTAAAAAGATCAAAATTTTCTTGTCTACGAGATCAACCCAACAAAGCTTCCATATCCAATTCAACTAATATACCAAACACTGAATCATCACATCCAACACGCAAAAAGACCCAAACTTTTTTCATCTTTCCAATCTACGAAAAAAACCCATCAAAAATAATATAAATACCATATGATCCATCCCATAAAAGACAGATGATCATACCGGTGAAAGAAGCCGGAGAAGAGTAAGAACTTGGAGACCAATCAGCCAATTCACCGCCTTCAACAAACAAGGAGTTTCTGAATCTCACCGAGCCTCCCCCTCCTCCTCTTGATCTCCTAACGCTCTCATTTCTGTTCCTATTTCTGTTGTTGCCGTTGCTGCCGCCGCCGCCGGGTTTCCTCTTGCCACTTCCGCCCATCGTCGCCGTGTTTCCTTGTGTCCTCAAACGCAGTTTCAGAGGAGGCTTTGTTGTGGGGTCATTGTACAGTTACTGGGCCGTGGAGTGCACGCAAGGTCCACTAAAACCCGCGGATCTTGGGGTATCTGGTGACCGTATATTATTAATCAGTGGTAGTTATTCTTCTGTTGTCATCGTTTACTACGTTATTGGTCTTAATCCATTTTTGAATTGATACATGTGATCTCTAACCATTGGGTCTTAGCCATTCTTCGGCCTAAGGATTTAAGGCTTCACTAAAATGGCCCATTTTGTGGGAGAATTTTGTTGTTATATAGACTTAAATATTCAATACAATATAAATTTTACTTAATTTTTATATACAAATTCATTTCACTATTATAGAATTTAACGTTAAATATAAATAAGAGACTTTTGTTAATATGTACAAATAGAAGGGTTTATTTAAATTTGCATCTTTTAAAACTCACTTTCAATTAATTCTGAATATTTGATTTTAAAATTAAATTTGAGTTTGATTAAGTATAATTTATTTTTGTCTTTAAATAAACTATACTCTTTATAATTAATCAATTTTAAATTTTATTAAAATTAAATATAATTCAACGTAAATATTTATAATTTAATTTAAATTGTTAAATTAGATTATGCTTAAGCTAATATATTTAAAAAAAGGAACACGCAACACACTTTAAACTTAAAACAAGTTAGATTAGGAATCTTTGATTTTGTTAATAGTTGGGAGATCGATGCCTTGGTTGGTGGGCTCTTTCTCCTTCTTCACCTCCCGAGTCTCGACACAAATCATGACGTCTCCTTGTGATTTGCTTATTTTAGCCCAGGAGTCCACACCCTTTAAGAGGCGCCGATGCTTGTCCTCGCGCTTATATCTCGTGATACTCACGGAGTCTTGTATCACATATGTCTGCTTTAGTTTTGTCTAATTTTTTTTTCCCTTATAATTAAAAAAAAAAGCTCTGGAACATATGAGTTTGCCTCTTGTAACTTAGGATGAGCTAAAGACAGATTGGTTGTGCTTTAAGGTATTGATGTTGTTAATTACTGGAAAATATGTTACGTATATGTATGATAACAAAAGGATTATTAAATCTGTTTTTCAGATTACTTTACATGAAATTATTAAACTAACTTTTCTTTATAATTTCTTTCACCTCATTGTCATTATCATATTCATATTCTTAATCAACTTAAAATTAGAGATTAACAATTTACTTTAATTTAATTCAACTTGGTATTATATTAATAAGTAAATAAAATTTGACCAAATTTTGATTCGATCTTTAGTTTTTAAATTTTATATTATTTTATTAAAATTAAATTAAATAATGACGTTATTTTATTTAATTTTAAAATAGCATAGATTTAACTTCAAATAACTATTCAATTTAATCTCAAACAATTTTGAGTCAAATTCAAGTCATTATCTCCCTAATCCGTTGCTAACCCTAGTGGAGACCTCTCTTGCATCTCCATAAGCAACAAGAGAAGAACAACACTAGGAAGGTTAAAAAGTCAAGAAGATGTAAACAAACGCAGGAAAAGCTTTGGGACTAATTAACATTAAACAGAATGTTACAAATGACACAAAAGAGATGGAGTTTCACAGTATCTCTCTCTTTCTCTCACGCAATTCATCACCTGTCGTCTTTGCAACAACAAGATTCTTCATTCTAATTCCATGAACTTAGACGACCTACTACATTCCTGGATAACTTGTAGGCCATTTACTATGTTACTTGTAACGCTTGCACCTTCTTCAACCGTCAAACAGTACGTTCTCTAATTTGCAGGTTTTGGTAGGTTTGACATTTTCGTTGGCAAGAGATGGAAGGAATCAAAATGCTTTATTTGCATGTGGTATATATGTTAAACAGTTTCTTAATTTAGTGATGTATGAAGATATTGTCGATTGCAGACGGATGATTTCTTATTTTCCAAGACATTACCAGGCATTTTCTGCACCGCAAGAAATCGTAGCAACAATGAATAAATTCACATTACTTACCCTTTTTGTTGTCAGGAATTAACCAAATATTTAATAATATTGTGTAGATTGATGGAAAAAAAACCTTTAAATTATATTTAAATATAACAAAATTTATGAATTAATGATATTATAATCATATATCATTTATTGATTTTAAAAATACCGATTTAATTAGTAATGATATATAATCTACTAACTTAAATTGAGATAATACAAAATTATTAATTTATCAAATATTAATTAATCTTTTGTTAAGATTAGAGACACTTTTATTTTCTTTTTGTTTATTATAAATGAAAAGTTCTTTTCATTAATATTATTATATATAATGCAACTTGTAGTTTGCGTAAAATAATAATGTAATTCAAACTAAAATTATAATAAGACTTCCACTTCAATTATTTCGAGGATTAAAACAAACTTTTCGTGCAGATGTTTCCATCACTCAAGGGGAAAGGTTACATTCTCTTTTTTCTTCTCTATGAATTCGGTTGATACCAAATATAACATGTTAAGTGGTCTATTCAATCTTTCGTTTGATTCGTAAGCAAAATTACCATCAATCTTGTTCATTGATTTGTATAATTGGAGTTTTTGGTGTGACGAATTCTTAATTGGCTTTAGTTGATTTGCGAGAGTGTCGGGAGTGCAAATATTCCAGTTAAAAGATTATGCGTGGGAAGTAGAGAATCTTATAACCATACAGCTAATAATTTCAAAATCAAATTTTTATTTGAAAGGTTAACTAACAAGCTTTTTGTTAAATTGTCCAGTTTTTTTGCAAAGATTGAGGGAGAGTCATTAATGTATCTTAGATTCATGGGATTCTACAGTTACAAAGAAGCAAGGAAGAGAACCTATTCTAGTTCATGAATAGGATAGATGAATGATCATAAGTAAAGAAGACTTGAAACCAATTTTAAGTTTTAACTCTTCCTCCAGAAATCTGCTCATAAAAAAAAAAAAAAAAAGTTATAAGTATTAATTTTCAGGATTTTGGCTTCACTCTCGTAGAAGACCAAAACATTAACTTGGTCTTCACCAAAGCACAAGACACGGCACTATTAGCTCCTACTCACACAACAACCTTTTCAATACACGTACCCTTCCAATCCACCTATATAACAACGAAGGTACGACCTCCTATAAATTGCCTAGTGCCTATTCAGGCCAAAGACCTCAACTTTCTTAGTAGTTTCTCATCGAGAAAGAGACGAGGAAAGGGATAGAGAACGAGAAGGTTGCGCAGCAGAGAGGGGGCAGTACGGACTATGGCCACTGGAGCTGCCGATGGGTTTTTCAGGTACGTCTACGATGGTTGTTTGTCCGGCGGCGACATGGGTATTGAGCGCCGACCGTATCATCGTAACTGTCAGTGTGCACTTCATAAGAACCGTGAGAACTGCCCACATGCCATTCATAAGTCCAAAAACGTCAAGTATCCGATTAGACGATCATGGAGTGAAGGGTGTTTAGCTTTGGCAGCTTATTGCCACCCCTCGCCGTCGTCTTCACCGTCGATGCAAGCGTTGGAGGAGACAGGACCGAGCAGGGATTGTCAGATGAAGAGAAGAAACAGCAGGCTGAATCTTCTTCAAGAGTAGTGAAAAAGGTCTGGACTTTGGAGCATCTTCGTGCATGTTAAAGCGGCCCAGTTAAGGGCTTTTCTGTATCTTGTGAGATCTGAAAAGAGAAAAGGTTATTTGTTGCCCAGAAAAATTTCGGTGTTGCAAAGTATGGTAGAGAAGTATTTCTAATGGTTTAATCCCTTTCTTCTCTGTACTGTATTGTTCCTTTAAAACCTTAATTTGTTATATATATATGTAAACTACTAACAGTTCTATCAATCCTGTAGTTCGGTTTTCTTTTCTTCTTCTTCTTCTTCTGTTACAAAGATACTGGGAAAGTTTCAAGAAAAGATCTTTACAATCAAGACTGCAAATTTTCAATGGTCTTTAAGTATCAGGACATGAACAGAACAGGGTAAGTTCAGCCTTCAAGCGAGGATTTTTTATTTAAAATCAAGAATACAACCTTTAATCGGTTTAATTAAAGTTTTCGTTTGATGAAATCGATGAACAGTGCTTTGAAAAAGACATAAGCGCAGATCTTGACAGCTTTGTAATAGATCTTCAAAACCAAACTGGGCACTTGGTTTGAATGGTCCGCCCATACCAGAAAACACACAAGCACATGCAAACAAAGTCATTTTCACTCGTTTTCTCTTCTTTCCCAAACGTTAAATTGCAAGGATCTTCAAAGTCCAGTGTTGGGATTAAGACAGATTAAGCCATAAAACATGGCAAGCGCAGTTTTGTCACCAACATTTATCACATGGTGGGCTCAATTTGCTCAACGATAATCCCATCTTTTCATTAACTGAATCAGAAGTTTAAAAAAATAATTTAATCTGCAAGTGGGAATCCTGTAACTAGAACACCTTAAACAATGTTTTAGTTAAATGACAGAGCCGACCAAAAATTAAAAAGATCATATGTCCCCACTTTCAACATGTGAAGACACATACAGCTAACTTTATTTTGCAGCTGGCAAGCGTGAAGCTTCCAGATGGAAAGAACATCTCATTACTTCAACGCCTAAGTCCCATATTGAAGCCGCAAAGAGATCTGTGAAACACATTTTTTGACTTAAAAGGAATAGTTTGAGTTTATTTAAGTTATCTTTCCAATAAAAGAATTGATCTTACATATCATTGAACTTACAATTTTTATTTGACAACATTATTGGGGTTGATACCTCCTTAGGAAAAACATATATATATATATATATATATGGAGTTAGGCTTGGCAGTGGCAGGTCCGGCCAGCCTCCTATCTTTTCTAGTTAATTATAAAATAATATTATTTTAATATAATTAATCAAATTTTCTAAAAATTATAATAAAGCTATTTTGGAAATAAAAGCCGAATCTTTTCAAATTTAACTTTAATTTAAATTTAAATTTTCAATCAATTCAAATTTCACTCGTTAATTTTAAATCAGATGGCTAATTCTAAGACTATAATTTTTAAAAAATTAATAAATTTTTCATATTTTTTCATAAAAGTATTCTTTAAATAAAATCATAATATATTTATAATTACTGAAAATTATTGTCCACATACACAAATTATATAATTTATCTTGGCGGTCAAATTCCATAATTATGGAATCAAAGTTCTAAATTTAATTGTCTGATTAAAGATATTGTGGCTTAAGAGGTGTGGATATGTATGATAAGATTAATGCCCATACAAAAGAAAGTGGCAAATTCATGATACTATTCTAATAGACCCATGATATATTTTAGAAAAATGTAACAACTCACCGTCATTTTTGAAAATTAATGATGTGTCTAGAAATATATAAACAAAATTAACATTAACATTATAAAATTAACCCTTATAACTACAAATTTTAAATTTTTATCTCGAATTTTGAATCAAATCAGTAGATATTAAAAATTTTCAGTGAAGATTAGATATCATAATCTCAAGTCGTACAAAAATTAATAACTAATTTTAATAGCATAGGTTAGGGAGCATGTGCCACAATAAATTTTCTTAACTTGATGGTTAGCCTTTTAGCAAGACATTTTCTTTAATGCTACAAATTTACCAAGGTTTGTAACTAGGGAAATGTACAAATTTTCAAGCGGAATGTACCACTATTGTCCTTACGGTTTGATAGAATAGAAAATTAATTTACACAGTTATAGTTTTATGTTATAATATTCCTTCCGTACATAGTGTATAATTACCTTACACGTGTATGGCCATAACGTGCCTATCCCTCTGTCATGTAACAGACTTTGTACTTTCTTATAATAATATATACCATAGGCCTGAGCACAGCATCGGTGCCTGAGCCATTCATCTTCCTCATTTACGTTCGTTTTCTAACTTGGTATCAGAGCTATTCATCTCTCAAATGGCTTCCTCTTCAGCAGCATCTTTTGCATCTACTGCTACTTCAATCCCTTCCACCCAAACCTCCAAAACTTATTCTCTGTTTAACTCCTCCAACCAAACAGCCTCTATCAAGCTGGATAGAGGAAACTATCTCGTGTGGGAATCTGTGGTTTTACCACTCATAGAAGGAAACCTTCTAGACTCACATATCAACAGCTCAGCCTTAACACCCTCTCGATTCATTTCCGAAGGAGCAAAAATGAATCCTAATCCACTATTTGAAGAGTGGTATGCTGTAGACCGACTGTTAGTCGGCTGGTTACGCAACACAATGACCTAAGAAATTGCAACTCAACTACTGCACTGCCGCACAGCTCGTGATCTCTGGGCTGGTGCGCGTGAACTCACCTGTGCGTCGTTGAAGTCTCGTGTTATGGTGCTCAAGCTGGAGCTTCATCAAACACGTAAAAACTCATTAAAGATGGATGAGTATCTCAGTAAGATGAAGAACATCGCAGATCAACTCATATTGGCTGGAGCTCCTGTTACGACAGAAGATCTCATTCTTCATACATTAAACGGTCTCGACTCAGACTACAATGCTATTGTAGTAAAACTGGTAGATCAACCTAACCTTACCTGGATCGAAACACAGTCCACTCTTCTCGCATTCGAGAGTCGTTTGGAGCAACTGAACCACTTCTCAACTCTATCTATTCAGCCCACTGTGAACGTTGCTCAACGTGACGATATTATCAACCACACCGATAATACTGTCAAACGGGGTTCCTGGAGAGGATCACGTAATAGTTTCCGTGGACGCAGAGGCCGAGGAAATAGAGGAGGTTTCAATAGCGGAAACCGCCCATACTGCCATTTGTGTGAAAAACCTGGACATGTGGTAGCAAACTGCTATCACCGTTTCGACAGGAATTTTCAACCTCCATCAAATCCTGGTCGTGTTTTTGGAAACCATTCAGCTCCACAAGCGTTCTATGCTACCTCAACAGAAGGCGGCTATGCTCATCCACAAATTTCCGATCCATCATGGTACATGGACAGTGGAGCAAATTACCATGTGACTCCATATGCTGATCATCTAGAGAATGTTACTCACACAGGTAAGACTTATCTTTACACTTGCACTAGAGAACCAACTTGTGTAGTTGGAATAGGATCTACGTCTCTCCCTGTATCTAACTCCAGACTTCATCTTAAAGATGTATTGCTAGTTCCTTCTGCGACTAAAAACCTTATGAGTGTTAATAGACTCACGAAGGATAACCCAGTAGATGTTCATTTTACTAATAACGGTTGTGTTGTGAAGGACAAGAAGACAGGTCGTCCTCTGGTGCACGGGATAACAAATCAAGGAATGTACCAGATGCCTAAACTCTCCCCGATGGCTTAGAGTAATATGGCATTCCTCACACAGAAAGAGAAAGAAATTCTAAAGTGGCACTACAAGCTTGGACATCCCAGTGACAAAGTCCTTAAGCAAATCTTGAATAAATGCAATGTGAATCTTCAACATCCGAATTTTACTTGTGAGGCATGTCAATATGGAAAATCAAAACAGTTACCTTTTTCTAAATCTATGTCTCATGTTTCTTTTCCTTTGGAGTTAATTCATACGGATCTCTGGGGACCATCACCAGTACAATCCGTAAGTGGTCATCGCTTTTATATTCACTTCGTTGATGATTATAGTAGATATACTTGGTTATACCCTCTGAAACATAAAAGTGACGCTGTGAATGCATTTAACCTGTTTCGGGTGCAAGTTGAAAACCATTTCAACACAAAGATCAAAACAATCCAATGTGATAATGGAACTGAATACAAACCCTTTGTAAGCATCACACAAGCAGCTGGAGTTGAAATGAGGTTCACTTGCCCTTACACTTCTGCACATAATGGGAGAGCAGAACGAAAGCACAGACACGTTGTTGAAATGGGTTTAACGTTACTAGCCCAAGCACAATTACCCTTCACATACTGGGTAGATGCCTTTCAAATTGCGGTTTATCTCATCAACAGATTACCCACAACCACACTGAATGGATTAACTCCACTGTTCCAGCTCAATGGCACAGAACCTGAGTATAAAACTCTACAGCCTTTTGGATGTGCGTGTTACCCTTGTCTAAAACCATACAACGAGCATAAGTTTCAATACCACAGCCAGAAATGTATTTATCTTGGACCAGCTCCTCAACATAAGGGATCAAGATGTCTCAGCTCCTCAGGAAAAATATACATTTCAAGACATGTTGTGTTTGATGCTTCACGCTTTCCATGCACTGAAGGATTTTTCAATCGACAAACAACATCTACCAAGAATGATTACATTATTCCGATGATTATTACCCCATCCAGAGAGAACACCCGTAATCTTCAGCATAACAGTGTTACAGAATCTCTCAACACAGAACAAATTGACGCAGTAAATACCTCTCCAACAGCTACTCTCTCTTCACATGAGTCTCACCCATCAAGACACGGGTCATCTTCAACAAGTGGATTAAGCCCAAGTGAACAAAGCATAAATGAACAAGAAGCAAGACTCATCCAAACAAACACACATCCAATGACCACACGGGCCAAAGATGGAATACACAAACCCAAATATCCATTTGTTGGGTTACTTCACTCAGAAACAACTACCTATGTAGCTTAGTCCACAGAACCTCGGAATGCCACAGATGCCCTGACCTCTCCGCAGTGGAAACAAGCCATGATTGATGAATTCACAGCCCTTCAGAAAAACAAGACATGGATTCTTGTTCCTTACACCGGTGCACAGAAACTGGTTGATTGCAAATGGATCTTCAAAACCAAATTTAAACCAGATGGATCCATCCTCAAGCACAAAGCTAGACTTGTCGCAAAAGGATTTCAACAAGCTCCAGGAATTGATTACGGTGAAACATTTAGTCCCGTAGTAAAACCAACAACAGTCCGAATAGTTCTCACTATTGTTGTTACCTACGGCTGGGAAATTAGACAATTGGACGTTAATAATGCGTTCCTTAATGGTATTCTTCGAGAAAATGTTTACATGTGCCAGCCGGAAGGATTCCGTGATCATCAACATCCAAACCATGTGTGCAAACTGATGAAAGCAATTTACGGACTCAAGCAAGTACCTTGGGCTTGGTTCGATAGGTTGCGGTTGACACTATTAAGCTGGGGGTTTCAGAATGCTAAAAGTGATATTTCACTCTTCTTTCTACACACGACCAAGCTCAAAGTTTTCATCCTCATTTACGTCGATGACATACTGCTTACAGGTAATGACTCCAACTACCTAAAGTCTCTGGTTCTAAAGCTAAATAACCTATTCTCTCTGAAGGATCTTGGCCCTATATACTATTTTCTGGGGATAGAAATTTGCAGAGATAATATGGGCATTCATCTGAGCCAAGCCAGATACACCTTCGACATCCTAAAAAAATTTAACATGGTGAATTGTGCGCCTGTACCTACTCCTATGGTTACTGGTCGTCAGTTCACCAAAAATGATGGAAAACCTATGCAAGACCCATCTCTCTTTCGACAAGCTATTGGCTCTCTTCAGTACCTTACTACCACCAGGCCTGACATAGCCTACTCAGTGAACAAACTCAGCCAGTTTCTATCTCAGCCCACTGACATTCATTATCAAGGAGTAAAACGCATTCTCAGATACCTTAAAGGTACTTGTCATCTAGGTCTACGCATCAAGCCCCTTAAAACTCTTCAAGTGACTGCATTCACTGATGCAGATTGGGCCACAGACATTGATGATCGAAAATCCATGGCTGGAGTATGTGTATATCTTGGAAACACGTTGGTCTCCTGGAGCTCCCGTAAGCAAAGGGTCGTTTCTCGTTCAAGTACAGAATCTGAATATCGAGCTCTAGCAGATGGTGCAGCTGAGGTTAAGTGGATCTGTTCATTGCTGTCCGAAATTGGCTTATTATTACAACAACCGTCCATGATATGGTGTGATAATCTCAGTGCTCGTGCTCTTGCTTCCAATCCAGTTCAACATGCACGCAGTAAACATATAGAGATCGACATTCATTTTATTCGTGATCTTATACTTTCTGGTTTCATCAATATTCACTATATACCGTCATCTCATCAAGTAGCAGATTGCTTCACAAAGGCGTTAACTCACTCTCTATTTACTCTCAACCGTTCCAAACTCGGGTTGGTTTCTGCACCCTCTCGTTTGAGGGGGAATGATAGAATAGAAAATTAATTTACACAGTTACAGTTTTATGTTATAATATTCCTTCCGTACATAGTGTATAATTACCTTACACGTGTATGGCCATAACGTGCCTATCCCTCTGTCATGTAACAGACTTTGTACTTTCTTATAATAATATATACCAGAGGCCTGAGCACAGCATCAGTGCCTGAGCCATTCATCTTCCTCATTTACGTTCGTTTTCTAACTCGATTTATCTAGTTTCCTAACTTGTGCAGGGTGACATAGAACGGACAACACTCAATTAATTGGTTAAAATACATCCCATCAGTAAAATTCTATCATGTAATAATATCGCTTAGAAGGAAGAAACTATTTACTTTTTAATGTAACGTGTAAGACACAAAATTCAGTATCAATCTCGTTAAGTTATTTATTAATAATCACCTTCGTTGATTGATTTGCCCCAGCAACAATAAAATCTCATTTTCAAGGTACCCGAACATTTGGGTTAAAAGCCACTTAAAGAATCATTAGAGTAAAAATAGGAGTAAAAGAAAGGAAAAAGATAATATAAGTCTGCTTTTGTCAACAACTGAGACTAGATCCTATAATTTTTTTACCATCCTAAAGCATAAACTAAGCAGGATAGAATCAGAAACAAAATGGCACTGTCGTGTACGCTGTCTAAATGAGACTCTTGGGGCCACGACAACTTGTGTTGCATGGTCCGATTCCAACAATGTCTAAAGAAAACATTTATTAGCAGAGTAATTAATTAACGTACTACACATTTTCTCGATGGCTGCAGGAACTTGACCACTGAATGCTGAAGGTGAAGGCACTTAGAAAAATTGCGAAGGAGTGTTCAAATGTGGGAATCTAGAAAACCGAAAAGATTGTGAACTTTGTCCAATGCTGTTCCCTTTTTCGATGAGTTGGTGCTTCAGGTGGCACGATTCAATTTTCTTCAAAGTTTGACAATGTCGACAAAATGATGTTAACGTAAGAAGGCTCCAGAGATTTGGCTTTGTTTAGTGTAAAGAAGACATAATTTCTCTTCGATGTCTTCGTTCAGCCGTTCAAGATGAAGGGTCTATTGCAAAGTTTGGTAAGAGGAGAGCTACAATGTAGTTGTATGTATAATTTAATTTAACCAAAACATTACTTTCTTAAATAAATTAAATTAAGAAATAAGTTGTCAATGAGAGTCTTTCTGATAATTATAATTGAGAATTTTTACCAAAATACTATTAAATATGACTATAATTATTTTTATAATAATTATATTTAAAACGAATTGTAAGTGATACATGCAAATTTAATAATTTTACAATTCAAAGTCTCCTTCACCACTCAACCATAAGGTTCACTATTTTTTTGCTTGCTACAGGACCAAACAAACTGATACCTCTTTTTGTTCTTTGTGACCTCACTTCCAACATACAACAAAAGAACAAATAAGGTAACGAAATCAACCAAAGTAAGTTAGAGAAGAGAAGTCCGGAGAATACAAAGACTGAAAATGGAATAGGCCAAACTCATGAGTTGCCTCAGGGAAGTGAGAATCTGCCGTACTCGTGACTAACTACATTGCAATCATCGTCTCCTTCCTTGGCCTCTTGCAATCATCATTCCCGGTCCATGACACGGCATCTGAGCCGAGATCTGGGATTTCGACAGACCAAGACTTAGGTCGCTATCTCAGAGTTCCCTTATTGCATGAACGGGTCCACAAATGTACATATCAATTCATTTTTTATAAGGTCCAAAACCGCCTCTTAGGTTGGGCTAAAACTGTTTTATCGTTTGCAGGACGTATCATCCCCATCCAATCTATCATCTCCGTCCTCCCTACATACACTATGTAAACGATTCGTCTCCTTAAACACTTCTGCAATGACCTAGAAAAAATTATGCGCAATTTCTTGTGGGGTTCCTCTCCAGGCCAGTGTAAACTTTACCTCGTCAACTGGAAAATTGTTTGTCAACCGAAAGGTATGGGTGGCCTAGATATCCGTAAAATTTCCGAGACCAATGACGCGTTTCTCACTAAACTAGGTTGGGTCCTCATATCGAAGCCGACCACACTTTGAGTGAGAATTCTGACTACGAAATACAACCTCAACATCAATACACTGCCCACCACTCTCGAAGCAGGCGGTGGTTCAATGATCTGGAGGAATATCACAACCATTTGGCACCACATGTGTGGGATGAAATGAGTTATCAATGATGGCACTACAACCCGGTTCTGGTTGGACCCTTGGGTAGAAAATTTGGGACTTCTCATCAAGCATACGCTTGTTGACCTACCCATCTCCGTCCTCGAGCACCACGTCGCACACTATGTGCACACTTCAGGTAACTGGCTTTGGCATGAATTTCAGTTCTTACTTCCTAACTCTGTCAGTCTTTTCATTGCAGGTATTCTCCTACCCCAGCCCCACCGAGAACCGGATAAGATGATATGGGGGAGATCGGGAACCGACCAGTTCACCACTGCGTCCGCTTATTTGATGATTATGGACCACCACCACCACGACACCGGGGGATCTTGGCAGCCCATATGGCGTTGGGCAGGCCCTCAATGTATTCGATCCTTTCTCTGACTCCTAGCTCAAAACCATCTGCTGACCAATCAACAACGAATGCACCGACGTCTGACCACGACAACAGAATGTCTTTACTGCCGAGCGGATGAAATCTCCCTGCACATCATGAGAGATTGCCCTAGAGCGCACAGTCTCTGGTGCACCTTCCCTCTGCACGACATCTCCTCGAAGTTTTTTTCTCTGCAAGCTCATGATTGGCTCCACACGAATCTCCACCAGTACCGCCAGCTCAACGAACTGCCCTGGAACATCATCTTCGACATCACTTGTTGGTTTCTGTAGACCTGGAGAAATAGGGTGCTCTTCGACACGCACGTTTCCTGGCCGACCTCCCCAACTGACAGCATTTTAGCCTTTGTCGACAAGATACAGCAAGCTACAATTAGTTTCAATTGAACCATTCCTGGACACCGATCCCGACAAGAGCAACTTATCAGTTGGTATAAACCGACCCCTAGTTGGGTGAAACTCAACATGGACGGAGCCTGCAAAAGCTCACCCCCCTAATTCTCAACGGACGGCCTTATCCGAGACAGCGTCGGGGATTGGCAGGGTGACTTTGTTAAGAACTTAGGTTGGTGCTCCCTACCTGCAGTAGAACTATGGGGCGTCTTATCTGGGCTAAACCTAGCCTGGGAACTCGGCTTTCACAAGGTGGAATTAGAACTGGATTCTCAAGCCGCGATTAGCTTCCTGTCAGACTCTGCCCATCGCACTTCTTCCCTGAACCCTCTCATTACTAACATCAACGAGCTCTTCAATCACAATTGGGTCATCCGCACCTGCCACATCTACCGGGAGAGTAATAGGTGTACCGACTGGCTAGTCAATTTTGCTGTAAGTTGTGATCTAGGGATTACTACTCTTGTTAACATCCCCTTTGAATGTCTCCCGATCCTCCTTGAAGATAGATTTGGGATTAGCTTTCTTAGACTAATTATGTAATTTGTAATGTTATTTTCCGATTAATAAAAAAAAATCAGAATGTATCAACCGACTAGTGATCTGCTCTCATTCAAATACCTGCAGTTTCAAGCTTATTTAAACGCTTAACAAATAATACATTAATTTCAAGGCTTCCATTGAAAAGGAGAGGGAGGGAAGAGAATAGCCTCAGAAGCAGCGAACATGGTGCTTCAATGCGTCGATATGGATATTGAACGTAGACCTTATCATCGCAGCTGCACTTGTGCGTTGCACGTGTTAAAATGTCTCATATTGACTATACATGAAAATGGTAAAGGGTTTATAAGTGATAAGGATCAACTATCCAAACAATCAGTTCTAGTTATTTGAACAATAGTTGATCCAAGCCCAATTCTTATAAATAGACTCTACACTCTATCCATATTAAAAATTCAATATGGTATCAGAGCAGGTTTGGTCCGGATTATGAATTTTCCGGTTGTCCGTCTGGATGTCCATTTCCAGCGGCCCGGTCCGGTTACCACTGCGTATATTTCAAGTGACAACTGAATGTCCATTCCCAGTTACATTTGAGGGGGAGTGTTAGAATGTCTCATATTGACTAAACATGAAAATGAGAAATGATTTATAAGTGGTAAGGATCAACTATCTAAACAACTAGTTCTAGTTATTTGAACAATACTTAATCCAAGCTCAATTCTTGTAAGTGGACTCTACACTCTACCCATATTAAAAATTCAATAGCACGGGCTAAAATCTGTAGGTTCAGGTTCTTGTCTTCAGAGAAGCTCTGCATCATACCCCATGAAACAAGCATCGAAGCTTCATTCGTTATCAATGGCAGCTTCCAAATTCTCTTCTCAATCTTCTGTTCCATCAGATAAAAAGCATAGAAGCTACATGTAAGGCTCTTTTACGCAAAAGAGAGAATCTTGATGTTTGATATATATTGTGTTCATTTTTTTCTGTACGTTGAAAAGTTATGTAGAGAAATCGATATGTTTTCTTCCAATTCACATATCTCGATAAGTTGGAATCTATCATTATTAATTACAACTGAATTGATGGAACCTGGAGGTGTATATGTTTCATGTAATTAAGCACCATTCTAATGGAGAAAAGATCAATCGTTTGAGATGAGATATGGTTCAGGCAAAGGGAACGATTCAAGCTTGCTAAGCAAATTCATACTTGGCCTTATTTCATCTTTGGTTTTTATGTTTGTGAGCCTTAAAGTGAATTTGCATGCCTTTACAAGACGCATAGTGCGTGTGGAATCTCCATCAGTATCTCAAAAAACTCGGAAACTTTTCTCCGAATTCTTATTTAAAAGCTTGGTTATGGAAATTAAGCCTTTGATTAATATAAGAAAGCAATCATGATTGACTTGTGCTGCGGAGACAAAACTAAGTTGTTGTACAACTTCTTTTTTTTTCAATCCTTTAGAAGTTTTGGAAACAGAAGGGAGAATTAAGTCGTTGAAATCAGATCGTGAGGGTACTTACTTCTCAGTATCACTGAACTTGTACTTGATGTTCATATAATAAGTAGCAATTCATCCAACTTTTATCTGAAATTCATACTTGACAAAAGCTGAATCGTTTGTCCAATTATAGCTCATGCCCTCAACACAAGTAATTATGTTCCCTCCTTTCAACTTTCAAGCTAGGCCTTGATTTCGAGATATGACAGGCATTGTTAGGCTACTACAGTACGTTAGCAAGTTAAGGATACAAAACGAAGAAAAAAACTTCACTTTCTGCGGAAAAATTTTATGAAAATTTGGAACTTTTGAGCAATTTCATTCAGAATGTAAAATGGAGTTAATCGACTTGAACAAAGTATTCACTGATGCCAATTGGACACTCAAAAGAAAATAAGGTCAAAGTTGTTTAAGAATTTCATATCTAGGAAAATTTTGTCCCTCAGTTACTCAACTTGGCAGAAAAAGGTTTCATACTATCTTAGCCAATGCAGAAACGAGTTCTTCTGCAATTATATTAAGTTGAGGAAGCACTATTCATAAGCATGAGTAGAAGATGTAAGGACTAATAACGAGAGATTTGCAATATCAGGCAATTGCTCGCAAAAAGACTCCCAAGAATGCGTCAGTCACATCTACTAAGAAATCCTGTGAAAGTGACTGCTTCTACGTTGCTAAATGCCATGAATATTACTGTCCAACTTGACCACAGAACTGCGGAATCCTACCAAGACAGCAATTCCCAGTTCGCTCTCTATGGAGCAGATGTTATGTAAATGGTGCTGTGAAAATTTGAAGACAGCAATGAGCAATCACATCTTATATCATCGGAATTTTGTTTGGTTCCTGTGGCTTTTTGGTGGAATGTCAAGATTTGGCTTCCCTTCGCGGTCATAAAGTTCCTCACTCAAGCCAATGGATTTATTAATGGAAATTTTGTCCAGCTAACCGGCGGGAAGTAACGGCACAAGCAACCTTACCATTGCATAATTGCTCTCTTGATGCTATACCACTGCTGTGTTCATTAGAAAGTGCTGAATATACAGGTGTTACTCCTTGACTACTTGTTAGCTACTTAGTTCTTTTTTTGCTGCTCATCTCAATAAAGAAAATATCTCTATACGGAGTCTACACTTGCCAAAGCCTATAGTAATTTTCTACAACGTAGAAGAAATAGGTCTTGGTGCAACAGCTTTCGATATGCCTTAGACCAAGAAATTTCTGAAACTTCCTAGTCATGTAAGCTTGGACGAGCAGCTGTCTACGTTATGTTATACACATTGCAAGTAAGGCATTCGGTTCATATCTTCACTCAACATCCTAAAACATTATGTTGTGAGATTATTTTTATATAAAAATCAGATATAACAATCTTAATATACTCTTCTCATGTCATGAATGTATAACTAATAGGTAAAGTTTACAAAAAAACTGCTATGTAACTAGTTTTTATCCAACCAGTTGATTCACAACCATATACAAACAAACAGAGGGAAAACATGGAACAAAATAATAAGCATCCCAAAACTTTGTACAGCTGTGCCGATCGATGCTTTATTGAAAAGGAACATCCACTAAACTCGTAGAAACTAATAAAGGGTTTAGTTACGAAGTTGTTCTTTTCGAGAATTTACACACTGAAGAGTTGTTTACAAAGTTGTTAGCTCGGGGGATACTATGCAAAAAGCACCAAGCTTACAAATAACTACAACCCCAAGATGTACTAGAACAAGGACATAGAGCTAGTTGCCACTTTATGTAGTGACTATTTAGAGCATTTTTTGTCATCAGCATCCAAACAATTTATAGGAACAAACGTTAGTATGGTCGAGTTAATACTTTGTTAGGTTCCATTTAGAGCATGTTTTGTCATGAAGAACTAAGTAGTTTATAGGAAGAAACGTTAGTAATAGTCGAGTAGTAGTGTCCACTGCACTATATAAATATTACCGTTACAAACATTTCCTCAAGTCTGTCACCCAACTCGAATCTATACTCATAAATCACACACAGGAGGAGTGCAAGCCAGGTAGAGAAAACAAATGGCTACAGGAGCAGCTGAGATGATGCGTCGCTGTGTCTTTGATGGAAGCATACCATTGCATGACTCAGTAATAGAACGAAGGCCATATCATCGCAACTGTACCTGTGCACTCCACAAGCTAAAAGATGTTTCCTCCGACAAGGTTTGGTTTCATAGAAGGACCGTAGCATTTCCAACGAAGAAGACGTCGTTGGCAGATTGTTCCTTGTGCATAGCAGCTCCGAGATTCTGTTCTCGTTCAGTGATTTTTCAGGTGAAGACAGAGATAACCTTTAGGAATCTGTGTCAGGTGGACGATTAAAGGCGTGGAATTTGTGAAGCTTAACGTCGTAATTTTGTGTGGCCTTCTATTGGTGTCGTGTCATAGATTTGGTAGATTTTGTACACTCTGGTAACCTTTTCAGTACATTGCTGTAAATTCTGTTACCAAAGTTTCAGTAAATGTCATTTCTTTCATAATATATACCGTTGTCAAGCACACCATATGCCTTCTTCCTCTTGAACGAAACTTAAGAAAGTGTACGGCATTCATTTTCATTTCAGAAAAGTCAAAAAGAAAATAAAGAAATGGTAAATTCCCATTCTTATTGAGGAGTGCTTCAAATTTAGAAAAATAGAGAGTAATAAAACTTGGGAAAATAATTTGTAGTTAATTATCACTAATCATGAACCTTATCATAAATAGTACAGAATAATTTTTTAAATAAAATAAAATTTTCATATTTAATAAGATTAGTCATGGATAGTCACCAATTAAAACATAAGTAACTCTTAAATTAAGATTTAAAAATAAAATTTCCTTTTAAAATTATTAAAACTATTGTATGGAGTATGGACCGTTATAGAGGCAGCAGATGTTTGGTAAAAGAAACTTGATTCTATTGATGTGCTTAACAAGATTAAATACATAATACAACAGGAGTAATCCCACTTTACAAGGAAACAAAATCAAAATCAAATTCAAATACAAAGACTCCTATCTGATCTCTAACTGATTGTAACAAATCTAATATATTCACAAGATTGATTGACATAGTCAAAGGTGAGTCCACGTGATGCTCTTACACGCCCCTCTCAAGCTTGTTGTTTGAAGCAACACCAAGCTTGGGTAAGTGATCTCGAAACAGCGCCTTGGCTAGAGGTTTGGTCAAGGTATCAGCCAACTGATCTTTGGCATGAACATGACACGTACATGAAGCTGCTGCGATAATACCAAGTTTCGAACATAATGAAAGTCCACCGCAACATGCTTCATGCGAGTGTTGATAACAGGATTTTTGCTCAAGTAAAGAACCCCTACGTTGTCACACATTATCGTTGGAGGAGCAGGGAGAGATACACGTAACTCTTGAAGCAAGTTCCGAACCCAAGTGACTTCCGAGGCCGAGTTTGTCACTGCTTTAAACTCAACTTCAGTCGATGATCGTGCAACAGTTTGTTGCTTCTTCGAGTACCAACTTATAGGATTACCACCTAGGAAAAGAATGTGGCCAGAAGTGGAGTTTCGGCCATCAATATCGCCTGCCCAATCCGCATCCGAATACATCAAAAGATCATTAGAACTCGAGCATCGAAGAAGCAAACCAAGCTCCGAAGTCCCTCGGAGATATCGCAAGATGCATTTGAGAGCCTGCCAATGAATTTCGGATGGACGATGCATAAATTGAGAGAGTTTGTTCACGGCATAGCTAATATCGAGACGTGTAAAAGTCAAATATTACAGCTTGCCAAGAACCATGCGAAAGCGAGAGGGATCAAATGACGGTGCATCATCATTGGCAGTCAACACCCCGGTAGTGCTCATTGGTGTCGAGGCGGCTTTGCACTCCTGCATATTTTTGGTAGACTACAATTCCTCAATATAGGTGGACTGATTTAAAAACAGTCCATGATGTGAGTGACACACCTCAATGCCCAAGAAAAAATGCAAAGAACCAAGGTCTTTAATGGAGAAACTGTAGGAAAATCCCGGGAGGTACATCACATGTACCGACAATGAAAACAAAATTTTATTCCGGGACCTTCCCAACCCGGGATCCGTATCCGTATGAAGACATAAACCTAAATAGCCAAAAGAGACTATCTCTAAAGGTGATCCACGCAGATCGAAACCTAACCGGATCAAACCCTTTGACCGAGAATAGCTAGAACAGTTAAAGGTCGCTAGACCCTACCTCCGTCTCAAAGAGCTTGAGATTCACGTTGGAACTTTGTGCTTGGAGAAGAAGAGAAGTGATGATGCTTGAAGAAGAAGACATGAAAACCATTTTTCTAAGGAAACTTAACTCTTAAGCTTCCATTTCTTCTTTTCCTCTTTGCAACCGTCGACCACTCTTTCTTAAGCAAGCCATCTTATATGTCTTTATAACCATTAAAAGACTTGAATAAGATGAAGCCATGTGGAAGCTTAATGGCCATTCATATTCTTTAATGAATTAAGAAATAAAACTTTGAAAAGTCAAAGCTCTCATCCTCTCCCTCTTTCCAACGTGCACACATGGCTTTATATATATGATTTAATTAATTAATTACTTAATTAATTAACATATATATAATTACTAAGAGGTCCAATCAAGCTGGAATCGGTCTCTATCGCTCACGGCCCCTTGATCAAAAGCAGCCTCCTAAACCTTTCTTAGTAATATTGATGTCGCGATCTCATCGGGACATATCTCAATCCCATCGGGATCCAATTAATCCTAATGCTCTCCATAATTGGAACTCTGTCCAATTACTATTTTACAGATTCTCTGAAACACTCTTATGCGTGTGACCCTTTAGGTTTCTGGTTATGTTGGCCACTTAGATTAACAATTAATCTGAGCAAGTCATGAGCGGTATCTAGCAACAAATCATGACCCCCAATTGACCGGAAAGTAATCGGTTTGATGTATTCATCACAAACCGGATCACGAACCCTTCCATAGACAATTACCGTGCAATTCGTCCTTTCACCATCCTATACCCCACTTGGTTATGAGTATGGTCAAAGTGTCAACTCTCACTAGACCGAGTCTAGCCTAGTGATAACAGATCTCGCCCTAGACTCATTACTCTATATGTCCATGAAGACACTCTCCATGACATATTCACTCGCCGAGATTTACAAGTAATGATCCTGACAAGAGGCCATGGGTATCTCTTCTGCTAATCCAGAAGTGGTGAATCCTTTATTGGCTACTCAATTATCTTCGAATACCTCAAGTTGTACCCAAGCACCACCCTATGAGTTACCTCTGGAAGGCAACAAGGAATGGAGTCAAAGTACAGGATCAGTATCCAAGATATCCTTGAGTACCTCAAGTCTAAGAATACTTGCACCATTGCTATGATGAGATTATCAACGACACTAGATAAGATATCCATGTGATGATCTCATGGCGAGTCATCCAATGAACCTACTACCGCTAGTAAGCATCCACATGTCAATTCTAAATATCTCATATTTACGCTTCGAGATCCACCGCTTGATCCAATCAAGGAATATGACATGTGCTAGTCTATCCGGATTAATGATGTCCATCTCATTAATCCTTTGACTAGGAGAATTTAGATCTTGACACAATTGCACATGATAGGAATCTCGTGAGTATGATCACATCATAATTTCCTTCATGCTATGTCATATATCATGGACTTCATTAATCGATTAAAGATCCAATCAATTCATAAACAATGTTCATGAACATCAAATTAATGAATTATGCCTTTTCTTTATTTATTCATTCACCGATATACATCGTGAATAAAACGCGCTAAAGGGAATTGCCTTTAGGGCACAAATAAACAGTACCGTCCTTAAATAAGTCGACTTATCCAATGTACAAGTCGACTTATCGGTACTTTTCAAGAACAAGTCGACTTATCAGTGGTACAAGTCGACTTGTACTTACAGAAACGATTGGCGAGAGACTGAATAACTTTGTTCACAACAGCAACATTACTCCCCGTAACAATTATATCATCCACATAAACTAGAATAAAGACTGTAAGCCCACCAGAGTGAAAGATAAATAACGAGGGGTCCTATTTTGATTTCACAAAACCAGTATGAAGAAGATGAGTGGTGAGGGTCGTGTACCAAGCCAATGGTGCCTGCTTCAACCCATAGATTGCCTTGCGTAGGCGACAGACATGATTTGGAGTCGTTAGAGATTCATATCCAGGCGGTTGAGACATATAGACCTCCTCAGTAAGATCACCTTGCAGAAATGCATTGTTTACATCGAGTTGTCTCAAGGGCCAATCACGAGAAATAACAATAGATAGAACAACTCTGACGGTGGTTGGTTTCACTACGGGACTAAATGTGGAATGATAATCAATTCCCGGCCTTTGAGTGAATCCCTTGGCAACTAATCGCGCCTTGTATCACTCAATAGTTCCATCCGATTTGCGTTTGATCCTGAAAAGTCATTTACAAGCCACAATATTTTTGGATGGATCATGTGGAACCAAATCCCATGTCCGATTACTCGTTAGTGCATCAAATTCAACTTTCATAGCATCTCGCCACTCTTTATGTTTTTGAGCTTGTTTGACAGTGGTGGGAATGGTGGTGAGTGGAACATAGGCTAGACAATTGAACTTGGCACGAGGTTTAAAGATGTTGTTTTGGGATCGTGTTACCGGTCGGTGGGCAGCAGGTGTTTCGGAATGTGGGTGATGTGTCGAAGGTTGAGGTTCGGGCAGTGGGGAGGATGATCGTGGGTTAACAGGGAGTTGAGGGCTGGATGTCTCGGCTGTCTCAATTGGAGGCGAGGAAGTTGGTATTGACTGTGATTGGGTGATTGCACGTGTGTCAGGTGAGGGGATAAGATGGTTAGAAGATGATCGAGTGTGCTCATGTGAGGGGGGAGGTGTATGTAATGTGGAAGATAGTGTTAGAGTAGTGCCCTGAAGGCAATCGCCTTTAGCGCATTTTGTACAAAGTTGTGTACATACTTTATGAATAAATAAATAAAGGCATATTTCATTAACTTGCTGTTCATTATTTATGAATGGATATTGATCTATAAGCAAATTAATGAAGTCCATGATATATGACATAGCATGAAGGAAATTGTGATGTGATCATACTACTGAGATTCCTATCATGTGCAATTATGTTAGTATCTAAATTATCCCTAGTCATAGGATTACTGAGACTGGACATCGGTAATCCGGAGAGACTAGCACATCTCAAGCTCCATGATTTGATCAAGCGGTGGATCTCAAAAGTCAAAATATGAGATATTTAGGGTTGAGATGTGGATGCTTACTAGAGGTAGTAAGTACATTGGATGACCTGCTATGAGATCATCACATGGATGTCCTATTCTAATGTCGTTGATAATCTCATCATAGCAATGGTGCAAGTATCCTTAGACTTGAGGTGCTCAAGGATATCTTGGATACTGATTCTGTGCTTTGACTTCATTCCTTGTTGCCTTACAGAGGTCGCTCATAGGATGGTGATTGGGTACAGCTTGAGGTATTCGAAGGTAATTGAGTAGCCAATAGAGGATTCACCACTTATGTGATAGCAGAAGATGATACCCATGGCCTCTTGTTAGGGTCATTACTTGGAAGTCTCTGGCCGGAGCATATATGTCATGAAGAATGTCTTCATTGACATATTAAGTAATGAGTCCCAGGACGAGAACTGAAATCACTTGGACTAGATTTAACGTAGTCAGTCTAGTAAGAGTTGACACATTGCCCATACTCATAACCAAGTGGGGTATAGCATGGTGAAAGGACGAATTGCACGGTAATTATCTATGGAAAGGTTCGTGATATGGTTCATGATGAATACATGTTCATTCTTCAAACCAATTACTTTCCGGTCAATTGGGGGTCATGATGTGTTGCTAGATACCGCTCATGACTTGCTCAGATTAAGTGTTAATCTAAGTGGCCAACATAACCGGGAACCTAATGGGTCACACGCATAAGAATGTCTCGGAAAATTCGTAAAATAGTTTTGGATAGAGATCCAATATATGAAGAGCAATCGGATTAAATGGATCCTGATGAGATCGAGCTATGTCCCGATGAGATCGTGACATCGATATTGCTAAAAAACGCTTTCGGAAGTTTTTCCCATACCGAGACCCAGTAGGCCGGTAGAACCGACCCCAGTGTGACTGGATCACTTCAGCATTAATATATATATATATATATATATATATTATTAATTAATTAAAAAATTAATTAATTAATATATCTATATATATGCCATACGTGGAAGCCAAAGAATGATGCTTATCATTTTAACTATATATATATATATATATATAAAGGCTAACGTGGAACAAGCCTTTCACTTTAGCATTAAATGAGTCTTTAAAGGTTGAAGACACATGGCTTTTGATGAGAAGTAGAGAGGATGTTTGTTGGTTTTGAATAAAAGAAGAGGATTGATGATTGTTAGTTGAATAAGAAGAAGAAAGGTTAGAAAGAAAGAGTTTCTCTCTAAGCTCTCTTCATCATCGATCTTCTCTCAAGTTCTTCTTTACCAAGTTTCATCCTCCTCTTCATCGTTGATTCAAGCTCTCCAAGAATAAAGGTAGGAGCTAGCAATCTTTACTTTGTTCTAGCTATTCCCGGGTCAAAGGGTTTGTCCCGATTAAGTTTTTCGATCTCTGCGTGGATACCGTTAGAGACGGTCTCCTTTGGCCGTTATGGTTTGAGATTGTTGTATAGACACATGGATCCTGGCTTTCGGGAAGGTCCCGGAATAAAAAAATTTTGTTTTCCGCACCGTGGGCATGTGATGCTCACACCAGGATTTTCCTACAGTGGTATCAGAGCCACTTGTGTCGTATATAACGAAGAAACCATGACTAGGTCGGAGTTGCCTATTGCTTGTGACGATGATGCATGTTGATTGTGTGAATTTCGAATTCAGTGTAGAAATATTGTTTTCGAAATTTTCTTGCCCAGATATGTTCACAAGATGTTGTTGCATATGTCTGTGGAAGCTCGGAATTTATCAATGTGATTTGATATGGTTTTGCTAATTTATTCCCCAATGTTCTGGTTGCTGTCTTTGTGCACATTCAATGAATAGGCATGCTTATAAATTCGAGAATAAATTGGAGAATTTTTTTTTTTGTATTTGCTTTCACCAACATGTCTCTAATATGTTTATGAATGTCTATGAGAATGGAAAAATGTTTTTGAGGTGATTTACTATTTATTTGAGAATTTATTGTGTGCTTCTGAGAATAACTGTATTGAGGAACACAGATTCTACATTGACTTTGTTGCTGAGGTTGGATGAGTTTTTGTTGGAAATAAATCCTGAAAAACTTCATGGAACATGTTGTGAACATTTTGTAACCTCTGTAATTTTCTCATAATTTATTGAAATTGTTTCAATGAGTTTTTCAAGCAAAACACAGTGCTTGGCAGTTTTGAGAAAGTTGCTGGAGCTGTTTTGTTTGGAATGATAAATTGTGTATTTCTCAATTCCAATGCATTGGATCATTTTTAATGTGATTAAAAATGTGTTATATTGATTTTGTATGCTTTCCAAATTGAATTTCTTGAAATTGGGTTTCCAAATATTTTTCGGATGTCAAATATGTCACATTAGCGTCTCGTTAGTGTATTTCGTTGTCTTGATTATTTTGGCCGTCACAAATTTTGTGACCAGTGACGAAGTAATCTTGATAAAGTTTAGACTACCTAGAGATACTTAGGGTGATAGTTTGATATTCTCAAATTATTTGGAAATCTAAATGAATAAGAGTGTATTCATTAATTTCAAGTTTTTCATGTATAGTTTGACTATATATGGTAAGCATGGAACAATGAAAGTGTTTCATTGGTACATCATAATAAAGGATATTACACGTGGTATTGTGAATTGGAACTGCACGGATTGAGAAATTAGCCGATTAGATAGCAATTCCACATGGATAAGTCGACTAATAAAGATACAAGTCGACTTGTCTGCATCATCAGACGATAAGTCGACTTGCATGAATGGTACAAGTCGACTTGTTCGTGCACAAACAGATAAGTCGACTTACACATGCATAAGTCGACTTACACATACACAAGTCGACTTACAGCATGCAAAGGTGGGATGATGGATGATTTTAGGTATAGATTCAATGTGATTGATGAAATGCCCTAAATCATTCCATATAGTCATGGTGACTATAATCCTACGGCTTGGAGGAGAAGAAGATGAGACCTGAAAACCCTCACACATCATATGAAAACTAACGCCTTCCATTAATACGGGGAGAACCAGAGTTTTTATAGAGTTGAGTTGTTGGGTAAACCCAAGCTCACTCTATACGGATATGTTCGAACCATGAAAATAAGATTTTCAGATTAATGGGTCGGTTTTCACTAGAAGCGTTGATTTGTTGAGTAAACTCAAGGTCAACGTGGACAGATGCGAAATTGGGTAGTGTACATCAGATGTACGCGAATCAAGAGTTGATAACCCAATGTGTGTGCATACATCACGAGTTGATAGCACTAGTCGATAGTTGCATCTATAAAGCAAATGGTATGACCGATACCTGCCGATAGATCTAAGGTGGCTTGTTGGGTAAACCCAAGGTTATTTTAGTAATGTCGGATATCTATGATGCAATTGGTATGACCGATACCTACCGATTGACCTAAGGTGGCTTGTTGGGTAAACCCAAGGTCATTTTAGTAATGTCGGATATCGACCCACTAGGACATTTTATCATAATGTTTCTTGGATTCGTACTGAGGGTTATGGATTCTTTGAAACTAGTGGGAGCCATATGCATGTCATGCAAGTCCTTATGATCATGCATGTAATTCTATTCTAACATTCTTTCTCTCTTTCCTTATAGGTTATTGAAGATGACTTCCAATGTGAATTTGCGCTCACTTATGGACTCGAACAAATTAACTGGACCTAACTTTCTAGATTGGCTGAGAAATCTGAGAATTGTTTTCAGGTCTGAGGAACTGGGATATGTCCTAGATGTTCCACTTCCTGATCCACATGCTGCTGATGCTTCTGATGAGGATCAGAAAGCATATCGTAAACATCTTAAAGACAGTGACATGGCTACCTGCATTATGCTTGTCTCGATGTCACCAGAGCTGCAAAAGCAACATGAGTCAATGGATGCTAATACCATAGTGTTTCATCTTAGGGAATTGTTTGATGAGCAAGCTCGGTCTGAAAGGTTCGAGACCTCGAGGCTACTATTCACTACTAAGATGACTCCAGGTTCATCTGCAGTCACAAGATGCATCAAGATGAATGGGTATATTGAGAGGTTGGCCGTCTTAGGTTTTGTTATGGATTATGAATTAAGTGTTGACTTAATTCTAGTTGGATTGTCTGATAGTTATTCACAGTTTGTGTTAAACTATCGGATGAACCAAATATCCACGACAATCCCTGAGTTGATCAATCTGCTCAAGACAGCAGAGCAATCTATCAGGAAGGATAGCAAGCAAGTGCTTATGGTGTCATCCTCTTCTTCTGGTTCAAAGAAAAAGAATCTAAAGAAGAAAAGGTCTAAGAAACTGAAAGGAAGTCTAGCCAAGAAGAAAACCAAAGAGACTGCACCAAAAGGAACTTGCTTCCATTGTGGCAAGACTGGCCACTGGAAGCGGAACTGTAAAGTCTATATGGAAGAATTGAAGCAGAAGAAGGCATCAGATGCCTCGACTTCTTCAGGTATATTTGTCATTGAGGTTAATCTTGCTTTCGACCATAACATATGGGTATTAGATACGGTTGTGGCTCACACATATGCAATGATATGCAGGCCTCGAGGACGATGAGATGCTTCATGAAGGAGAATTAGACCTGCGTGTGGAAAATGGAGCAAGAGTTGCTGCATTAGCCGTAGGCACTTACTTTTTGTCACTCCCCACTGGGCTTGTAATTAAATTGGATGAATGTTATTTTGTACCTGTATTAACAAAGAACATATTGTCTATTTCTTGTTTAAATAGCGCTGGTTTCTATGTGACTTTTAGTAACAATGGTTGTTCTATTAGTTTAAATGGAATGCTTTATGGTACTGGTACATTATGCAATGGAATTTACATATTAGATATGTCACATCTAATTATGAATGTCAATGACACGAAAAGACATAAACGAGATAATTTAAAATCAACTTACTTATGGCATTGTCGCCTTGGCCATATAAATGAGAGACGCGTAGCTAAGCTCCATAAGAGTGGAAGTTTAGGGTCATTTGATTATGAATCATACGACACATGCGAATCTTGTTTATTAGGCAAGATGACTAAATTACCCTTTAAGGGAAAGGGTGAACAAGCGACTGGAGTATTAGACCTAATACATTCAGATGTATGTGGTCCGATGTCCATCCATGCCAGAAGTGGTTGTCTTTACTTCATTACCTTTATCGATGATTATTCTCGATATGGGTACCTGTATATGATGAGATACAAATCTGAAGCATTTGAAAAGTTCAAACAATTCAGAAATGAAGTAGAAAACAAACTTGAGAAAAGTATCAAGACATTACGATCAGATCGTGGTGGGGAATACTTAGACCAAGAGTTTTTGGATTATCTCAGAGATAATGAGATTTTATCTCAATGGACTCCTCCTTACACCCCACAGCATAATGATGTGGCAGAAAGGAGAAATCGAACCTTGTTAGACATGGTACGATCAATGATGGGCTTTGCAAAGTTACCAAAATCCTTTTGGGGGTATGCACTTGAGACAGCTGTTTACTTGTTAAACAGAGTTCCATCAAAGACAGTTGATGTTACTCCATATGAGATGTGGACTAACAAAAGACACTATCTTACTCATTTGAAAGTTTGGGGTTGTCCTGCTTATGTGAAGCGGACACAGTCAGATAAACTTGATGCAAAGTCTGACAAGTGTTTGTTCGTAGGATATCCTAAAGAAACAATGGGATATCAATTCTACCTTCTTTGAGGAACAAAAGGTGTTTGTTTGAAGCATGCTGTCTTTTTAGAAAAGAGTTTCTTTTACAAGAAGACAGTGGGAGCAAAATTGAGCTTGAAGAAGTTCAAGATGCTCGAACAGACGCAGATCAACTGCCTGAACCTGAAACTGTGACTCATACAGATGAAGTAACAGTTCAACCTTCTACAACACACAAAGTTCGTAGGTCACGTAGGATACGCTCTATTCCCGAGAGATATGGATTTCTTATGAATGAACAGAATGACGTATTGCTCATAGAAGATGATGAGCTTACTACCTATGAAGAGGTTCTGAAGAGTTCAGAGTCTGAGAAATGGCTTCATGCCATGCAGGCTGAAATGAATTCCATGTATGAAAACCAAGTATGGACTTTGGTTGAGGCACCCGAAGGAATCAAACCCATAGGGTGCAAATAGGTGTTCAAAAAGAAAACCGACATGGATGGTAATGTAATTACCTATAAAGCAAGGCTTGTGGCTAAAGGCTTTCGTCAAAGACAAGGAGTTGACTACGACGAGACCTTCAGCCCAGTAGCAATGCTTAAATCCATTAGAATACTCCTAGCCATTGCCACTCATTATGATTATGAGATATGGCAAATGGATGTGAAGACAACTTTCCTAAGTGAAAATCTAGCTGAGGATGTGTATATGAAACAACCTGAGGGCTTCACCTCCTATGATGGCGAAATGGTATGCAAGCTTCAGAAATCCATCTATGGATTGAAACAAGCATCCAGGAGTTGGAATATCTGTTTTGATGAGGTAATCAAAGAGTTTGGTTTCTCACAAAATCCGGATGAACACTGTGTGTATAAGAAGGTTAATGGAACTGCAATCGTATTCCTTGTGCTGTATGTAGATGACATATTATTGCTAGGAAACGATGTCTCTATGCTACAATCAGTCAAGATTTGGTTGTCCAAACAATTTGCCATGAAAGACCTTGGTGAAGCAACTTATATCTTTGGGATAAAGATCTATAGAGATAGATCAAAAAGGTTGCTTGGTCTTTCACAATCAACGTACATAGACAAGATGCTAAAAAGGTTTAGCATGGAGCAATCCAAGAAATGATACCTTCCCGTGACTCATGGGATAACACTCTCGAAATCTATGTGTCCTAAGACACAAATGAGAGGATGCGCATGAATATGATCCCGTATGCATCTGCGGTAGGATCTATCATATACGCTTATGCTATGTGACGAGACCCGATGTATCATATGCTCTAAGTGTTCTGACGGATACCAATCGGATCTGGTGAGGGTCATCATGGTCACAAGAATATCCTTAAGTACTTGCGAAGGACTAAGGATGTTTTCTTGATATATGGGATGGAGATCTCAAAGTGAGCGGGTATCTGATGCCGCTTTTCAATCTGATAAGGATGATTCCAAATCTCAATCAGGTTATGTATTCACACTGAATGGCGGGGCAGTTAGTTGGAAGAGTTCCAAATAAGAGACAACTGCCGATTCAACGACCGAGATTATAAGAGTTCCAAACAAGAGACACTGCATTGCGAGACGATCCCCTGCCATTCTGATTGAAGCGTCGGTGATTGCGCTGATTGTAATTGGTATGTGGCTTGGCGCTTTGAGCCAATGCCGCGATTATAGGAGTAGCAGGTTTTTTGGATTCCTCATGTAGCAGAAAAATTTCATGATCCATGAGCTTGTCATATAAATCTTCATAAGAAATTGTGGTATCTCGGGCTCGAATAACAGCCGAGATCTCACGATACTCGGTCCCAAGATCACGTAAGATTTGAACTACTAGTTCATCACTGGCGATTGGTGCACCTGCAAGAGCTAACTCGTCAGCTAGAGAACGTACCTTGTTGAGGTAATCGGTCATAGTTAGGGTGTCTTTGGTAAGGCGGGCTAATTGATCTCGTAGGCTAAATAACCGAGATTGGGACTTGTTTGCGAAGGTGGTATGGAGGGAGTGCCACGCACGGTGAGCACTGGTAGCATTGGCAATGGTGGGAGCGATGGTGGGTTCGACGGATGCCATTAAAGCATTCTGGATCAATTGATCCTGGCGAAACCAGAGGGTGTAGGCTGGATTGGGTGTGTTTGTGGTGCCGATGGTTCGATCAGGGGAGGGGTTGGTGCCGTCAAGGTGGCCGAAAAGGTCATGTCCATGCATTAGCATGGAAACTTGAGCCTTCCAGGTTGCAAAATTGGCACTTCCAGTAAGTTTGATTGGAAGTTGCGATGCCGGATTGAATTGGACAATCGTTGAGGTTGAGTTGGTGTTATCGGCATTGTTGACACCATGAGATGAGTTTGGGATAGTCATGGTAGACAAACTGGTTTGCAAGGGAGATGAAACAGGGTCAGAGGAAAAAAAATTCGACTCGGCTAGAGATGTCAGGCTCTGATACCATATAGAGGCAGCAGATGTTTGGTAAAAGAAACTTGATTCTATTGATGTGCTTAACAAGATTAAATACATAATACAACAGGAGTAATCCCACTTTACAAGGAAACAAAATCAAATTCAAATACAAATACAAAGACTCCTATCTGATCTCTAACTGATTGTAACAAATCTAATATATTCACAAGACTGATTGACATAGTCAAAGGTGAGTCCACGTGATGCTCTTACAACCCTCCAAAATAATTAAATAATAATAAACACTTGAGTTGTTACGTTGAGTTGCCTTAATTTTTTATTTCAATCCTTATATTTTAAGAATAATCACTTTTTTATAATATTGTTAAATTATTATATTAATTTCTTTAATTGCCGTATTTCATTTAATTTTTATTTAAAATGACATAGTATTATTTTAAATGATAATATTAGTTAAGAATATTCAAATTTTAATTTTAAAATAAAAGATTAGATAAAAAATTATATTGTAAGTAACCTAAAATATATATATTACATAATTGATCAATTGACTTTGAAGAAACATGTGAAACATTTATTTATATTTATGCCTCACTTCTCCACCTACCAAAAAAAGGAAAACGTTCCAGGTAAAGTGTGTCCGATTGAATCCAGGAAAGATCTGATACCCCTTTTTGGTTTTCCTAATTTCCTTGACTTCTTACAAGATGGTAAGTGAAATGCAAAAAGAAAACTATGCCTATGTACTCCTTGGTTAGGCCACTTTAATTAAACTAGCAGGCAATTAGTAAAAGCTTTAAAACTTGGTGATAAATATATGAGAAGCAATCTAACAAAGTATTCTAATTAAATATTTTTTTATTTGTCAAAATTTCTAAAATGTTTATTCTTTTCATCTAAAAGCTACCTTAATAGGTTATGCCAAATAATGAAAATAAATAACAGAATCCAAAACCACAGGCTCGCTAAATCTGACGAAACCATTGTTTCCTTGTTACAAGGGAACTGTAAGCATCACTACCCTTACCGAATCATACAAGAGAAAGAGGACTTACGCTAGAGACAAAATCCTCTGTCTAGTATTACTCTGTATTATTTTGTTCTATGAAATCTCGGCTATTTATTTTGTATGACCCACGCGGGACTCACGCACAATTTACACGAGATCCATGTAAATAAATGACTTAGATTCATTAGACAGAATAAGATATCATAATATTGAACAGAAGATCTGAACTCCTTACACTAATGGGCAGCATGAACCGTTAGCAACTGTCTATCTGCACTAAAAACAGAATGTACCATCAAAACTCGACATTGGCTAAATCCCTTTTGGCCTTAACGCTTCTTAATTAGTGTTAAAAGCAAATGCCTATTCCTCAATGACGTGTATGAAAATGAATGAATAAAACTCGATAAATAAAAGTTATAATTTTTTACCATTATTAATTAAGAGATATTTTAACACTTTAATTTATTTTAATTAAGTTGTTCGTAATATTAATTTTGAATAATTCTATCCTCAAAATCTCTTTAGAATTTGAATTACTTAAAATGCACATTGCACCAATTTATTGTGTCAAAAGTCATAATTAGAGAACTAATTTCACTAAGTAATTACCATAAAATTTAGTTTAGTATATTCGATCAGATAAATCAAAAAATTAAATATGGCCCTTTTGGTATGTAATATGACTTTCTAAACAATATTTTTATTTCTATTTTACCCCGAAAAGGTATAGTTTTGAAGCATTAGGAAAAAAGATTTAACTAGACACTTGAGACAACAGGCATAAAGGTATAAAACGCCTTAGTCCTGGAGTTCGTTAAGGCAAGGAACCGACAAAAGTTGAAACAGTTACACATAGTATGTTCCGATTCCCCAAAAAACTAAACCCTAACTGTATTCAACTACCTACAAAATGAGTGACGAAAACAATGAAGGACCATTCACTTGCAAGAAGGAAAAAAATTCTCTACTGCTCTCGCCATTTATTCCACCTTAGTGAACAGAACTCGAGCGCCATAATCAAGAATCAGAACTTGTCGTGGAGTAGCCGTTTTATATTAGTTGTTTAACTACCTTGTTAAGGACAACAAGGACAAATTTCCACAAATCACCAAAAGATAAAACAATGAACTTCACTGATTTCTCACTATATAAACACTACGTGGGGAACTAAAATGTTCAGCTCATTCACAAAAGTGATCATAAGGCAAAGTTAGGAGAACAGATCAGAGAGAGAAAAGAATGGCTTTTGGAGCTGTAGACATGATGCTTCAGTGTGTCTTCGATGGAAGCATTTCAATGCATAACTTGGGAATTGAGCGAAGGCCTTACCACCGGAACTGCAAGTGCGAGTTGCACAGGTCAAAAGGGACTTGTTCCAACGCTTGCCCTAAAAAAAGGAACGTATCATTTCGAAAGAAACTGAAGTGGAATGATCGTTCAATGTGCATGAAGGCTTCCGGATTCTCTTCTCAATCTTTGGTTCTCGGTGACTCTTCAGTTGCGAAGGGAACTTCTGCGGATGGGGATGCTTCACATAGATGACAGACATTCAATAGAACTGTTACAGTTGCGTAGACTTTAGACATAAAGGTTAGGACATTTTCTTCTTTATTTTTTCTTCTCTAAGTTCAATAGTTTCGCTCCAAATGATCACATAATGTATAAAAATTTTCCCAATATTATAAAAGTAATATGGTGTTAATCTGATCTGCTGCTCTTCCATCACTGCCATGAGATTGTTTTGTTATGCTATGTGACCTCACAACTCATGTTAGTCTGCTACTGAATTTGGTTTTTGCACCAATTAGACCATTAAAGTTCTGCAGAAAAATAAATGACAGTAGGGACTACGGAACAGGAAAGCAATAACACTTCCAAGTTGAATATCAGATCTTCAACACCATCTTCTTCATATTAGTGTTTAGAAGAACCGTTAAGAAATATGGATATACTGGAAAAGATCTTTGTATGTAAACGTCACTTCAATAGGACTACATGATGAAAACAATACTTGTTTTTTCCCTTTGTTTTCCAACAGTTGCTTGATAGCAAGAAAATCTGTATCATAGCCAACATTTATTCGGACTGAGTTCCATCATCAGCAATATGAAGAAACAATTTGCCATCACCTTATGGTCTTCTTTGTTCTATGCAGTAGATTGGTAGACCAAAATTAAAATTTAATCAATTAGCAATATATGATCTAAATAGCAGATTCTTGGTTTGTTCTTACATTTCTTGGGTATGATCTATATAGCAGTTACGGTGGAATCTTGTAAGAGTAGAAAATGAGCCTGAAAAGTACCAACTTCTTAGAAAAATAGCATCTAACTTCTTTGGCTGAAGGTGCTTGTAAGAAGCAATATTAATCTATCCTGCGGTTGGGTAACGAGTATTACCGCTTCAGTGATCAGTAGAACAGTTCTCTTCAATTGCTGAACTTTTTTTAAAAAACTTTTTTATATAATGTTCTATAAGAAAAAGTTGCCTGAGCCTTTTAAGTAATAATCTGAAACAATCATGCTTCAAGAACAATAGCAATTTCAAACACTTCTACAAAATTTATATTGGTTACTGCAAAACATATAACAAACGAAGGTTTCAAGGTAACAATAGAGGACAGAGACCAAGCCTTTTTTTTTTCTCCTTCTCCCAAATCGTCAATTCCTCGAAATTGCTAAAATTAGGGGAAATGAATAAGTACTCCCTAAAAAAAATAAATTAAAAAATCACTTAAAAATGCAATTAATTAATAAAATTATATTTTGATAATGACATTTCTAATAATCTATTGTTCTTTAACTAGGTTTATTTTAATGGCAATGTTTTACGAATATTTAAATAAAATCCTAACGTTTTGATATTTATAAATTTATTATTAATGGTTATTATCTATTTATAGAATAATTAATAAGGATAAGAATGACTAACCAAAGTTGTTGTACCGATATAACCAATGTTTTAAAAACCGGACCAGACATCGAACCGGTCGAAGAAAAGGTTTAAGATTTAGAGGTTCAACCGGTAGTGAACCGCTATCAAACCGAAATATAATAAATAAGATGAAAATTTTATAAGAATAAATAAAAATAAAATATTTTATTGAAATGAAAAATACACCAATGTTTATTATTATCTAATGAACTAAAAATAAATAAATATGAGTCCAATATAAAACTTAAAATAACATTTAAGAGAAAAATTGTATTTCTAAAAGAGGTTGTGTCTCATCATCGTCAAAAGCTTCAAATTCTCCAACGTTATTTAAAGATTCGTAAACTACGTTTTCATATAAAGTATTTGCATCCACTTCTTCTACTGCATTAAAATAAATTTCAGGGAAAAATTAAAATGAAGATGCAGAGTATCGAACCCTATACCTCTCGCATGCAAAGCGAGCGCTCTACCATTTAAGCTACATCCCCATATAGGATAGTGGCCTTGCCAATTTTATTTCATAGAAGCTAGTGTTATAACTTATAATTGTGTTCCTCTACCATCGAAAATGCTGAAATAAGCTTCGGAGTAGTGAAAATTTACAGACAAAAACCTCAAATTTTTCCTTCAAATAGTGAAAATTTTTAGAGTTCGTACTTCTTAATCCGACGTTGCTTTCTAACGAAGATAATGGATTTCCAAGTGGTGATCCTTGCAGGTGGCAATTCGAAGAAACTTGTTCCTCTTGTCTCTAAGGTTGTTTCTCTTTCCACCATGAAAACCCTAAACCACTAGTCTCCATTTTCTTTCATTGCCACGTCTGTTCTTTCATGAAGGCACTTTCTTTCTCAAAACTCTCAATTTGGGTCCCTCGTTATCTTTTTTTAATAATTTAAATATTGTTTCTTTTTTTATTCTGAAAAAGTGCAGGAGGTGCCCAAAGCATTACTTCCCGTAGCTAACCGTCCTGTTCTCTCCTACGTTTTGGAGTTTAGTAAACTACAATGAAGGAGGTGCTAGAGTTGGCGCGTGTTAAGGACACCAAGGAGCATATGGTCGGAGTGGAGAGGTTGCACCAGCTTCTAGAAGCTTCTAAAAAGAGAGCAAGGCCAGATCTTCTCAAAGACAAGGCCAGATCTGAAACAAGGCCAGATCTGGAAGCAACCCGAGCTCCTCCGGCAACTACCCGGCATCTGAGAAGAGAGCAAGGTGCGATGGAGGGAAAGTGAGAAGAGAGAAGGACAAGACGATGAAATGTTTCAGATCTGGCCTTGCGTTTTGCTTTTTGAACTTTACATCCGGTTATAAAATAACCGGTTCTCTGACAGACCGACCGATTTTCTGATAAACCGGCCGGTTTTTATATTTCAGGGTTAATAACTATAACCGAACCGGACACATGGTCGGTTCAGACGATTTCCGGTCTGACCGGTCGGTCCGGTCCGGTTTTCACATCATTGGTTATAACAAAACAAATCCTCACTTCTACGATCTGATCTGATACTTTAGGATTTGATATTTGTATTATATATACTCTCTTGTATGTATGGATGAGACACGATACAATAAAATACAAACCAGTTCTTATAGAAACTCTTTATAGTATCAGAGCCTATAAACTTAACGGTTTTTGGTTTTCTTTCCTTTCTTTCCTTGACTGCTGTCAGACCTGCTTCTTGCTATCTCCAGTAATCTCCTTCTCTGTGCTTTTGTTTGTGTTTGGATCTCCCTCTCTGCTTATCACAAACGTCAGGTTCTAGTTCGTCAAACATCAACACCACAGCAGCAACTATACCCGATGAAAATTCTGGGATTATTGCTTTAAACATGCAATCTAGTTTCAAACTCACGGGTTCAAACTATCCAGCATGGCAAATCCAAATCACATCCTTGCTCGATGGATATGATTTGATGAGTTTTATTGATGGCACTTCCACACCACATCCAAAAACAGATGAAAACTATCGACGTTGGATACGTCAAGACAAAATGGTTTTACATGCAGATTGGTGGCATATAGTGAACCAGATTGGGGTGGTAACTTTGATTCCAAGACATCAACTTCTGCGTACGTAGTTTATCTTGGCAACAACCATATATCCTGGTACTCCAAACGACAACAAACAATTGCTAGATCATCTACGGAAGCTGAATATCGAGCTGTTGCCAGTACAGTTGCAGAACTCATGTGGCTTCGTAACCTCCTCACTGAACTACATGTCTCAGCTAAAGCCACTCCACTCATCTATTGTGACAATGTGAGTGCAACGTATGTCTGCTCCAATCCGGTAAATCATTCCAGAATGAAGCATCTGGCTCTTGACTATCACTTTGTTCGGGAACAAGTACAACAACAACAGATTTGAGTATCTCATATCTCCACAGCTGATCAAATTGTTGATGCCTTGACCAAACCACTATCTCGTGTGACGTTTGAGGTTCTTCGCTCCAAGATGAAAGTTTCTCCTCGACACTTCATCTTGAGGGGGCATAATAAGGATAAGAATGACTAACCAAAGTTGTTGTCATGTTATAACAAAACAAATCCTCACTTCTACGATCTGATCTGATACTTTAAGATCTGATATTTTAGGATCTGATATTTGTATTATATATACTCTCTTGTATGTATGGATGAGACACGATACAATAAAATACAAACCAGTTCTTATAGAAACTCTTTAATAATTATTATTTAAATAAATTTCATAAAAATAATGATATATTTTTATTATAAAGAAGATATTAATAGGTGCATTACTAAATTTATACCCTCTCCACTTTAACTTGTAAATTTAATTTTAGTAAGAAGAAATTAAAAAACATTTTCACTACAATTTAATATAGAATCAAAAGATCTCTAAAAGCAATTAAAAATTAAAACTATATCATAATCATACCTACAAAATTGGACAATTTTTTCCCGACAAAATTGGATGAAGTAAGTTGTGTGTGTGTGTGTCTAAGAAGGCTTTTTTTTGTTTATTATAGCCTTATGCTTATACAACTCATACAAATATCAGGCAGACATTTCCAAAACTTGGTCCAAACCAAACTTTACTAACATTCCAAGACTCATGTCCAATCCAGTTGTCCTCCAATTAAATGTGTAACAACTCAAGTAAATCATACTGTTTGCTAATACTCAACTAGATACCTACTTTTAATAAGTTCATATTGCTGCTGTAAATCGATGTATTGATATATATACCTCAGTACTATTTCTTTAGTTGCAAGAGTTGTGGTACTATCAATTTACTCTTAAGGAATGCTTTTAATAAATAAGTTAACCATTTTAATTTAAGAAGTTGCAACTTTGAGTTTATCTAGAAGTACAATTCATCTTTTATTTTAAAAAGTTAGGTTACTGACTCATTAAATTATTTATCTACAATTACACAACTGATTTTATTTGTTTCAAGAAGATATATATTATACATATTTATTTTAGAAAATATATACAAGAAAAAGTAGAAAATAGATTAAAAGCTTAAAGATATTTGGTGAAAGAATAACTATAATTTTTTAAAAATTTTAACTAAAAAGGAAATATTGATATAGTAATGTGCAACATGTAGCATACACTCGTGGCAGTCTTTTGAAACCTCACGAAACACAAGTCTCTTAAGAAACCTTCATTTCTATTGAACCACGCAAATGGTAGATTCATTATTGTCGCTTATCGCTTGTATTACTTTCTTTACTATTCAACCCTTTTCTAAACAATGAACCTATCGAAAATGTTAAGGAATTGTGATTAAGACACGAAATCTGTATTCTTGGCAACTAGACAAGTTAAAGCAAAAAACAAAAAAAAGTGCAAGTCAAAGTCCACCTGTCTAATGCCATAAAGATCCCATTTATTTCCTGGACAGATGCTTCCTGAATATCTGGAAGGCTTTTGCAGCTGGAGGTAGATGAACTCCCCAAGTTAACACATCCAAGTTGGCTTTTTCTTCAATAAAATGTTCCTATTCTTGCACCGAGTAGTCCCAATTCATCAACATGTAGAAAAACAGGCGCAGCCTTGTGAGGATTTTTCCTCATTCTATCTATTGCTGTTATTTAGGTAAGCACGTAGGTGACAGAGTAAAGAACCGAAGCTTCACTGGCTTTTAGTTGTCCAACTACTTTTCTAATTAATTACCTCCACACCATTAGCGGATTGCAATCTATATAAGTACATTTTGATTAACTCTTAAAGAATTTCAATAAATATTCACTACCTGCAGACATAAATATACCTTACACAGTGTGATCAAAGTCTATCCAGGAACGAGAAAAGAAAAATAAAAAAAAGTTGTCTGAAGAGAAGAAAATGGAAGCCGGAGCAGTTTGGATGATGCTTCAGGACGTTTTTGATGCGTGCATATCGAATCAGGAAATGGAAATTCTAAGAAGGCCATATCATCGAAACTGCACGTGTGAACTTCACAGATCAAAAAGGGTTTGTTCCAATACTTGCTTCGCCCATAAACGTGTATCGTTTTCCTCCAAACGGAAACGGATTCATCGCTCCATGTCCATGGACACAAGCTTCAAACTTTCTTCACTTGTTCGTGAGCCTTTAGATGTAAATGAAGCAACTTTCAGGGCTTCAAAGCAGGTTTATGGTAAGAATCCGGCTGGAGAATTCAAACGGCTATCTATTGAACAGTCCCGGAGAATTAATAGTTTTCATTTGAAGCATTTAAATTGATGACTCGTGATGAGAAGTTGATTCAACATGCATGCGCCGAAGTTACGACAGTACGACATCGTTTGAAGAATTCCTTCTTTAATTTTTATAATTACTGGATAATCCAAAATGTACTATTTCATAATTATTGCATTTTTCTATTTTAATCTTCCAAAATATCATTTTGGTTATTTAAATCTTTGTATTACCGAAAAGATTAATCACACACTTTATCTATATTTCACTTTAAGATTTGGTGAAATAGTTATTCGTACTGTCATATTTTAATTGTGTACTTTTTATTAAAGTAATCAAGTTATACAATTGTTTCAAATACTAATAATACTTAAATAAAATTAGAATAAAAATGGATAAAGTAGAGAGCATAAACAAAATTGGTATGTAAAATCATTATTGTCATGTTTAATAAATATAAAATTATTTGTTCTATTTAGGATAATCGTGATTTTGAGAAATATTAAAATTAAACTCCAGAAAACATGTAAAGGTTTAATCAAGATTAATTATTACTAGATAATTTGAAAATTACTAATGTAATACATACTTGCAAGCTTTTGCAATACTCAATCAACTGTGCCAACGTAATTAGTTAGTGAATCAAATATTATTAAACAAATATACATCTCTAACATAGTTAAAAAGAATGTAATTTATTAAAATTAAACATCTATGACGAGTAATGACATAATTGTAAATTAATTTATTTGAATTCTAATCTATATATTAAGTTTTATAAATAACACAATCCATTACTCAACATTTGTACAATCCATTACTCAACATTTGTATTATGGTTAATTTAGTATTTAAGAGTTGGTCTAATTTACTTAAAGATGAAAGATCCAAAACTCTTCTTTGTAAATATATACAAAAATAGAAAAAATGATATTTTCTTTGTTTTGATATTATTAGCAATTACTGTAATTAAAGAAGTAATGAATGCAATGTTACAAATAATTAAATGGAAAATTTTAAAATTAGTAGAAAAGTAATTAATTTAATAAAAAATTATATTTAATTTATTCTTTTGTAATTAGAGAGGATAATGTTTTTTCCCTCTATGTGGTATATTATCCCTTTTTTTTTAATTCTTACTGGTAATGTTATACTTGATCCCAGGGTCTTTTCCTGATATATATTTCCTAGGTAAAAGGGATCTCACTACTGGATCCAGAGCAAGGGTTGTCTAGATCCTATCAAGCAAAAAACATCATACACAACAAGTTACAAAATCTTAGGTTGTCTAGATCCTATCAAGCAAAAAACATCATACACAACAAGTTACAAAATCTTACGTTAAGAACAACGAGAAAAAAACCGAACCTTCTAAAGAAACAAAATTAACAAATACTCCAACAAGTTACAAAATCTTACGTTAAGAACAACGAGAAAAAAACCGAACCTTCTAAAGAAACAAAATTAACAAATACTCTTTTATCTCTGCCTTCCTCAAAGCCTGTAAGATTCAAACCCCCTTTGGTGTTTACTGTGACTCCTCGTTAACAACGAAACCAAAAAAATGAATAGTTAGACCCCTTTGCTGTTTTACGATCAACTGCGTGTTTATATAAAATCAAGCAAAGGCTATGTTATCCATTTCAAAAAGTTCATATTAATAAGGTGGAGCTTGAGCTCTTAACGGCTGCTCAAATGATGCTTGGACATGTCTTCGATGGAAGCATTTCAATGCATGACACAGGAATAGAACGAAGGCCGTATCATCATTACTACACTTGTGCACTGCACAACTTAAGAGGTTTCTGTTCTAATGTTCTTTCCAGGAGAATGAACGTTTCATTTCCCAAGAAATAGGAACTGAGTGATAGCTGTCTGTCAGCCGCGATAACAACCAGTCAAGTTTCTTCTGTTCCTCGTAATGTTTCAGCTCCAATTCCAAATGAAACTTGTGAATAACATGGAATCTAGTGGTGAAAAGAAGAGGATCGCGTGTGTTACAGGAAGAAAAATATTATGTACTTTTTAGTTTTGTTTCTTCTCAAGTTCTCTGGTTCAATTATCAAGTGATTCATTGATTTGTACGAAACTGTTGATTTAATCAAAGGTTGCTTTGTTAGACTTTTTTGTCCTTAGGTACAATTTTGTCTTTGTCTCGTAGAGTTGAAAAATATTAATTGTATTTTTTGTTTTTAAATAAATTATTAGTTAAGTTACGCAATTTGATCCAGATAAAGATAATAAAGTGACCCAATAAATGATCTAGATTAATAGGTCGAAGTTCAGGTAAAAAATAGATCTCAATTAGTATGAACCGGATCCATATCAGTCTTGTAATGAGGAAGTCCGATATGGAAGCTCATATCAATCGTAAGCATAAAGACTCCCTGATCCGTTAGGGGAGTTTATGTATTGAGAAAACTATAGAAAGACTTAGCCGGTGTCTAGGTGAGCACTTTCCACTAAAAGTCCTAGAAGATTCAAAGATGTTTGGAGCTCGGAATCGGTATCGGAATCAGAGATGGAACCGAAATTCAGGTATTTCACATTACCTTCGTTTTTAACCTTTTCATGTAGATCCGGATACGTAATAAAGCTTATACAACGTATTACATGTGGAATTAGAGCGGTCATCTAATTGGATTGTCGGAAACAAATATTTTTCAGGTTTTCATCTCATTTGGTTTTCCTTCGATTTTAGTTTTTTTACGTATATAATTACGTAAAAGTGATATACATAAGGTTAGTTACGAAAAATGTGCCGAACGGAGTAAAAAACGGAGTTCCGGGATGCTGGAAATCACCTCTGACATCAGAGGAGGTGAAGACCGTCGGGCGTGTGCAATGCACGTGCCCCGAATTTGCTACAGAACGTGGGCACACCCACGTACGGTCGGCGCGTGTGGCACACACACCAATCGCGAGTTGACACGTTGCTCCAACGAGCGACGGACGCGTGTCGCGCATGAGTCTGCACACGCCGTACAGTAACTACGTTTTTGTGCGTGGTGTGTGTGTGACCCGCACACGTGGTCCTGCGCCACGCCCACCGACGTGATTGTCCACTTCAATGGTACAGTAATTCCAAAAAACAAAAAAGCACAAAAAAAAATTCAGATTTCCCGTAAGGATGTCCCGGGATGTTTTGGGTCAGTTTTCGGGTTTGGAAAATTTATAAAGTAACTTTTTCCATTTTTTAGATTTATTACATTAGTAATAAATTAAAGTTTAACTCCAGAAAAATGAATTAAGGTATTCTGATCCAATTTTGATTGAATTTTCATGCTTCGGACATCATATGAGGGAGATACATGAGGTTCTCGTGTCTTAGGTCTCATGTTCAGTGTTCAAGATTGCATGATAATCAATCAAAAAAGGAATTGAGACATTATGAAGCCATTTTTTGTGAATTTTCGTGCAATGAACTTACCATAATAAAGATACATGAGGTTCTTATGTCTGAGAAGGTCGGTTCAGTATCCGGTGACGCACGATAGTCACTCTACTGAGATTTTTCTTTTACGAAAGTCTCAAATGAAGTTTCTGATAATGTATTCAGCAAGAGTGTGTGACAATGAAACTGTGCATTCTAATTTTTATATTTATTGATGATACATTGTCACATATGGTATGCCCATGAAGAATGTGAGGATAACATAAAGATGTTCTCTTCTGTTTGCGGGCTTTTTGAGTACTGATGAGAATGTAGTCACCAAAGTGTCCTTTTAAGTTAGTATTTTGAATTGTTCTATTTGCATATTGGGGGATGTCTCTGATTTTATGTTTGGTTATTCTGCCCAAAGGTGTTGACCTTACTTAACATTTTGAGATGTGCATAAAGGTATTAGATGGGAGAAAATTGTCGCTTAGGTGATCTATTCACTCAAAGGTGGTAGTATCATGAGAGTTGATGGTTTGTACTCCGATCGCTTTTATGTGTGAAAGTCTAAATGCATATATTATGTATTCAACCCAAAAGTATTTTATAATATGTGTGATCGGATTTTCAGTAAAGATACTATTCAATGGCTTTAATATCGTTGTTGTCCTTCATTTGTGCTGATTTAAAGATTATCATCTTGAAGTCACCTTTTCAGTCAACAAAATCAGTGTCATCATTGAAACCTTATCCGGTTTCAGTTTAAAGAATTGGACGAAGGATGTATTGAAAATTATGGAGATAGTTGTGGTTGATATGATCATACGGACGGACAGACCATCTCCACTTACATCCATGAGCTCGACAGCTCATAAAGCAGCCTAGGATCGGTCTAATAGATTATATATGATGACCATTAAGAATTCCAATCCTAACCATCTACAAAGTGGACTTCTGAACACGGACATAGCGAAGGAGTTTCTTTATAATGTCTCCCAGAGGTACACAGTCTCATCTGGTGTTGAGACATGTGCCTTGATGAAATTATTATTCTCCATGAAGTATACAGGGGTAAAAGGGAGTAATGAAGTACATATCGAGAATAATTCATTTTCACATTAGGTGAAGATATTGAGACTTCAATGCTTTGATATCCCATTGTGTTGCTGAGGTGGAGAAACTCAAGTTTTACTACTCCTACAGTCCTCGAAGCAGCTTAAGGGAAGATAAAGATGAAACTCGTTAAGTTCAAAGGTAGAAAGTTCAAATCTTCTCCACATGCTGACGTTGGCCAAACCAATCCTGGTAAAGGTTCCTAGGACATAAAGAAATCAGTAGTATGAGGTTAAAAGGAAAGACTGTGATCATCAGGTTATTCTTTGGCTTGTCAATTATGAATCTAATTTGTAATAGTCGCATTAAGTATAGGTGGCTATTTAGTGGAACATATGATCAAGGTGCTTTCACAATGCAGTAGCTCATATCCAGGATAAATCCAAAGAAGGGAAGGAGGAACTAATGGTTTACAACAATAAACAGGTGGAAGTAATATCTATAGGGGGTGTATGTACTGAACTTTATAGTAAGGTTCATTTGGTTTTTATACAACACATTTTATATGTGATCTTTTAATCAATTTAGGACATTGAAGGTTGACGTTTTGCATTTAATATTTCTGCCGTACAGTTGTTGTTTAATGCAAAATATAAAGGTGCAACTTTCTTGTCATATAGTTTGTATAGAATATGTCTTACCCCGAATTAGATGTATACTTCTTCGTATCTTGTTAAACAAGGTATGAAGACCTGATGAATGAGAAGTCATATATGGTATGACATAAAAGTTTAAGCCACATTTTCAGAGCTAGGATTGAGAGATTGATCAAGAAAAACATTTCTCAATTCTAGATTAAGATGATTTGGAAACATGTGTTGACTGTTGCAGGGGTAAGTTGACTAATAAAGACATTGAGGTCAACTTATGCTTTTAACTTGTTGAGTCTGATACATAATGATTTCGGTAAACCTTATACAATTGAATTGTGCAATTCTAAATGTATTCTGACATTTCTTGGTGATTATCCCCATTAAAGTCATGTGTCATTGCTTAAAGACTGAAGGTTGAGAACCAGTTGAAAAAATTCATCAAGATAGTCAGATTTAACCGTAGAAGAGAATATCATGGCAAAAATGATGTTTCAGGACTTTAAAAGGTTCATTTGCCAGATATATAGAGTCAGTTGAAATAGTGACTTAATTCGCTATACCGAATAGTTCTTAGCAAAATGGTATTTTGCTGAAAGGCATAACTGCATCCTAAAGAACTTAAATAAGTTAATGCAAAGTAGGACTAATATACCTAATTATCTAAAAGTTGAAAAACTCAGCCTTGCGCACATTTGTGTAAGGGGCTACCTTATTGAGGTAGGATAATCCTTATAAAGAAATATTGTATGCTCGTTCCACTCATTGCTATTTAGTAAAATATCTCAACCACTTTAGGGCTACAGATTTTACTGTAGAGAAGAAGGGACCAGAATAGTGGAATCACAAACAGCTAAGTTATTGGAATAATATGTCTATGATGATGATGGGCCCCTTGACCCTTCGAATGATAGCAGAGAGGATACTATAGTTGCCGCGTACCCGTTACTCATATAGTTAGATTTGGTGGATCTAGATCTTTGTACCATGCTTGTACAGAAACAGGAACCTATATCTGAAGATACAGAAGTTCTTGAGGGTACAAGATCTAATACAGTTAAGTAAATCTACTAAATTGAGACGACCTGCTATCCCATCTGATTACATAGTCTGTCAGGTGTACTGGACTATGTTATTAGACATATTACATATCTAGTTACTTTTACAAAAGTTGTTTCTGGGCCAAATGCGGATGTGTGGTGGGATGCGATAAATGACGAGATGCAAGCCATGAAGTATAGTAAGGTCTGGGAGCTAGTTAATTTGCATCAGGAATTGCAAACTCTTTAGTTGTAAATAAAGTTTTAGACCTAAATGATTTCAAGATAAAGTTTAACGGTTTATGGGCTCGCTCAATTGTCTAATGATTCACTCAGAGAAAAAGGTTGAGTTTGTGTTACCTTCTCTCTCGTATTCTCGTAGGATACATTTTGAGTGATAAAGGCAATTGTAGCTCATGATGATATAGAGTTACATTAGATAGCTGTCAAAACCACCTTCCTCAGTAAAGACCTTTATGAAGTGGTCTATATGGTACAATATGTAGGGTCTCAGGATCCAGAAAGTACTGACTTAGTTTGCGAGTTATGCAAATCAATATATGGTTTATAATAAACCTCCTGAAGGTGATACCTTACATTTGATGAGGTTATGACCTCTTTCAGCTTCATGAAAAATAAAGTTAAAAAGATGCCTATACTATGAGGTCAAGGGAAGCAAAGTTATCCTCCTATTACTGCATGAGGATGATAAATTGCTCATATCAAATTTGACCATCTTATATAAGGTTAAGAAACTTTTGGTCAAAAACCTTGACATAAAGGACCTTAGTATAGCATCTCATGTCCTAGGTATTCGGATTCACCAGGACATATCTCAACACTCATCAGACCTCTCATAGATTGTTGCATACATTGAGTATGTGTAATAAAGGTTCAATATAATTGACAATAAACCTGTCGTAACACTTGTCTCTCATAGTGAGAGATAATCTTTGGTATAATACCCAAAGAATAAAGTGAAGAGAGATATTATGAGGAATGTTCCGTATTTTAGTATGGTGGATAGCCTGATGTATGCTTAGCTTTGTACTAGATAGGACATTGCAGTCATTATTTGAGTGTTTGATCAATATCTGGTTAATCCAGTTATAGACCTTTGGAATGCAATCTAGCGAGTGTTAAGGTACCTGAAGAGAATCAAGGATTATATGTTGACTATAGAAAAGTCAACATACTAAACCTCCTAGGGAATTCAAATTTAAATTTAGCTATGTGTCTGGATAATTAAAAGTCCACTTAAAGTTACAGTTCAAGTTTGCAGATGATACAATGTCGTAGAAGTGCGTCAAGTAAAGACACGAGCAATTTTCTCGACTATGCATGCAGAATGCATGCTAAGGGGCTATTTCGCAGACAGCTTTGCTCAGAAATTTGATTTCTGAGTGATTTGTGGTCCATTCAGTAGCTAGACCCATTTGGTTTTACTGTGGTATTCTTCTTACAATGTTGTTTAATAACAACAAAGAATATCACAAGGTCATAGCATTTAAAGATCAATTATTTGGTTATAAAGGTGTTGAAACGAAAATGTGACATTAAGGTTTGGAGCATTTAAAGACTGAGGAACTGTGAATCGATCCTTTAACTAAAGGACTTCACTCACTTGTATTTGTGACACAAGTATACAGTATGGGTGTTTTGACGTCCTTAGACGTTGTTAGTTAGGGAATCGTTATATTTTCTCCATGTACATATGTACATTTTAAAATATTATGATAATATGATGGTTCATTGATAAAGATGATCATCATTTATCCTCAATAATAAGTGTAATCATACATTATCATAATATGTATGAAAATTTTAAGATTTCTGTCGATCTTAAGCATTTGAAGGTCATTGGCCATATATATAGATTGACCTTGTGTTTATGTCATTTAGACACATACAGTTTTGCATAGATATCTATAAAGTTTGATATGACATAGGGGGATATAAGTTTTTAATCTCATAAAAGTTCTCTAATATAGTTTAGCATTTAGTTGGAGAACATAAAGGTTTTCTCTAATGTTGTTTATCATTCAGTGAGAGAAAACATGATTTCTCTAATACAGTTTAACATGTGCGGTTTAACATAAAGTTAAAAAAATCGAGACTTACAAATAAAGATGATACAATTTAGATCATAAAGGTATCATCGTAGTTTGTCACACTCTATTTTCCTATTCATGTTAGTAAGGTATTAGGTATTCATGATTGTATTGGATCTATGTCACACATGGTACATGCATCTGATACTTGTTGGTATCGAAAGCCTTGTGGGACAGAATGATGAACTTTCATTATCTTTGGATCAAATGTTTTGTTTTTAAAACTTAGTCGACTAATACAATAACGTGGCTTAACTGAGTTTTTAAACTGTTTTAAACTAGAGTCAACTGCAATTAATGCTTGTCCAAAAGGGAGATTTTAGACTTTTTTGTCCTTAGGGACAATTTTGTCTTTGTCTCATAAAGTTGGACAACATTAATTGCATTTTTTATTTTTAAATAAATTATCGGTTAAGTTGCGCAATTTGATCCAGATATAGATAATATAATGATCCAATAAATGATCTAGATTAATGAGTCGAAGTCTACTAAACCCTTGACACTATCCCTCGTCCTCACAACCCATAAAATAATTTCACACCCAATAATACAACTGCCTCGTACTAACCTCGGCAGAGGATTTTCTCAATCAATCTTTTAACGAAAGAACAACAAACTAATAACTCAAGTAATTAAAATAATAAAGAATGAAAACTGAATATACTTGAGATAGACAAGAACAACTTCCTGATGAATTCAGCTTCTTCAAAGATAAATCTAAAAGTTGTTCGTCGAGTATACTATCGCAGTCAACTGTTGGAATCTTCCGACGTTACTTCACCAAAAGATGGATTAACTACCAAATCTTAAAAACTAAACTCAATTTACGTTGAAGAGAAGAGTGAAAACATCCAATTGATTCACGCAAATCACAAAACAAAAACCATAGTTGTATCCATCAATGATGCTAGACCAGGGAAAAACTCAACTCTTTATCAGAAAACTATCAGCTTGGGACAAGAAGGAACCTTTCAAGAGCTAGGAACTGTATCAAAAGACTTTGTTTAGTTCACTTTTCCCATTGTCTGGACAGCCCCTTTCGGATAAATGGTTGATGTCACTATCAAAGCTCATTGACCACTCCTTTGGTGAACTCTAGTTTATACAAAGTTAGGCTTGCAAGGTTCAAGTACTGATTAAACTTTGTTCAAAGAATGGATAGATCGATCTTCTCGTGTACTACTCCATAGCCTTGTAGAAGTTTCAAATGGGAATACTTATTCACAAAAATCAATCAATGCATAGTCACCCCAAAACTTCCATCCATACTCATAAACTTCACACATACGTGATGTATCACACCCACTCTCAAGATAGACTTCAATCCAAGATATAATTCTTTCTCAACTAGAAGATTATCCATATAGCTTATGAATCCAAGTCATTATCTAATTAATATCTTATATGTCTAATTAATAAATAATGTCAAAACTAATTGCTTAGATATATAACCTATATCCTAACACTATTTGTTTGTTTTTAATTCTAAAATCTAATATGGTATCGGAGCTTTCAAAGATCTTGAGGGACCTATAAGTGATTAATGCTTTATAAGTTCAAGAGCAAAGAAGGGCAGTGAGAAACCTAGAAAGTGGAAAGATGGTGGAGGGAGCCTATCTAGCAAAGGTTCCATCATAAAAGAAGAAAGCAAACATTCCTTAATGTGGCCATTGTGAGAAGTTTGGTCATGAAGAGAAAGATTACTAGCATAAAAGGAAGTCTCGATGCTTTAGGTGTAAACGATTTGGACATTTGAGAAAGGATTGCAACTTCAACAATGGAGAACAAGCAAATGCAATGCAAGTGACTAAAAAAGAGAACCTTTTTTAGTTGGTGAGAAGTGCACCAAGATGCATCATAGAGAGAAGTGTTCCATGGAGATAAGTGATGAAAGAAGTGATCTAAAGAAAAGAATTGTGGAGAGATGTGCTCTATCTATTGAAGGGTGATGGGAAGTACATTAAATTCAAAAAGTCTTACAATTTTGAATTAAGAGAAAATGATTCAAAGTTGTTAAAAATGTAGTTTTTGTTTAAAGATAAAATTTGGGAGTAAAAAGATAGAGCAGTAAAGATAAGGTGCCGAGATATTAGTTAAATTTATTATTTCATTACTTATATATTTAGGCCTTTAGCGTCAATAAAAAGTAGAAATCAATTAATAAATTACCTCTTCCGTTGTCTCTATTCTATTCTTTTGTTACTTTTTTATGAATGACGCCAAGTAGTGCTCCAACTGTAATGACTTGAATGTACTGAAGACGTTGATAATCGTTAATACTTTGCCACCATTCTCGCAAAGTACCAGTGAAACGAGATGTAAATTCAAATAAAATATCTAGCAAATGATAATTAAGTCTAATCATTTGAAGATCAATCCATGCACCAAATTCATGTATTCAATCCCTCTATTTCTTCAGGGATAGATCATTGAATGTAAACCAAGGTCCTGAAGTAGACTTGGTTGTAGCCTGCGCAGCTGGCTGAGCTGGTGTTGCCTGTGGTATTGGTTCAGGTCTAAAAAGTTTAGTACCCATAGATTTTGCTTCACTAGTTTCATATTCAACTTTAGTATATATTAAGGCATCGTCATCAGAACATTAGATAATTCTGATAGGTCAACGAACTATACTGAAGAATCAATTGAAGGTTCTTAAATGTGTTCAGATGATGACTTAGAGATTAACTCAGATAATACCACAAAAACTTCAAATGTTTGAACAGAGGCTTTAGAACTAGCTTTTGTATTATTTGACTGAGAACTTGAATATCCTACAAAAGATTTAGAAGTTATAGTTGTAGAAAACTCTGCCTGTTTAATTTTTTCCTTCCCTATAAAAAGAGGTAGAAGGTTGAACTTTCGATGTTGGAGGTGAATTAATTTGTAATAGTTTACTTAGTTGGTCCAAATGGTACATAAGAAGTTGATGGCTATGTAACCTTTGAAGAGTGAGAATCCAACAGACTACCACGAACACTTCCTGCTCAAAGGACTGCGACAGAGGCCATTGTGTGCAATATGGAAAACGGAAAGTCAAATTCTGACACGCCAAACTATAGGTCCCTACCTCAACTGCAGCTTACAGTTGTACGAGGCTGATTCGTTATACTCTTTCATGCTTGTGCTCTAACCTGTTGTCCCAACCTTTTTGTGGTCCATGAAAGCTCCGGCCTACACGTGTCCTCCGTCGCCGTCCCACTCTCCACAAACCGCCAACAAGTAGGCACCGTAGCCTCACTGTGTAAAGATTGAAACTTGACCCCTCTCCACAGGTCACAGTCCTTCTCTCTGTTGTGAGTAAACCAAAGCAACCCTTAAACGTATGCCCCTTTCAACACTTGTCTTGGATCTTTAAAAAAGCGTCTTTCTTATGATACCTCCACAATATTAACTATATTTTTGCAGGATCCAATGATACAATAGGATAGTATAATATTAGTCAATTGTTTATTGTTATCTACCATGAAAAATCTGGTCTTTCTTGATTAGATTATGCACAAATGATGGTTTAAGCTGACTCAACAACCAACTAAGTGTAGAAAAGAGTTTTTATCGACAAGTCTTCTCGAGGGTGTCTGGACTCCGGAGCTAACTTTCTTTGTTTCCTAGAAGACAATAGAAGAGAAGATCACTTGTAGACACATTAGTCTTTCGTTGGAACTTGAAAGTCCTTTCCTTTCTTTTTTTTTGGCACTATCGGGACACCGACTAATGTTGCCGTGAAAGTGAGTCGCTTGTAAATGGCTTTCCAAGATCATTTTTCTGGGCACATGTCTTTTCAGGCGCCGGCTCCGTCAGCCTCAGCAGGACCGACGTGGCTCAACAGCGCTGTTCTTCAACGGACCGATGATGGTATGAACCGAAACCGTAAAAGCGAGAGTGGTAACAACAACATCGGTGAAGAGGAGTTTTTGGATAGCGATGTTGGAGGTGGTGATAATTGGGAGAAGGCCAAATGCAAGGCGGAGATATTAGGCCATCCGTTGTATGAGCAGTTGTTAGCGGCTCATGTGGCTTGTTTGAGGATAGCAACACCAGTGGACCAGTTGGCGAGGATCGATGAGCAGTTGGCACAGTCTCAGGACGTGGTGGCTAAGTACTCGGTGTTGGGGCATGGTCAAGTGGTGAACGACAAAGAACTTGATCAGTTTATGGTTAGTGCTTCTTCTGTTCTCTTCTTTCACTTATTGGTCTGAAATTTGTGAGCTTAAGTTTCGTTTGTTGTTAGAGAAGAGAAGAGTTCCGATTAATTGTGCTTGAGAATTGGAGTGTACTGAAAAAATACTGACTTCTAGCTGGCAATCGTGCTAAAGATTTCAAGAAAGATAAAGATGTTCCTTTTGTCACACCCTTGATAATTTGAAAATTTTCTGATCCAAATATGATATTGGAAATTCGGACTCTTCTTGGAAGACTAATTGTAGCTCTTGTCTTTTGGTTGAAGAGTTGCTAATTGTGCAGAATTCATTCTGCCATGAAAGAGAAACTCCAAGTTTCTGGATAATGCTGTAAGGATTAGTATTTGAGTAAAAATGGAGTCTAATCTTATCATGGTCTTCTGTTTGCACAAAATTCCGTAGTGATTACGTCTTTTCCCTTATTGATACCTAGGGTATTATTACAACCTTACTTTTCCTTCTTAAGTGGTTCTGCCCCATTTGCATGTATATAACCTCAAATCTGCATCGTCATTCTTTTCTTCTTTCTCATTTGAATCCCTCGTTCCCCTCTTAGAATCTTTTCCTTCTATGCAGACACATTACGTTCTGTTGCTGTGCTCCTTTAAAGACCAACTGCAACAACATGTGCGTGTACATGCTATGGAGGCAGTTATGGCTTGCTGGGAGCTTGAACAATCTCTACAAGGCCTGACAGGTAACTAGCAATCCAGCCTAACTCCTCTTCTTTAACTGATAAGAGATAAAAGAGGCATTAGTCCTGTTCAGAAGTAGTTTTGTTCTTTTCCTAGTTTTGTTCTCGTTTTCCGTTAGCAGAATTCTAGGTGGTACAAGTCTTTCAGGCCAATTTTTCATCCTAGCTTGCTTATAATTTTAATGAACAGCCTTATGCAGAGCCCGGAACGTTGTAACTGGAAATAAAACTTGTCGACACAATGATTTATGATACGAGAACTTGTTATATTAATAACGAAATTGAGATGATTTCATTTTGTACTATTTGTTGGATTGTGCTTATCAAGAAATCGAGTCTCATTTTGCCAGCCTAACTACCTACTGATGTATGCATCATTGTTCTCGATTACCTGATCTTCAACCTCACTTTCATTCTTAAACTACTATGTTGGATAATCGAAAGAATGTCTTCTTATATGCATATGCAGTAAGCTCAACATGAATGGTCGATAGTAAGGGCTCCTTCTAATTCATATATACTAGTTTCTTTCCTAATCCAAGTGTTTTGTTAATTCAAGTTTACCGTACAGTAGTTAAAGAATTTTAGTCAATACCACCTCTATTTTGTTTGATATTGCGTGCTCTGGTTGAAGCAGCTAAATTCAGAACTTGATTCCTGATAAACCTTGCTAACAGGTGCATCTCCTGGAGAAGGCACTGGTGCAACCATGTCTGATGATGATGAAGACCATGCAGACAGTGATAACAACTTTTATGATGGAAGTCTGGATGGCCCTGATAGTATGGGATTTGGTCCTCTTGTCCCCACTGAAACTGAGAGGTCCTTAATGGAGCGTGTTAGGCTAGAATTGAAGCATGAGCTGAAACAGGTTAGTCTGGATAAAATTCACATGGAATTTTAGCTGGTGAAACAGGTCCAACTGAGCAGATTTCTGTTGATATAGGATTATAAGGAGAAGATTGTGGACATAAGGGAGGAAATTCTACGTAAGAGGCGAGCAGGAAAGCTACCTGGTGGTACTGCCTCCATCTTAAAAGCTTGGTGGCAATCACATTCTAAATGGCCTTACCCAACTGTACGTGCTATCCATTTTTTCCTTTTTATTGATGCCTCATTTATTTCATCTAAAGTTATTGATTGACATGACTGTAGGAAGACGACAAGGCAAAACTAGTGCAAGAAACAGGCTTACAGTTGAAGCAAATCAATAACTGGTTCATAAACCAAAGAAAGAGGAATTGGCACACAAACCCTTCAGGATCTACATTGAAGAGCAAACGTAAGAAGTAAGCCAATAAATAAACCAGGTTTTGTTATTAGTCCAAACTTATCTTCAGTTTGCCTATCGTAACTGGGAAAACAAGTAATGCAGGTAAAAACCAGTGAGAAGATGCTTCGTGTAAATAAAACAGGAGACTGCTAAATTTGCTACTTGTCCTTGCTTGGGAAGTCAGCATCAGAGAAAGTTGAGTGGTAATCCAACAGGAAAGGAATTGCTCTCGAGTAAATTAAAAGTTTTGCTTGGATATATGTTGTGTGCTTGCTGAAGCTTGACAACTTGGGTGCTTCTGAGTTTGTGTAAAAGTTTCACCTGTCATTTCTTTTTGACAAGGATCCTTGTTTCTACTAACTTTTTAAATTATACGTGTACGAGTGAGGCAATAGCCAATAGTATCTTGTCTGGTTTCTTGTCCCAGTGGCATGTAGTTTTGCCTTGTCTGTACTGTACTTTACCTGGAGATATCAGAAACTATTTATGGAGCAGAATCTAGAGCTTATAACAAATTTGATCATTGGAGCCACTTTTCTCTGTCAAAACAGCAAAACTACAGCAGCTTAGTAATTTCCTTCTGACACCTGATTTTTCTCAAAATTTAATTCCTGGGAGTGTTTATTATATTGGATTCCTCTGTTTTAACCTTCGCAAACTTTAATCATGTTCACAAAGTTTACTTGAATCATTCACTGCTTTCCAAAACTTGTTTCAAACTCTCTGAGAAAACCAAGTTGTATTTGAATTTGAATGGTCTGGTGTTAAATCTTTGACCATAGGCTGTAAATGTCCACAATAGGAATGCCCTTGTGACGTATGGCATGATCTCTAAAAGCACCCAGACCTGTTCTCTTTCTCATGAGAGAATTCTCAAGTTTTGACCATCTTCTGCTAAAAAATTATCTTATGCTAGCTTATTGTAGTCTGTACTTTCAGAAATAATTTTGATGCGATTGAGAAGCAACCAAGAATTAACAATGAATTCTTCAAAAAAAAAAAACAATGAAAGAAAAAGAAAAATCCAACACGGAACAGAGAGAGCATTGAATGAAAGAATTTACAATCAAGTAATGATATTTTTACAATCTGTTTCGACTCTTATCATCCAAGATAGGAGTAGCAAATCGTGTAGTGAAACTACGAATAGAACAATCTTCATCACTCTCAGCACCTGAATCAAAGTTCAAAGCATAGCTTTCAGGGTCATATTGAAACTGGTTCTTCTGTTTCCTGTTCTTGCCATATGCACTGAACCTTCTAATGAAGGTCTTCCACTTCGGTCCTGCCAATATCTCTGAAGTTTCCTTCAGTTTCTTTAGCTTCTTGGCCACCCATGTTTCTCTGTGCTCTCCTGTCTGGTTCAGTAGATGTTTGTGTTCGATATTGTCTTGGTGCGATGATCTAAAGAAGAGCCCAAAACAATTGCACATATCAGCTGAAACGGCGTCTTCTTCATCGCTAGCGAAGTGATCATCTCCTTTTTGTTCATGCTCCATTGTTGTCGGCGATTTGCTTGGCTTCATGATAACCTTTCTCTTCGAGTTTATTTAAGAGTTGAGATTATAATGAAACAGAGGACTATTAATATTGGAAATCCACACAAAGGAAGTTGACAGGAAATGGAAGGGAGGATAGACACAAACTGGGAAGAAAGATTGAATCTTTAACACGGAGAACCAGTAGAAAATGTAAGCTGAGTAGGAAGGAAGGAAGGAAATTCCAGGATGTTACAGGAACGTGTAAGAGACTTGCGTTTATAAGGTTTGGTGCTCGAAAAGGTCGATCTTTACTATAATGGAAGATGAAACTGAAATGGAACACTTCACTTAAAACATAAAACTTGACAATTTCAATGATGAACTGAAATTGAGTTCCTAGTTTCCTTGAAAGCTGTCCGAATTTGATTTATTTTCATAAAGCCGGCCCCATTTCCACTTCGAGACGCGTTGTCTTCCAAGAGTTGGCTACACCCACACGCTGTTGAAACGCTTTCCATTTGCATGAACTAGTCCATGCGGACTCATAATAACTTAAAACCAACCTAATTAAGAAATAATAACTGTTGAATAGAAATTGGGATCCCTAGTTATCCAACCTTAAGGGAATTTTGATTATAATGCCACAAAATAGTGGTTTCTATAAACTCTTACTAAAACCGAGTTAAGCCAACTTTTCAAAAAGTATACATAAAACACGTGATTTAATAACAATTGAAAATCGAGATGAAATGCTGTTAAGATTATTTTTGGTTCATGTTCCAAGCAAAAGCTATCATGCCAATCCTCATTGAAGGTACAATCCTCGAATCATTTGAAGGAATGGAGCAAATCCATCAATTTAACCAATTACTACTAGCCGAATCATGATGACGAAAATATAAGTATCAAGTTGATGGAAGATTTAGATGCGTCGAAAAAATGGTATGGTAAAACTCAATAACATCAAATGTTCAAAACAAAGGCACAACTTGAAATCCACGGGGGTACCAAACCAATTGACAAGTTTAGAGAAGCTATACTACACATTCCAGAACATATTGGAAACAAGAAACGAAGAAATCAGGCCTTCTGTACTACACCTAGTATGCAACTTTTCAACAAAACATCAATAATATGTTTCTTTGTACATCACATAGAAGCTGAACATGCTGGTGGGCAATGCCAGATACCTGATCCTGAATCATTTTTGAGCCTGGGACTGTGCTGCTGCATGAGCTTGCTGTGCTGTGTTTTGTCCCTTAGGTGGAATCTTAGCAGCCATTGCACGTAACTCACTCACAATTTCTGTGAAGCTCGGTCTCTCTGATGGTTCTGCCGCCCAGCATCTCTCCATCAACGATCTCCAGTCAGGGTCACAAGATTCAGGGACTGGCGGCCGCAACGTATTGCTTACAATACCACCTGAGTGTGTAGTAGGCAACGATAAATGTAGTTAGAAGATCATAATACTCTAATGCTACATGATGTTTGGTACAGCTTAAAAGTTACCTATAATTGCCCCATAGTGTAAATCTGCATAAGGCTCTTCCCCAGTTAAAAGTTCCCACAGCACGATACCAAAGGAGAATACATCAACCTAAATCAAACGAAGACAGACTATAACAAAGAGGAATGTTCAATCTTAAATCACAGAAATAACAGAAAATGAAGAAAAACCTGAGGGGAGAAAAATTTTGACAAGAGCAAAGTAGAAGACAATTGAAAGCACATACCTTCTCAGACACAAGACTACTGCTGCCGTTCAGAAGCTCTGGTGCCATCCATGGAAGTGTCCCACGCACTCCACCTGAGATAAGTGTTTGACATTTTACCTTAGATAAGCCTAAATCACCAACCTGGTGAAAAAGCAGAAGTTAGAACCAAAATACATTAAATCACCAGGAAGACTGCAGGAATTAAAAACGGTGCATTTGAAAAAGGAATTAAATTTATGATCTTAAATTAAAAGTGCAACCATTGTGACCAACAAAGATTGGCACTTTCAGGCACTTGTCAGCAAGATGCCTCTGTTGTTGAACTTTGCATGCATCAACACGTTTAAGCTAAAACACTAGATCAGGCAATTTCAATACTATATCCATAGTGTTACCTAACCTTCTTATTCAAGATTGGAATAAGGATTAAGCGAAAATGTTAAAAGGGTAGTATTCACTACTTTTTAGCTCACTTGGATTCACCTGAAACTTAAAAGAATCCAATAAGATACAAAGAACTGCACCATTTATCAATTCCGTAAGTATTGAAGCTATTGGTAAAGAGTTAAATTTAGATGTTCAACTGTCTCCTAGAAGAGTAAGACAAAAACAGAATTTTCCAATAAAAGAAGGAAATTAGGAAAGGAAAACACTCCAGAGAGGACCTTTACATACTAAAATGGCTCTCTGCAACCCCAAGCCTCCATCTTTTCACCCTTTCATTGTTTCCATTCATACAAATGGAATTAAAAGGAAGTTTTGGTGATTTTGCTTGATTCGTCTTATTCTCAGAGCAGTTTTCTAATATATTAAAGAACAATTTGGCACAAGGAGAACTTGACTTTCTAAATAAAGAAACCGTTAGAAATTCAAGTTTGTCAAACGGACACTTCTTGAGTTCCAGTGACTAACCTTACATATTGGACGGTGAGGATCCCGAAGATTGACAAGTAAATTATCACTCTTCAAATCAAAATGCACTATATTCTTTCCATGCAGGTATTCCATTCCAAAAGCAACATCCATAGCAATCAAAAGGCGCTTACGTTTGTCAAGGCTCCTGAAAATAAGTGAGTTCTTCAACTTTTTGATCCATTGAGGAATGGTGTGGAGAATTGGATGGACAAGGAAAAATAAATCCTCAATGAGAATGCAAACCTTTCGTTCTTCTGTAAAGCCGTTCTTAGTGAACCATTAACCATGAATTCTGTCACTGTTGCCACAGAACCTCCAGGGCCATCGAGCACAACACCGTAAAAGGCTACCACATTTGGGTGGTGTAAGTCAGCAAGTTTAATAGCTTCATTCCAGAAATCATCTACCTGAATCAATTATGCACCATAAGAAGTCATGAGACAGGAAATATTGAAAATTTGAGTTCGAATAATTGGAATAAGGAAAAAAGGAGGGGTGAAAAAGACCACAAACCATGCGTTCTTGTTCAGAAGGCTTCCCTGTAAAGCATCTGTCATTGATTCTCTTAATGGCAACATCAGTACCTCTCCATTTTCCATGATAAACAGTTCCAAAGGTGCCAGAACCCAATTCTCGTAATTCTTCAAGGTCACTATTCTTTATGATCTGCAATCAACAAAAAGAATGTTTGAAGTTCGAAGCTGATATTTGATAAACACAGATCCAAAAAAGATGGCAATTTTTCAAACCTGCAAACGACCAATGCCTTGTGAAACCGGAAATCCTAAATTCAACTTCTCAGGCAGTTTGACCTTCATTTCCTGAATGATAAAAGTAAACGCAAAAAATGCAACAATTTGAACAGATAAACAATTAAGGCAATTTAGAAAGAAACACCAAATCAATGACAGATATATGTCAGACACCTCAAGTTTAGCTTTATGCTGCATTTCTACTTCTTTGTTTGAAATGTCTTTCCTTTGATCTACTTCACAAAGAGACTCATTAATTTGATTCCCAGTGGAGTCAGAACTAGGATGAATGGACTGGAAAACAGAATCAGCTACACCCTCAGCTACAATCCGAAGTTCTTGCTTGATTTGTTCATCTGCTGAACCTTTACCAGAGAAAAAAGAAATAAAGAACTCACTCAGTTTTGCATTGACATAAACCACAAATTCCAATTACAAAGAAAATCAAATCAAAGTTTAAGACCTTTAGAAGATTGAGTATGTTCCAATCCCAAATCATTACTTGAATAGCTAAATGGCTGGGAAACTTCACAGCCTGCTATGTCTGCAATAAATTCTCCAGTATTGCCCAAATGGTTGGTGTTGAAAGGATCCCTATTACCAAAGGCATCTTTTCTCGTGGAGACTTTACTAGGTCTAGGAGGAGGAAAGTTAGTATCGTGCCTACAATTCCAGGGATCCTGGTTGCTGAAAAGTGAGTTTGAGGAATCTTGAACATCTTTGGCAGCACATAGTGGCAATAAAGATGATGCGTTATTTGCACCTACTGCTTCCATGTTGTTGGGGACAATCTTTGGCTGCATAAGTGAGGTATCATTTTTCGATCCAGAATGTCCAGTTCTATCAACAACATAGGCTGGCTCTGCAGCAGATAATGCAGGGTTTATGGGATCCAGAACTCCAATCTTTGACTGGAGATACAATCCTGGATTACCCAGATTAGGAGGATTAGTGACTTCACCTTGTGGCAATGGATGAGAACTGAGTAAATAAGAAGCTTCTGTCGAAGAAGGAAGCACTTCAGTTTGCTTCACATGATTTGGATCCAGAGCCACTTGATGCCTGTTAAAAGCACTATCAAGAAGCACTTCTCTTCCTGCTATCTGCTGGGTTACATGATCTAAGATATCCTTCTTTCCAACTGTTGACTGAATCTGGTCAATCGGATTAACCTCAGATGGATACACTCGGAGACTTTCCATCATTCTATCAATTGATTTCAGCTGTTCATCATCTTTGGAAGCAAGGGGAGGGAGATTATCGGTGTATTGTACAGGAGATTCATGGAAAAGGAGCTCAGAGGCTTGAACAGGTTGACCAGCAGAGTTAGGGATATTGCAGTTAATATTTTGGTTCAATGAGGCCTCTTGTTTTATGTGATACTGGGTGGGCACTGGAAGTTGTTGCCTCAAGTCATCTTGTTGAGAATAAGGAATAGTGCTTGTGAACATACCATAAGGAGTATGTGAATCAGCAGGTAAAGTCATCATGTCACTGGGAACTGAAATATTAGGGTGATTATAATTTTCCACTTTCTGGACTGTAGATCTTTCATTTCCTGGAAATGCATCTGATAAGAAATTTGACTCATATCGGGGCAGTTGAATTTGATGATCCACATGAGCACCACTTGTGATTTGAGGCCCAGAGCCATGCTCAATGTCCCCCAGGGCTCCAGATGTCACAACCCTAGGCCGACCTTTCATAGTGTCTTCTGGAAGAAGACTGTAATGAACTGGGTGTGAGTCGGATAAAGGGCTCACAGAGCTTTCTCTTTGATCCTGTACCAAAGGATCCGAATGTGCATGAGGCAATGCTTTCTGACACAAATAACAGTCCTCTAATCTTGCAGGTTTCTCATGGAAAATTACCTGTTGATGAGGCACTGAAGCATCAGATAAGGGAACATGCTCCGGTTGTGGAACAGGCCGCCAGCCATAGGCACCTCCAGCAGTTGCTGGTGGATTTACAGCCTGGTACATTTTGTAGCTAGGGTCTATAGGAAGCTGAATAAAATGCTCCAACCGAGTTGCTGGGGGTTGCATAAGCGGCTGAACCAAATTTGGCCTCATAGCAACATGAGAAGACAAAGGAGTAACTGCCACATGTGCTGCAGGAACAACTTGACAAGGAGTTAAGCCAGTGTTACTAGTACAAAGCTGCTGTTGGTTGTAAATAGACGCAGTATTACCCAACAGATGAGCATTTGGAAATCCCATATGAGGGGGGAGATGATGATTAGTATAAGCTGGTAAGTGAGGTGCAGGTGCCGGAATCGTCATTCCAAGTTGATGGTTATCATATCCCATCTGTTGCTGTGGTAAAGAAACAGGAGCAGATCTTTCCAGTTCAACCTCTGGCTGAGAAGGCAAAATTTGGTGAGGGCCAGACTTAACAACTGGAATGCCCAGGGAAACTGCAGAAGCATCTGCATAAACTGCAGGGCCAGGATCAGCTGGTGCTAACTTTGTACTACTGTCATGAGAAGTACCAGAATTCCCTCTAGGAGATAATAAACTGGTTGAAGGTGGTCCATTCACATCCCCTAGGCCGCCAGCACCTGAGCTATCAATAGCCTCAGTGCCACTGAAATCAGAATTCTGGGTTGAGGTTGCACTTGCAATACTCTCCTTCCTTGCAATACCCCCACCACTACCACCTCCAGTATCCAAAATCCCATTTACTGCATCAACATATCGCTGCCCATTATCATGTAAATCCAATTGCAGCATGCCAGAGATATCAAGGTCTGTAGGTGAAAACAAAAACACCCTTAGCTTAGCAGAACCATCCGAAGACTTCTCAGCCAACTTTTCATACTCATCCATCATATTGTCAAGATCATCAGCACATGAAACTGATACCAATGAATCAAGATCCTCATCTGGTAGCTGGTACTTAATAACCACAGGCTGCCCATAAGTCTCAATCATCTTTTGCATTAGCTCATGAAAGCTCACATCTCTCCTCACACTTATAATCCTTGTTTGCCCACCAACATATCTCAATGCACCATCGCTCGGTCTAGGCAAAATCTTCCCACCAAAACTACACAGAAACTTAACTTTCTTCCCCGACACTGAATCATCGCCTCCATCTTCACTTCCATGATCAGCACCACTTCCACTACCACGATTTCCCAAACTTGAGCTAGAATCAAAGCCCGAACTTTTCAACTCATTGCTTCCATTAGCATTGACCCGGTTAGCCATATTGGAGTTAGAAGCAAGCCCGGCAGTCATATCACTGATTTTGCTGGAAAGATCAACAGCATTACCCACCAGCCTATGCCCAATATTAGCACTATAACCAAATCCAACAGCTCGGGGATTCACCCCAACATTTACATTCCCAGCCGGGACCGGCAAGACTGAGCCCCAGCGAGCAACCCCTGGAGCAAGATTCCCATACCCAAAACCCACAAAACCCGCATCCGAAACAGGTGCCGGGTAAAAAACAGGTATTGATCCTTCTGGGTTAATAAAAAATTCTGGGCTTTGCGGAGTCGCCGTATTGCTAACACTAGTAGCAGCACTAGTGTTTGTAGCCGCCTCAATGCGCTGCTCTTCAGCCAAGCCTCTAAGGGCAACATTCAATGGCCTCGGGTCTTTTGGTACTGAGTTTTGATCAAATGCCATAAGAGAATACAGATTCGGAGCTGATATCAATCCACAGAGACAAAACTAGAGTCCTGTTTCATACATCAACTTAGTTTAAGATCAAAGATAAACCTTTTTCAGATTATGCAGGAAAAAGAACAAAAGGGGGCAAACTTTATTAGGTGAGAAAACAGAGTTACAGATAGAGAGGGATATATACCAGATTTAAACAGTGAAAGCTCGCGACAAACAAGAGACAGAAGAAGGACCGAGTCGGTGAGTACTATTCGGAAAGAAAGCCTTAGCCTTTGATTCAGGGCTTCTAGTGATTCTTTATTTTCAATATTTTCTTCAGTTCTGCTTTCAAAGATTTGGATTTTACTAGGTCTGGTCTGGGTGGGTCACTGGGTCTGCTCCTTTTTTTTCTCCCTTTAGATTTTAGAAATTCTTCTTTTTCTTTTTTGGGAATTTCATATTGAGCCGCTGATGAGTGACTTTTTGTTTTTCTTTTGGGCCTCACGAAAACGAGGACTCGTCGTTTTGTTCTGTTTTCATTTTTTTAATGAATATATGTATTTCTTAGGATTTAAGGAAGCAACAGAGAGTGAAATGAGGAGGACGGGGATTAAGCCACGTGGACACGTTCATGCAGAAGATTTGATGGTTACCAGTCAAAGCTGGTGTTCGTGTTTTTGGTTGGAAATATTTAGATGGTGACTTTGCTCTCGTGTGAGACCGTTGAGTGTGACTCTAGACTCGGAAGCTCCTTTTTCTGTACCTTTTTATCTTTTTTTTTTATTTTCTCCTCTTTTTTTTAGGTTTGAAAATTGATATATTGAATACACAATTATTATTATATATTTGTTGTAAATTTCTCATTTTAAAAAGGTTTAGCATAAAATCAATATTATTAAATACTTATTTTTTAGAATTACCAAAAACGGGCGAATCCAAAAACTTTATTACATACACTTTTATGTATGCGTTGATCAAACTAAAAGGAGCGTCGGTAGATCCGAACAAAATTAAAACCGAGGAAAAGAATGTTTTCTGAAAAAACATTGCCACCTATGTACGAGCAGTTAATGGTGGTTGTGTGTGTTGTAGTTAGTTTAGGAACAAGACGGTTGGTAGTTGAAGATACTTTAGGGGGGAGGTTGTTAGTTCTTGGTATGTCTACTCTCTCATAATCTTTCCTCTTTCCTTAAGATTTCTTCATTTGCTTTGTTGATCTTTTTTAAGTATTACTTTTCTTATTCCTTTGTTGTTTTATTCTAACACCTATTTTGGTCTTGAACGGGTCAATCAACAATAGATCGAATGTGAGACAAAACAACAGGTTAAAGAAGCTCTTGACTTGTTGGTTCTTTGATTTTGGTGCTTCCTACGCGCAAAATTTTTGGACAAAGTAGTGAAAAAGTGCATTATCTGTTTAATCACTTGCGTAAATCGTGTGAATGAGTTGAAAGTGACGTGTCTCCTCTCTTTCGCCAACGATGTCGGCGTGTCCCATAATGACCGTCGTTGTTATCACATTTAATAGTTTAGTTTGGCTCAATAATCGTATGAATTTAATATATTCTTGCGTCAATTTCATGGCTTTAAATGTTTTTTTAGTACGTGTATAATATGTATTAGTAGCGATAAAGTAAAATGAACCCAGCAACTAAAAGGAGGATAAAACAAGCAACAAAACACAAAATGCAAACAAAAAAACACCAACTATTTTTACCTAGAAAACTCTTTTAATGTGAATAGGAAAAATTACCGGACTTGTAAGCCTAGCTCAAAACTTCACTATTAACAATTAAAAGTAGATTATAATATTCAGCAAGTACACAATTGAGATATGATCTTTAACAATAAGTAAAAGTACCAAATCTTAAAACAGATAATAAAATGTGTGAAAAACTTCAGCCAAAAATAATAACAGTTTTATAAATTTATAAGTAAATATTTAACTGTCAAAATTTAAACTCCACTATTAAGAATGCATATGAAGATGTCAACTATCTCTGATTAAAATTTTAAGCCAATCGGACAACGTTTGAATCTCTGATTGAGCGTTTAATAACGATTGTTATATGCTAAAACTTGCTGAAAAATTCTTGTAAAAATTCTGGTTACTTTTGTCATTCAAAAAGTGACGAGAATTACTCCTTAACAGTGCTTAAATAGTTAAGGCAAATCTCTATCGACCTTAAGACATTATTTGTTAGTCTTGTACTTTTTTCATATAAATAAGGACCCCAAAAATCCAACATATATTTATCAAATTATTTCATATATCATTATAATATTTTACTTTATTTTTGATACTTTAATTTTCTTCATTCTATTCGAGTGTGTATATATATATATATAAACAAGTTAACACAATGAAAGAAATTTAATGGGTAAAACTTTGAATAAAAAGAACTGAATGAGTACAACTTTTATTATTATAAAAGAGTTAAATGTAAGTATTATAAATTGTGAAATATTTTGTTTAAAAGAGATATACATAATACATGATTTATTATTTAAAATTTTAAGTTTAAATACAGTTTTCTAGTTATATACAAACTTATCTTCTAAAACTCTTTCAAAACCTTCTATTAATATCAAAATCAGGTTGGTAAAATCTAATAATTAGAGATTCATGAACAAGTAAAGTTGTTCTACAGTTCTTGAAAAACAAAACTGATCTACAGTTAAATAAGTTAAAAAGAATAGACGTTCGAACAACCGCGAGACATGGTTACCGAGAACAAAAAATTGACTAGAGGTTGAGTGTCCACACATGGGGCGAGGGAAACACTTGCATTCACGAATGATTCCAGGTTATTGCCCTTTTGAAGTTGGTTTTCTATGTAGATATGGAGGCGTTGGTGGTGGGGCTGATATTATTTGGGATAGGGTTTGGTTTCGAGAGAGGCTATTGATTATCAACTCATCATCTGACTATTGGACCGACGAGCTGTTGCCAAGTAATCCGTCGACTTAGACACTTTTTTAACAGCTTCCCTGACATGGGGACAAAACTCTACTCTACAGTTGTCTCTTGGCCCCGAAAAATTCTTGATTCCTTAATTAATCAGCGATTGATTCTTGCAGTCTTGGTCCTGAATGGGACAGATTATCTTGGTAATGATGCCATTTTTGTTTTTAGGCAACTTGGAACGTGTGGATAGAGTGGAATAGTCGTATAAATTGTGTAATTTTGTTTTATTAGATAGTCTTGAGGATGTCATATCAATTGGAAAATGAGAAAAGTATCAACGCGTTACAACTTTATGACGTTAGCTCTCTCTTTTTGTCGCTAGATAATATGTGAAAAAAATTATTTTTAACTATATATACTATTCATGTTTTAATTTTAGTTTTTTATTTTAATCATGTATCAACCAATAATTTAAAAGCTCAATCTATTTAACTGGTTCAATTGTAAAAATTTTGAACTGCTCAACTTTTCGATCTAGTTTTTAGCTTTCGGTTTGATTTAATTTAATAATTTTTTATTAAAATTGATCAATTTATTAATTAATCAGTAAAATTTTATACATTAATAAGTTTTATAAATTAAAATAAATCAATTTATTTTTATTTAACAATTTTTAAATTAAATTTCAAATTGTTCAATAGATAAAACAATCTCTTTTAATCATATATTAATTATTTAAACCAAATTTATAAAGATTAGTTGAACATTTTAAATATTAAACCTCTGCCTTATTAATTTAACTTCGTTTTAATACAATGGTATTAACTATACTAAATTTAATGATTATGATTATTTAAATTATGTAACTATAAATTTCCTTCAAACTCTTTATAATATTTTTAATAATATAATTTATTTTGATTTTTAGAGATAAATTAATTTTAACGAAATATTTAATATTATTTAAGCCCGTGTTTTCTAGTCGACGAGTCAATTATCAAATATGTGAAGTAATTCATCCTGGTAAGTTATTTTAATATTTTCTGAAATACCATTCTAACACTCTTATCTTTTTCTAATATTAAATAACATTTAGTCAAGATCAACAACCAATTAAAATCTTTCCTTAGCACTAATATTTCTTCATTTCGATTTGTTTATGGATAACCTAGTATCCTTAAATTGGGGAAATCAGTTATCAGTTATTAGGTCAATGGACGGCAAAAAAAAAAAAAAAACGGATAAGAGGATTGACTGGCTCTTTTTGTTCTACAACTTCCTCACGAAGTTGTTAGAAATCACTAGCTCCAATTCCAAGCTTAACGGATAAAGGAAGAGGCTACATGTCCATAACGTAGAAAAAGTAAGCACCAAAGTAGGTTGAAAGTGAAAAGCGACCAATCTTTGAAAAGTTACTCCGTATATAGAATTATTGTTTCTTAATGAGTACGTAGTTATTAGAACATGCACCAAACAAGGTAACGTGACCAAGGAGCAGGGCTATATTACGGTGTTAATATTCCGAATTTAGAAAAGATGTTGATTAGTAAGTTTTCCTATAATGACGGATCTGATCAATTGGTGACCGTATGATATGTATAATTTATTTATATTGCTTTATAAGGTCACCACCTTTTAAGAACTTTTCCAATCGGTAGGAGACTTTGCTACCTACTTAACTATATCGTTAACCAGAAGATTCCTGCCTAAAATATTTGTTTAATTTGTATTAAATTATTGAATTTGTATTAATGGGGTTCATCTAATCCAACATCGTAAATGGCATTGTGGCTTTAGGTCCCTTTGAGGCTTTTGGTTACAATGCAAACAAAGATTGGACCTATTGGGCCTAGATACGAGGCCTTAAAGCTTTGTTCTTCCAAGGTTTTTAGGTGAGAAGAAGTCAACGATTTAGCTGTTGTCGTTGGACTTTTGGCCCACATTTTTTCTAAGAATGACAATGGGCCAAATCCGAAGCAACTCAGCCTAACCTCAAGCTCAATTCCACCCGATCCAATCGTTTTTTTTTATTTTAAAAAAATTTAAAATAAAAATGACGTCGTTTTTTACAAACGACATCTTTCATTACAAAAGACGTTATTTTCTGTATTAGTTGTAGACCCTTGACCCGTAACTCCAGAGTTCTTACAAAGTCTTTTTATTCTGACATTGATCAAGTGCCAGGAAGCTTCCTCTTGTTCTTAGCATCTAACTTTTGTCTTCCAACCCCAATTTCCTCGAAGTTCACCATGCCGATTAGACTTGAAAAGGGACTAGTTTTTCTCTTTTCTTCATTTATTTCCTCCATTAAGTCCAAAAGGGTATACCATTCTGCTATCAAGTTCCTGTTTTGCCAATTCCTAGTAGATCAAGTCGGCTGAATCATTTCTTGGTTTCTTCCCCTTTTCCCCTTTAATTATCAATGGCTGGCATGTTACCTGGGGTGGAAGTTGCTAGGAGAAGAAGATTAACGCCGGATTCTGCTGCAAATGAATGGACACGGCGGTCCCTCTACACCAGCAACCGTGGAACCTACCGTGCTTCGATCAATTCACTGGTATACACATCTATTCCTCTCTTTCTCCAATACTTCTGTCTTGGTTTATTTGATTTTAGATGTTAAATTTTGCAGAAAAAGTAAGATTTGGATCTCAGTTTAACATTATTGAAAACTTCATAATCTGTATGTTAAAAGAGTAGGAGTAATAATAAGGTTTGTATATCGATGGAACAGCAAAGAAGCGAATTGAAACAAACACTTGATGCTGAGGGAGAAAGATTAGGAGAGAAAGCTAGAGAAGCTAAGGGAAGATTAGATGTGAAGCTAAAAAGTTTGAGCAGATCATCATCAATCAGAAAGCAGCAGGATTCGTTGAGTCTCAATCGTTTATCTGGTAAATCTTCCACGAAGTTAAGGATGATAAGCAATCTGGTTTGCTACAGGTTTTAACTGTATTACACTGTTCTTTTCTTTGTGACAATCAGTTAATGTAGTATCAGAGATATACTCTCAATTTATTTGCACCCCTGTTCTCTCAATTGTTGTTTAATATCTCATTTGTAAAAATGGAGAAGAAATTACAAGTGATCAAATGAAAAAGGAGATATAAGCTGCAACGAATCAAATAAACAGATATCAACTTTACCGGGTGGTTTATGATTTAAGGTGGTGGGAAGAGAATGCCTTTGAATGAAAACTTTTGGTTGGGTCAATCCTTCAAACATGTGGTGGGTTAAAGAAACTGAGTTCATGATTAAGCAGATGCAATAATTGGAAAAAAGAGAGCTTCACTTATTTGGTAACTCTGCTACTGACTGAATGAATGACTGGTGTACAAATTCTGAAGTACTTGTTAGTACCCCATGCCATAAAATGGCAATTCAAAACATCGACAACTTCTTGCATATTCAGGAGCGTGATTTAGCTAGAAGTTTAATAGTCTTTGCCAACAATCATAAAGAAGGAAGCAACCAGTCGGCAAAGGACACGGTAGCCTCTTCAGCTGCCTTTTAAGTATAAGAAATTCTATCTTTATGATGATGCTCTTAAATGTTATAAGGAAAACCAGAGTTTGATCTATGCTTCTGATAAGAGTTTAATAAGCTTCGCTAAGGGTGCTAGTGATCCTTTTCAGTTCATAGCCAAGGTCCTTGCTTTACGAGAGTCGAGAAGTAGACATTAATTATACGTAATCTTTTGTTTGCTTATTATAAGGAGGATGTTTTTATGATTCAAATTCGTAACTTTTTAATTACAAAGAAGTAATCTTAGTAGTTATTCCGTTATCTAAAATGACAATTTATATTATAAAGACTATTTAAGGAATGACTCTCGTATAAAAAGGAAACTTGCAATTGATTCTAAAAAGTAAATCAAAACGATGTTGTTTTAAATGATTTGAGCAAGTTTTATCTTATTCAATTCGACTCATTATCAAGCCTAACTTGTGGTGGTCATAAGAACTCCTAAAACTTTGTGTAAAAGAGGCTCGGTTGAGAAAAGTTCCCAAACATTCTTCTTGAAGCAAGGTTATAGGTCTCAAATTCTAAAATTTTCCAAAGACCTTGTGAAGAAATGCATGACTAAGTATAATATATGTATTGTACATATTATGTATGAAAAACCAAAGTGATTAATAATTTCGCAGACTATAAATCACACAAACACAAAATAATAAAAACACCGAAAATTTGGTAACGAAGTTCGGTACACCTTGCTTACGTATCCGGGGCCCTCACCTAGATTAATCGCTTTCACTGTAGTTCAACAAAATTACACAAGATTGATCTAACACAATACCACTCAATCTTTGTAACTATCCCACAACTTAACTACCCGTGAAATATTATCACTCTCGATAACACGACCAACTCGTGTTAATCTCGTCAGAGGATTTGTCTAATTATTTTCATTCAATAAATAATAACAAATAAATAAAAGAATGACAACTTCCCAGATCTGAAATTATTCAGCAATAGAACCAAATTGCTCCACCAACAAGTTACGCATCCGTCAACGCTAATTCATCTGTGTGCAATAACCAATAACCTTCTTCAAGAACCCAAGAAATCTGCAACTCCACTTTAACTGTGCACTGCTTGTTAGAAATAATAACAGTGAAAAAAGGGTTGCTCACCAACACATGCACAATCAGCCCAACAAATACTCTATTGCAGTGACTCTCGTAATCACTCCAACAACACCACCTACATGCATAAAACCACCAGACTTCTTATTCACCAAAGATACACATACAACCCATAAAAAATACGTAGCCTGTAGAAAACAAAAAAAAAAACCTTTGTGCAATTCTCTTGGTGACTCACGCAACCTCACCTAACACAAAATCCACACATACGAAAAATCAACTTGCTGTTGGGAAAGGGGGTGTCGGTCACGTAGCGGCAACAAACTAGAACCAATAAACCTTTCCCTATGTGAACAATCACAGCCAATTCAAAAGAAAAACAGCAGCCAACAAACTCACCAATACAAAAAATTAAGCAGCAAGAAATAAATAACACAGGTAATTTTTACGTGGAAAACCTCCCTCAATGTGAGAAAGGAAAAACCACGGGATCTAGTCTAGTAAAGAAAAACTCCACTACAGAGTTTTTCACCTCTAGATACAACTAGAATCACCACTCAACTCAAAATACAACAATAATCATCAACATGATGAAAAATCAAAGAGTTGAGAACAATATCACCCTTAAAATTTTAACAACTTCGACTGAAGATCAGGGCACCTTGGAATCCAATCTCCACCGTTCAGAATGAAGAACAACGAGAGAGGAACCTCTGGTTAAAATTTCAGGTCGATCCGACAAGAAATCACCATCCGATCGAAGGTTAGAAGATTATTGTGCAAAATAGAAAAAAAAATTCTTCTTTCTCTCTCTTCCCTCTCTCTTCCTCTCTCTTCCTCTACCGGCTGAACTCTCCTCTACACTACTCTTTAGGGTTTTAAAAACCCCTTTTATATTTAGGCTTTGGGCTCCACTTAGGAGTGGACCCAAATCCAATAAATCTCCCCCTCATGACTAAGTGGAGGATCTAGCCATACCGGCTATCAAGCAACAAATCTCAAGCTTCTCCTTCAGCAATGCTTTAGTCATCATGTCAGCACCATTATCATCTGTATGAACCTTCTCTAGCTCTAATAACTTGGAATTCACCACATCTCGTATCCAATGATACCTAACATCAATGTGTTTCGATCTTGCATGGAAACTAGCATTCTTTCCAAGATGAATGGCACTCTGGTTATCACAAAATAATACATACCGGTCCTGCTTGAAACCAAGCTCAAGAAGAAAAGTTTTCATCCACAACAACTCCTTGCAAGCCTCTGTAGCTGCAATAAACTCAGCCTCTGTGGTTGACAAAGCAACACACTTCTGCAACCTTGATTGCCATGCTATAGCTCCCCCTGCAAACTTGATTATGAAACCTGATGTAGACTTTCGAGAATCAACATCTCCTGCTATGTATGCATCAGTAAAACTAACTAGCAAAGGTTTATCACCACCAAAACTAAGACTCAAGTCAGTTGTACCTCTGAGATACCTCATAATCCACTTCACCGCATTCCAATGCTCTTTACCTGGATTAGAGAGAAAACGACTCACTGTACCAACTACATAAGCAATGTCTGGCCTGGTACACACCATGGCATACATCAAATTGCCAACTGCTGAGGCATATGAAATTTTCTTCATCTCTTCCTTCTCTTGATCTGTAGAAGGATATTGGTTGACACTCAACCTGAAATGAGGAGCAAGTGGGCTAGCAACAAGTTTAGCCTCAGTCATACTAAACCTTTGAAGTACTTTCTTTATGTACTTCTCTTGAAACAAGTACAGCTTTCTGGTATCCCTGCAACGATTAATTCTCATGCCTAAAATTTGCTTGGCATGACCCAAGTCTTTCATGGTAAAAGACTTACTTAGTTTCTTCTTCATCTCAGCAATCCTAGAAGCATTTCTGCCCACAATCAACATATCATCAACATAAAGTAACAGTATGATAAAATCATCATCAGAAAATCTGCGAACAAACACACAGTAATCTCCAGAAGTCTTCTTATAACCTTGCTCTCCCATAACTGATTCAAACTTCTTATACCATTGCCTAGAAGCCTGCTTCAACCCATACAAGCTCTTCTTCAGTTTGCACACAAAGTTTTCTTTTCCTTTCACCTTGAAGCCCTCGGGTTGTTCCATGTAAATCTCCTTCTCCAAATCACCATGAAGGAAGGTTGTCTTGACATCCATCTGCTCAATCTCCATATCAAGACTAGCAGCAAAACTAAGAACAGTTCGAATAGAAGACATTTTTACAACAGGAGAAAAAATGTCATCAAAGTCAATACATTTCCTTTGACCAAATCCCTTAACAACCAATCTAGCCTTATACCGTGACTTCAAACTGTGCTCTTCAGCTTTGATTCTGAACACCCATTTGTTTTTCAAAGCTCTCATGCCCTTAGGCAACTTCACCAACTCATAGGTGTGATTTTCATGCAAAGATTTCATCTCATCTTGCATAGCTTCAATCCAATGATCCTTATGCTCATCTTCAATGACTTCCTCATAACATTCAGGTTCTCCCCCATCAGTGAGTAACACCCAATCCTCAGGTGAGTAGCGGGAAGAAGGAACATGCTGTCTAGTAGACCTCCTAAGTGGAACAGTCGACTCATCCACAACTTCAGGAACATGAACATCTACCTCATCAACAACAATATCACCATCAGCATTTTCAACATTAACATGTTGATCAGGAACATGATTTTAGACATCATCATGAGCACCAATATGAGAAATAGGATCAATATCAGTCAGGTTACCAGAACTATAATGCCCTGGCTTCTCTACCTTGTCAATATCTTCAATGGTTTGATCCTCCATGAAGATAACATCACGGCTTCTCACAAGTTTCTTCTCAACGGGGTCATACAACCTATAACCAAACTCATCAAGACCATAACCAATGAAAATGCACTGCCTCGTCTTGGCATCCAACTTGGACCTCTCATCTTTAGGCACATGTACAAAAGCTTTGCATCCAAACACTCTCAAGAGGTCATAGGAAACATCCTTACCATACCACATCCTGTTTGGAACATCACCCTACAAAACAATAGTGGGAGATAAATTAATAATATGTGCAGCTGTTAATACAGCCTCACCCCAAAATGAATCAGGCAACTTAACTTCAGAAAACATGGATATAACTCTCTCCATCAAGGTCCTGTTCATCCTCTCTACCACGCCATTAAGCTGAGGAGTCTTTGGAGGAGTCTTTTGATGTCTAATGCCCATCTGTCTGCAGTATTCATCAAACGGCCCACAATATTCACAACCGTTGTCAGTACGAATACACTTCAACTTCTTTCCAGTCTCTCTCTCAACAGGAGCCTGAAACTGTTTAAAGACCCCCAACACTTGGTCTTTGGTCTTCAAGACATAGACCCATAATTTCCTGGAACAGTCATCAATGAAAGAGAAAATACAACGCACTCCTCAAAGTCTTTGTCTTCATAGGACCACACAAATCTGAATGCACCAACTCAAGCAACTCAGTCTTTCTTGAAGGAGGATTAGTCTTAAAAGAAACTCTATGTTGTTTTCCAGCCAAGCAGTGCTCACACTTTTCCAGTTTAGCACCCTTCAAATCAGATAAGAGATTTTTCTTGGCCAACACATTCAATCCTTTCTCACTAATGTGGCTAAGTCTCCTGTGCCATAATACTGAAGAGTCATTCTTAATTGCATTTACCCTGTCAGTACATACTTAAGCTGTTGTCCAGTATAAGCTAGAGCGCTTTCTACCACGAGCCACCACCAAGGAACCTTTAGTGAGCTTCCACATACCACCACCATTGGTACTCACATAACCCTCATCATCAAGATTGCCAACAGATATCAAGTGCAAACGAACATCAGGTGCATGTTTAACATTGTTCAAAATAAGTTTAGTTCCCGTACCTGTTTCCAATATAATTGTCCCAATGCCAACAACTTTAGAAATAGTTTCATTTCTCATATTCAATACCCCATAATCACCTGGAGTATAAAATGAGAAAAAAAATCCTGCCTTGATGTAACATGAGAACAAGCACCAGATTCACAACCCAACGATTCATCACAAACAACCCCAACTAAGCTCTCATCAGGATCATCACAAGATCTTCTTCAGTGGCAATAGCAACACAGTTCTCGTTGTCATTCTCTTTCTTTTCTTCCTTGCCTTTGTTGCCTTTCTTTTCTTTCTTCAACTTCCAGCAATTTTTCTGCAAGTGCCCTTTCTTATCACAATAAAAGCACTTAACATCTTTGCATCTGTCTTTGGATTTACTTCGACTTTGCTCTCTATTTTGAAAACCTCGATTGTTATTTCTCCCCCTAGAGGTATTCACCAAGACATCTGATGAAGAGGAACCTTGAGACTTTCTTCTCATTTCTTCATTCAATACACTACTCTTGGCAAGATCCATAGAGATAACACCATCCGGAGCAGAATTTGACAATGAAGATCTAAAAGTTTCCCAAGAGTCTGGTAAGGAGCCAAGGAGAAACAAACCCTGTATTTCTTCATCGAATCTAATCCCCATTGCTGACAACTGATTCATAATTCCCTGGAAGTTATTCAAGTGATCTGCCATAGGAGTCTCATCACTATACTTCAAGGCTAACATCTGCTTTATTAAGAACATCTTGTTGTTCCCAGTCTTTCGAGCATACAGCTTCTCAAGCTGCTCCCACAAATTTCGAGTATGTGTCTCACTAGAAATATGATTCAACACATTGTCATCAACCCACTGTCTAATAAAACCACATACCTGTCTATGCATCAAAGTCCATTCTTCACCCGATTTATCATTAGGCTTTTCAGTGACAAATACTGGTAAGTGAAAATTCTTCACATAAAGCAGATCCTCCATCTTGCCCTTCCAAAGAGCATAATTGGCGTCATTCAGAGTAACCATCCTACTAGTGTTGACAACTTCCATTGTTCACCAAAATCACAACCACAAATATCTCGAATCAAAATCTTTGATACCACTTGTTGGGAAAGGGGGTGTCGGTCACGCAGCGGCAACAAACCAGAACCAATAAACCTTTCCCTATGTGAACAATCACAGTCAATCCAAAAGAAAAACAACAGCCAACAAACTCACCAATACACAAAATTAAGCAGCAAGAAATAAATAACACAGGCAATTTTTACGTGGAAAACCTCCCTCAATGTGAGAAAGAAAAAACCACGGGACCTAGTCCAGTAAAGAAAAACTCCATTATAATCAATCAAGTTATAGAGTTTTTCACTTCTAGATACAACTAGAATCACCACTCAACTCAAAATACAACAATAATCATCAACAGGATGAAAAATCAAAGAGTTGAGAACAATATCACCCTTAAAATTTCAGCAACTTCGACTAAAGATCAGGGCATCTTGAAGACCTCCAAATCCAATCTCCACCGTTCAGAGTGAAGAACAACAAGAGAGGAATCTCTGGTTAAAATTTCAGGTCGATTCTACAAGAAATCACCATCCGATCAAAGGTTAGAAGATTACTGCGCAAAATAGAAAAAAAATTTCTTCTTTCTCTCTCTTCCCTCTCTCTTCCTCTCTCTTCCTCTACCGACTGAACTCTCTTCTACACTACTCTTTAGGGTTTTAAAAACCCCTTTTATATTTAAGCTTTGGGCTCCACTTAGGAGTGGACCCAAATCCAATACTTGTTGCCAGATTTTTTTTCACTACCGTGTAAAGCTAGACACCTTCCATAATTAGGAGATATACATATATATTAGAAGATTTCAAAGAATCCACTAAATATAGGAGGTATATTCACTGTCTATCATCAAGGTGCCACATCATCACAGAATCATGCCCATCATCACTGTGCCACACTCACACAATAACCAAAGAGCTGCAGATGAAATTTTATAGGATTTCATCTTTATCACTTGTATCTCATAGATTCCTTTTTAAAATCAAATAAAGAGGCAATAACTATATGAACTTCTAATAAAACACAAACTCCATCTTTTATATGTCCAATTTAAAAATGTCAAAACCAAATAAAGAATATATAAAATATATTCTAACAATGTACAAGTTTTTTTTTTAAATCAACATAGAGAAGAGAATACTTGTTTTCCGATTCATTATCACTTCCTAAAGTTTAACATTTTTCTCCACACATGTCCAATAATTTGGACCCAAAAGACATAGGAGACGGAATTATTCTATTCAAAAGGTGGGCACAACAATGACGAATACTTAAAAGTAGACATTATGTAAACCCCCTGGTTTCTTGGTTGCTTGTGTTTCTTACTTTCACTTGCATTTAAAAAAAATGTAGGCATTAAGTGACAACCTGAATAATAAGCATTTTCAAAAATCACTACAACAAAAACAAAATTTGGTTATGAAAAAATTTGTCACTAAATGTCTCAAAATCATCGCTAATAATCATTAGTAACAATTTATATTCGTCGTAAAAAAGTCATCAAAACTCTTATAGTTTTTGCTTACGCTTTATTTTAATAGAAAAAACTATTAACGATATTTTAAGAAAATGTCGCTAATATATTTTGACCATGTCTAAGTTTTGTAGCTAAAATTATTAGCTACTTTTCCAATAATGTAGCTAAAAAGTTTTAGCTATGTTTTTGAAAAGGTAGCCAAATGTTTTAAGTATATTTTATAAAATATAGTCAAATTTTTAGTATACATTTTAATAGACTATTATATCATATTAATTATAATTATTTGTGACATTTTAATCCAGATACAAAAATAATTGATAATTTGATATATATATATATATATCATTAAATTATATCAATAAAAGAATATTCTTCAGATACAAGATTTTAATTATAACTTTAGCAATTTTATAAACAAAATAATAAATAAAGAGACTAATTTACAAATTATAAATACTAAAATTATATAAAAATACAACATAAGTAGAATGACTCTAGGTTTGTCTATGTCGATGAGAGCAACTTCATATGCCAGCTATCATATATGAAACATTAGCCATAAGAATCATAAAAGTAGCTTCAAAATCAATAGAGTGCCTGAAATTATGCATAATTAAGCTAATTTGTTTTCAATTAGGAAAGAAAAGAGGGCAATGAAATGGGAAAGTAATCAACAAAATATTCATTGAAAACCATTAGGTACTTTTTAAAGTACAACTTCTTTATCATGTAAGCACTCAACAATCCAATCTGAGAGTAAAATAAAAAGCAAGTGTTGTAACATATATGCAATTGGTGCATCCATAGCTTGAGTAAGGTTAATAATACTTTAAACAGTAAGAATAAAGTTTGACGAAGAAAGACAAACAAGACAATTTAAAAGCACTTCAGTTTTAGAGCTCTAGGATTACAATCATTAATATGAATTTCAAGTTGCAAGTGAATCTAAATTTTTTGGGTTGTTAGAATTTTAACATAGCATCTACAACAAGTTAAATGTCATTGCTTTTATGTATCCTGACCATGGAAATCATAAATGCTTTTATAAGAACGGATACTCTATCCAATCCCAATTTCAAGTACCATACTAAATGCAAGCAACTTGGCCTCACTAACTTGTGCTTTACAGATGACCTTCTTTTATTTTGCAGGGCTGATTTAGAGTCTATACAAACTTTTATGCGTGTGCTTCGCATTATAAGGGCTGCAAATTAACTTGTTCAAAAGCCACTTCCTTTTGTCCCAAGGAGCTGCTACCTTGGAATCCTCCATTACTAATGCAACGGGTATGAAGAAACAAAATCCTCCTCTACTCTACCTTGGTCCCCAAGTCTCGGCAAAAAGGCTTAGCTATGTTGATTGTCGTCCCCTTTTAGAAAGGATACAGAAAAGAGTAAAATCCTGGGTGAAGAAGTCACTTTCCTCTGCGGGTAAGATTCAGCTTATTAAATCTATTCGTAATTATTTGCATGTGTATTGGAGTTCCCACATCTTCCTATCTCAAGGCATTATCAAAGAGGTTGAAAGAATCCTTAGAACCTTCTTATGGAGCCATTTGAATGGTAACTCGAGTGCAACAAAGGTAAAGTGGGCCAACATTTGTTACCCAAAGCAAGAAGGAGGTTTGAACATTCTATCTATTAAAACTTTTAATCGTTCTTTGATTCTTAAAAGATTTTGGTGGATTTTGGAGGATAAGAATACTCTGTGGATAAAGTGGCTAAATGGTTTCTTCCTTAAAGGAAAAAGCATATGGGCTATCCAATCGAAAGCTACATATTCCTTCTTTCTCAATCCGCTATTGAAGTTAAGGGATGGTATTCAACAGGAGACTTCCTGTATTATTAAGGGATGGTATTCAACAAAAGATTTCCTGTTTTATTAAAGATGGATGATTGGTATCCCTTTGGTATGATAACTGGTCTAGTAGAGGTCCATTAATTCAGTAGGTGAATCCTTCTAAAGCTTCCCCATTGTTCCCACTAAAAACACAGATGATGACATTTATTGATGGGAACTCGTGGAACTTTCCTAGAAGACTATCCCATTTACAGCCCAATTATCTCCCTACTCCTCAAGAATCTGACACATTCTTCTAGAAAGGTATTTCTACCAAGCAACTAACTACTAGACTCATCAGTGACAACTTGCGTCGACACAGAACTAATGTTCCTTGGGCAGACACTATATGGAGCAGCCATTTAACATCAAGGATCTACTTCATCTTCTGGTTAGCCATTCAGAATAAGCTCTCCACAGTAGACCACATTCTATATGTGAAAATGGATCAATCCTGCCCCATGTGTTCTCTGCATCTTGAATCATGCTTGCATCTTTTCTTCGAATGCCCCTTCAACAAAACTATATAGGTATATATCACTGCCTTATGTTCTTGGACTGATCCAAGTTTGGATTTGGTTGATATTATAAATCGTATCTCTTCACTTTCAACATTTAGAAGACTAGTTCTTATTGTTGTCTTAAGAGTTTGTATTTATTCGCTTTGGAGAGAACGAAATCTTTGACGATTCCAGAACAAATCTTTTTCAAAAGAATGCTTGACCTCCTTGATCATATCTGAAATTCGTAAGATTGTCTTGTCAAAGAATCTCCATCTGACTTACTGCTCCAATGTTTGCATAGCTTTATGCCTTTAAACGTAAGTTCATAGTTGATCTTCTCAAAGGCGGGCCTTCTGTAGTTGTCGTTGGTATTGTTATGGTATTCAGCACTGATGCTACTGAAGTCTCTTAGTTGTCTATGTTGTAGTAGTTTTCGTTGTTGGTTTATAGGATAAGGGCTTTTCCTTATCTTAAGACTCTGTACTTAACTCTTCTTTCATTAATTCAATTTCCTATTTTTTTTTAAGTTAAATGTCATTGTTCTTGTTTATAGGTGTTCATTATTCATAGATGTTCATTTACTTGACCATCTCATAAAATGTATTACCCATTTTCTATCAAGTTTACTAGTACTAAAGTCTGCAAACAATCAGTTACAAACATGCCATAACATACAAGATTACTCTAGCAGTGTAAGTTGCATGTAATAATTACTCTATACAAGATTATAAGAGTTAAATTATACAAATTACAAACTCAACGATAAATGGAATCATCAAGCTTAATATAACATGTGAAAATGCAGCAAAGATGATGTATTGCGAGAGGTTGGAACATAAGGATGAGGCTAGAACATGACGACTAGAAGGCGATGACTGAAACATGACAAGGAGACTGGAAACACAAGGAGGAGCTGGAAATGGAAGGAGGATGCTAGAGGAAGCTCAAAATGTGAGAGACGAGGATGGTGGAGAATGTTAGAAACGAGAGAGCAAAATGGTGGAGGAGGTTGGAAACACGAGAGAGGAGGACTATGGAGGAGGAGGCTGGAAAGGCGAAACAGGAGGACAGTGGAGGAGGCTTTATTAAGGTGTGAGAGAGGAGGACGCTAGGAGACAGATATTAGGTTTCATAAATAATAAATCGTCATTTTCGTTCATAAACACTGGAATTCGCTACTCTTTCAATAAATTGTCGCTAACCTTTAGTACTCCTAATTGATCGTTTTAATTTTCCTCTAGAAATCATCACCAAAGTCCAAATATTTGGTAACTTTTCTTCAAATTTGTCACTAAATTCATTTCTTTGCTTAACCTTTAGCAACCATTTTTAAAATCGTTGTCAAAAGATTAATTTTTAGCGACTATTTTTTTTAAATCGTACCTAACTGTTAATATTTGGTGACCATTTTTAAAATCGTCGCGAAAAGTAAACTTTTTAGCGACTACGTTCCAAAATGTCGCTAAAAGTTAACCAAATCATTGCCAAAGGCCAAATATTTGTTGATGTTTCTTCAAATTTGTCACCAAATTTGTTTCTTTGCTTGATCTTTAGCGACCATTTTTAAAATCGTTATCAAAAGATTAAATTTTAGTGACTATTTTTCTGAAATCGTAGCTAAATGTTAATATTTGGTGTCGATTTTTAAAATTGTGGCGAAAAATAAACTTTTTAGCGACTATGCTCCAAAATGTCGCTAAAAGTTAACCTTTTGAAGTCAATTTTAAAAATTGTTGTTTAGCTACGATTTTAAAATCACAGCAAAAAGAACCGTAGGCTTTTCCCTACTTTGTTGTAGTGAATGGGCATGTAGTGATATACACGTAACACATTGGACCGACTGCAAAAAGAAATAGAAAAAGCATGAGATCTGGGATATCTGCTCTTCACAATAATTTTGTTCACTTTGTGCCTACTGATTCGTGAAAGAGTATAAACTAATCCTCCATTATTGCTTTACCAATTCGTCCTCCAGTGGATTATAGAGAAGTGTAAAGTTACAAGATCCATATGATTTTGTTGCCTCACATGGCTAGATTGGTATACCAATATGTGTAATCTAGCCTATCTTATAATATTTGTTTAGGTCGAGGAACAATGATGAATGATTTTTTAAAAATATCTTTATATAGGGAATAGAATTATAGATCATCTAAATATTTTTTTAAAGATAAAAAAATTCATTAGTTGAGCCATAAAAACAGGGCCTTTTTAAATATTTTGTAGACCTCAGATAAAGTAAAAAAAAGTTCTTATTTTTGCCTATTTTTGAGTCTCATATAGAATAAAATAAATAAATATAGGTCATTTTGTTGTTTTTTATGAGATCAAAAGTTGATCTTATTTTGTTTTATTTTATTTTTTATTTAGATAAAATAGGTTCTATTTTATTATTTATAAAGATAGACCCTGGGCAGGTGTCCACCTTACCCTTGCCCAGGGTTGGTCCTGCATTAAAGGCACCAATAAATCTTTAGAAAGTTGGATTAAGCAATAATAAAAACAAAGCTTTTATTATTCATGATAGTAAATACTAAGAGAGTGCTAAATAATAGCTCAAATGGAGGCTAAATCACTCTTAAAGTAAAGGTAGCTCACAACCACATAATTCATATAACTGTTTTTAGGTCCCACATTTTTTGGCTTTACTTTTCAAACTCTTCATAGCTGCAAGCCAACTAGTCAAAGAAGTTTTTGATTTTAGGGACCCTTTTCAAATAATATTATGACAAACAGTTGAGAGGAATGAATTTTCCAAACTTTATATTAAGATTCGGAGGAACAAGTCCAGTGTTTATTAACACATCAAAATTCAAATAAGGAATAAAGAAGTAACATGATTTTTCGTGAGGGCAATTAATGCGCAGATTTTTTAGCTCATTTAGGTTCGACTGGAGCACCTATAGAGCGCCTTTGACTTTCTCCCCCTCCTGGCCTTCGTCATCACCTGCGCGCTGATGCGCATGAGATTTTGTTTAGTCATTAAATTATAGTTTACTCCTCTAATGTAACAAAAAAAAGAGGATATCTAGTCTCTTCACGCTAGAATTGAATCAGCAAAGTAATTGTGAATAATAATAAATCGTTAATTATTTTATTTTATTTTATTTGTACGTAGAGTGTTTGCCTTCAACTCATTGTAATTTTGTATTAGTTTTGTCTAGTTAATGCAATATTTATTAACAAGTAATTGTAAATAACTTGTAGGATTTCCAAAGGCAGGGGTTTGAGTTAAGTCAATTGGGACTGTGCATTGTAATAGTTTGTCGTACAAAATTTTACCAGTGCACGATCGTCAAAATTCTTAAAAGATTCATACCACCTGGTACTTCGAGAATGACATAGTTCACGAAGTTCAAATATTAGTTCAAAACAACTCTTTTAGCAAGTCGAGTCTTTGGCCTTCAAGAGGTATGGTTCGATGGTTGAGAGCGGGGCTTGATTTTGGTTAGGTCTTAAGTTCGATTTCATGCTAGCCCCTCTTGTAAGAGTCTGGGGCAGCCGGGATTTTACCTGTAGATAGAGAACTAGTTGGGCCTTCAATAGTGAGGTGCGTCCGCTTGACCCACCTATAAGGTAGTGCACCAATTAAGCCCTCAGAGAGATGTGCTCGCTTAGCCCTCAGAGAGATGTGCTCGCTTGGTCCGTCTATGGAGTTTCCTCGAATAAAAAAAAACAAAAAAAGAGTCGAGTCTTTGAACTGCTACTGTGGCACAGTGCCCCGATTTCTTCAAGGACCTACTTGTGTGTTCCATACTTTGTAATCTTCTCTTTAAAAGGATATGCTTAATGTATCATCGTAGGCTTGTAGCTATGTCTCCAGGTTTGAAATCTTCGAGGCCGATAATTCACACGAACTCCATTATTCACAAAGGCATAATCGGTATATCTCTCAGTTCGAGTATTAACCTGTAATATATTGATTATCTCAGAAGCATCGATTGAAGGCTTGGAGTTATTGGTGGAGGGTTAAGGAGACGATCCCCTGATTTTTGAGAAAAACAAAAGTGTTGTAGTTTGACAAAAATCTGTGTTTCGAACAAAAATTTGAAACCTGCAATGTTTCTGTTTTTCCTGGTTAATTTCTTATGTCAAAGAGCCAAGAAAGCTTATTGGATAACTTGTTAAAATTAATAAAATTAAATTAAACTTGATTCTAGAATAATCTTGGAGGTTCTAGCTACAAGTCCCTTGGTTTTCCCACATGCATGCATGAAATGTGAAGAGTCTAGTGGAATTAATTTGAGTCTTTAATTCAAGCTTTATGATAGAGTTCTAGAGTATTCCTAGCTCTAGTATAAATAGATGTATGTTATAGCCATTTTTCAATCAAGCAAAGTAAAGTGAGTTCCTCTCCTCCAAAGCTAGAGTGTTCTTGTTCTCTCTATTATCTTGTTTGTTTTCTAACAAAGTGGTATCAGAGCCTAAGTTGGCTAGAAAAGAGAGTTGTGAAAGTCAAGTGAGTGATTCACTTAGAGAGTTTGAGAGAAAACAATTGTGAGGTTAAGAGAGATGGCAAGCAATTGAATGAGTATGTTCCAATTTCCTCGTCTTACTAAAGACAATTATGCGAGTTGGTGTCTCCGTATGAAGGCTTTGCTTGGTGCACATGATGCTTGGGAGATAGTCGAAAGCGGTTACGTTCAACCTCAAAATGAGGCGGCACTACCACCCAATGAGAAGGATGCTCTGGCGAAATCCAGAAAGAACGATCAAAAGGCTCTCACCTTCATCCACCAATGTCTAGATGAAGGAATGTTCGAGAAAGTGGCACAAGCATCCACCGCCAAAGAAGCATGGGAGATCTTGAAGAACTCCTTTGAAGGAGTTGACAAAGTGAGAAAGGTGCGGTTGCAAACTCTAAGAAGGGAGTTTGAGCAACTTCAAATGAAAGAAACCGAATCCATACAAGATTATGGGAATCGGGTGATGGCTGTGGTGAACAATATGAAGCGGTATGGCGAGAAGATTGAAGATCTTCGAGTAGTGGAAAAAATTCTTAAATCTTTAACCACTAAATTTGAATACGTGGCGTGTGCCATTGAAGAGTCCAAAGATGTGGAGACCATGACCGTGGACCAATTGTTGGGGTCATTACAAGCACGTGAAGAAAGAGTTGCAAAGAAGAATGATGAGTCGTTGGAGCAAGTCCTTGCAGCCAAAGCTTCGTTGAAAGATGGAGGAGATAAAAGTCAAAGAGGACGAGGTCGAGGTGGACGTGGACGTGGGCAAGGTCGAGGTGGAAGAGGTGGTCGAGGAGATAGACCCAATCAAAATGAAGATTGAAATAATTTTTCTTATAGAGGTCGTGGAAGAGGAAGAGGACGAGGAGGAAGAGGAAGAGGCAGGAGTAATGGTGAACATAATGACAAGTCCAATATTGAATGTTACAATTGTCATAATTATGGTCATTTTGCTTCGGAGTGTAGAAATGATGTGGAAGGAAAAGCAAATTATACGGAGAAAGTGGATGACGATGTGGACGCAACTTTACTCCTAGCTTGCAAAAGTAATGATGATGATAGAGAAGATAATCGGTGGTACCTCGATTCTGGTATCATATGACTGGAAAGAAAAATCTTTTTGCGGAGCTTGATGAATCAATTCGTGGAGGTATCAGATTTGGAGATCATTCCAAAATAAAAATTGAAGAGAGAGGTAACATTTTAATTCGTACGAAGGATGGAAGTCATCAATTTATCTCTGATGTTCTTTTTGTGCCTGAGATGAATGATAATATATTGAGTTTGGGACAGTTACTTGAGAAAAATTATGACATTTATTCGCAAAATAAACATTTGTATCTGACAAATGGAAATGGAGACTTGCTAGCTAAGCTGCCAATTACGAGAAATATAATGTTTCCTTTGGACATTAAAAGTGATGTTCCCAGATGTTTGAAAGTTTGTGTGCAAGATCCTTCGTGGTTGTGGCATATGAGGTTTGGACACTTGAATTTTGATAGCCTAAGTCTCATGAACAAAGAGAAGATGGTGAAGGGCATTTCAAATATCAATCTCCCTAATCAACTATGTGAAGGATGTCTTTTGGTAAGCGACCAAGAAAGATTTTTCAAAGAATCTTTTCAAGAGCCAAGACGCCTCTGAGTGATTCATACCGATGTGTGGGGCCAATCAAACCTTGCTCACTCGATAAGAGCTATTATTTTTTACTCTTCATTGATGATTTTTCAAGAAAGACTTGGGTGTATTTTTTGAAGGAGAAATCGAAGTGTTTGAAATTTCAAGAAATTCAAGGCGATGGTTGAAAGCGAGTGGCTATGAAATTAAGACACTTCGGTCCGATAATGGTGGTGAGTTTACCTCTAATGAGTTCAACCAGTTCTATGCAGACAAGGGGATCCACAGACAGTTGACAGTCCCAAGATCGCCACAACAAAATGGTGTAGTGGAGAGAAAGAACAGGACCATTCTCAACATGGCCATAAGCTTATTGAAATGCAGAAACATGCCGAAGGAGTTCTGGGCCGAAGCTGTAGCCTGTGCAGTCTACTTATCCAACAGGAGTCATACTAAAAGTGTAGCTGACAAGACTCCGCAAGAAGAGTGGAGCGGATACAAGCCTAGTGTCTCTCACTTGCGAGTCTTCGGTAGCATAGCCTATGTACATGTACCAGACGAGAAGAGATCAAAGCTTGATGATAAAAGTGAGAGGTATGTGTTCATCAGCTATGACCAAAGCTCAAAAGGATATAAATTGTACAATCCCATTACTCGTAAAGCCATTATCAGTAGAGATGTACAGTTTGATGAAGAACACTCGTGGGATTGGAGTACTACAAATGAAGAGTACAACTTTTATCCTTTTATTGATGATGAAGAAGTTGAGCAGCGTGCTACTCTAGCACCAACTTCTCCTACAACTCCACCACCTCCGCCACATCATCAAGGAGAAGCTAGCTCAGTGAAGGGCCCGCCGCCGAAATCTCGATGATCTATATGACACAACCGATGAGGTAACTCAAGATTTAAGTGACATGACACTTTTCCGTCTATTTGCAAATTGTGAGCCTTACGGTTTTGAAGAAGTCATTAAAGACAATAAATGGAGAAATGCAATGGATGAGGAGATCAAATCAATAATGAAGAATGACACGTGGGAGCTGGTGGAATTACCTCAAGGCAAAATACTATTGAGTCAAATGGGTGTTCAAAGTGAAGACGAATTCTCAAGGAGAGGTGGAGAAAATAAAGCAAGACTAGTTGCAAAAGGCTACAAGCGTAAAGCGGCATTGACTATGATGAAGTCTTTGCTCCTGTTGCACGGTTGGAGACTATTCGCTGATCATATCCTTGGCAGCCCAAAACCAATGGAAAATTCATCAAATGGATGTCAAGTCCGCCTTTCGAATGGAATTTTGGAGGAAGAAGTTTACATTGAGCAAACCATGGGCTACGAAGTCAAGGTCATGAAGACAAGGTTTTGAAACCAAGAAGGCTCTTTATGGCTTGAAACAAGCTCCTCGAGCTTGGAATGGGAGAATTGATAAGTACTTCATCGACAACGGATTTGTCAAATGTCCACACGAACATGCTCTATGTGAAACCGAACCATGATGGTGATATTTTACTTGTCATCTCTATGTGAATGATTTAATTTTACAGAAATAATCCTACAATGTTTGAGGAGTTCAAGAGAGCAATGTCAAGTGAATTGAGATGACCGACATGGGTTTTATGTCTTATTATCTTGGCATAGAAGTGCAAAGACGAAAGAAGAAGGCATCTTTATATCCCAAGAAGGCTATGCTCGAGAGATTTTGAAGAAATTTGAGATGGAGAATTGCAAGTCGATCGCCACTCCTAGTAGAATGTGGTGTAAAGCTCTCGAAGCATGACGATGGGGACAAAGTCAATCCCACATTTTTCAAGAGTCTTGTTGGAAGCCTCAGGTACTTAACTTGTACGCGACCCGATATTCTTTATGGCGTTGGTCTTATTAGTCGTTTCATGGAATCTCCCACTACTACACATTTGAAGACGACTAAGAGGATACTTCGTTACATCAAAGGCACATTGAATTATGGAATTTTATATGCTTCCAATGAAGATTTCGAGCTTGTTGGCTATTGTGATAGTGACTGGGTAGGTGATGTTGATGATCGAAAAAGCACCACTGGATTTGTTTTCTTTATGGGAAATTCGGCATTCACATGGAATTCAAAAAAGCAACCAATAGTCACTCTATCTACCTGTGAAGCAGAATTTGTGGCCGCAACTTCTTGTGTTTGTCATGCAATATGGCTCAGGAATTTATTAAAGGAGTTTTATCAGTCACAGGAATGACCGACGAGCATATTTGTGAATAACAAGTCAGCACTTGCACTTTTCAAAAATCCAGTGTTCCATGAGAGAAGCAAACACATTGATACCAGATATCATTTCATTAGAGAGTGTATTGCACAGAAGGAAGTCCAGTTGCAATATGTGAAGTCCCAGGATCAGATTGCTGACATTTTCACGAAGCCCCTCAAGATAGAAGTCTTTGAGAAATTGAGAAGTCTACTCGGAATGCAGAATCAAGCTTAAGGGGGCATGTTAAAATTAATAAAATTAAATTAAGCTTGATTCTAGAATAATCTTGGAGGTTCTAGTTAAAGTCCCTTGGTTTTTCCACATGCATGTATGAAATGTGAAGAGTCTAGTGGAATTAATTTGAGTCTTTAATTCAAGCTTTATGGTAGAGTTCTAGAGTATTCCTAGCTCTAGTATAAATAGATGTATGTTATAGCCATTTTTCAATCAAGCAAAGTAAAGTGAGTTTTTCTCCTCCAAAGCTAGAGTGTTCTTGTTCTCTCTATTATCTTGTTTGTTTTCTAACATAACTATCCATTTCCAAGACAAAGAAGATAGAAATAAGATTAATTTGGTTCGTCACGACCTTTGCATGCAAGAGAATCATCTACTAGAATTCGCAGGTTTTGGTCTGTGTGTCGGCTGAATTCTCTCTTTCATTAGTTGCAGAACATTCAGTTAAAAGAAAAGCTTACATACTTAAAAGTGATTTCATAAAAACAACCATGTACTCTGTTATTCAGGTTTTCTGGTCAAGGAAGCTTTTTGTTGGTCTTTGTTTTGTCTGGTGCATTCCACGTTCCAGGAAGCTTCCCTGCCACCTTCTTCTTGTTATTGACTTGCAACATTTTCCACTTGGGCACTTGGTTTTTGTAAACCCAAGTCCTGTTTTTATCTGTAGCCATAGTTTCATTCGAGATGAAAATTTACAGCGATTAAAAATATTTGCTTTTGAGAGACACATAGTGAAGACATGATCTTTCAATTCCAGGGACCCCTTTTGTCTTTTAAACCTTTCTAGCCAAGCTTTTCTCTATGCCTATCCTTGTCTTGGACATGGGCTTTCAATAATTTTTACATTTATTAAGATGCCACAGGTCCTGTCTTCTTCTTCTTCTTATATAGGAAATGAATTCTAGTTATTTTCCATTTCTTTGATTCATATTGAAACATCGAGAAGAATAGGCTGCTTTCGATTGTTTGAAGCTTTTGTCTGTTCCGGGAGTTGTTCTTTGTCGTCAATATCAATGGCTGGAATGTTACCTGGTGTGGAAAGCGCTCGGAGGAGACGATTCCATCAGAGCGGAGACATGCCTAGCGTCTCCACTCACGGCTGTTCAAGGCGGTCGTCCTTTTGCTTGTATGCCAGTAACCATAAAAGTTCTCATCTTTGCTCGATCCGCTCTCTGGTAAAGTCCCTTCTCTCCAATCCTTCCTTCTCTGAATCTTTTGTCACTAGGATGATTGTTTCTGGATCTCTAACTTCCAACCCCACTTATCTCTTTTTGTATCTGATAACATTTACTTTGTTGGAACTGTAACAGAGAAGAGGAGTACTGAACCATGCATCTGAAGATGAGAAACTAGGAGAAAGAGCTAGAGAAGCCAAGGAAAGATTAGACGAAAGGCTGAGAAATCAAAGCAAATCAGCTACAAGAAGGTACCTAACTGCAGTTGCAGCTACAGACTAACTTTTGTAGTTCCCATGTTCGGTGTGCTCATTGTCTTGATGTTGTTTGGTTATCCACATGTCAGGGATTGTAGTTCTGGGAGACCAGTGGCACAAGGGGAGTTTCAGACAGAAGTGTTTAGTGCGAGGAGTAGTAGATACAAGAGGTTCAGTTGGACCAAATTTAGCTGGAGAGCTAGTGACCAAGATGAATGTATAGTCTGTCTTGAATGGTTCAAACCTGGAGACCAACTGATGCACTTACCTTGTGCTCATAGGTTCCATACCCTATGTTTGGTCCCATGGCTTGAGACCAACTCTCATTGTCCCTGCTGTAGGATGGAAATACACGTTGAACTCTCTTAGCAGTATTGTTCTTCTTCTTTTTCCTTTTGTCTTTTTACGTACTGTGAGATGATCCTGTTCCTGTTAGAAACTTCATGTCTTATTACCGAGTAACAATTCAGGCTAAATATAAAATCTTATTCGTACCATTCACAAATTTTAGTATAGTTTTCAAGTTATGATAAATGACAAACAGAATTTGCAAGATACCGAGGAATGAGAAACTGTGTCACAAATTGTTGGGAAGCAGTAGGATTACGACGGGACCTCAAGGACATGAGATGAAAATAATGAAATGCTTATGTATTAGTACACGAAATAATTTATTATTTTATGATCAAACTCTACTTAGGGCAAAATATGAGATCAAATCTTCTATTTTAATTAGTAAATTCTTACCATATTTTATTAAATTTTATCGAAATATTTATGTAGGGGTTACATTTAATGAAACCCCAAATCTATGAGGAAGTATGGAACTTATTATTTTCTGACAAAT